>CP139509.1:204189011-204526402 GCA_021014915.2 Artemisia tridentata subsp. tridentata | reverse complement strand
TTAAAAAATATTTAGTTAAGTAATAAAAGTTGTAAAAATTTGTTGTAAAAAAAAAGTTGTAAAAAAAAGTTAGAACAAAAAAAGATTGGTAAAAATTTGTTAAAAAAACTGTTAAAAAAGATTTGTAAAAAAAGTTAGTAACAAAAAAAAAAGTTGTAAAAAAAGTTGTTAAAAAAAAGTTGTAAAAAAAAAAATTTGTGAAACTAATAAAAGATGTGAAAATAATAAAAGATGTAATCGTTGTAATGTATTTTCAGGTGTTCAGTGATCCCGAGCAACTAACTGATTGGGTGCAAAATATAGCTCGAGAGATCGGTTTTGTTATTGTTAAAAAAAGGACCAAAACAGATAAGGGTTATTTGTACTCAATACAGTATGGGTGTTCAAAGGGTGGGAATTATGAACGTTCATGTTTAGAAGAAGAAGCTAAACGACAAACCAGTACCTCTAAAACCAATTGTCCATTCAGATTCGTGGCTAAATATTCACAAACACGAGGTTTTTGGAGGTTGAGGGTGAAGGAGGATAGGCATAATCATGACTTTGCAGAGTCGTTGCATGGTTTCCCATATGCAATGAGACTAAAGGATGATGAGTTCAGTTTGGTCGAAAAACTGACAGAGTATCACGTACCACCGCGTCATATACTTTCGTCAGTAAAGGATCTTAATCCGGATAACGTGTCTGGCATTAGAACTATATATAACGCACGTAATAAGATCCGCGGAGTCCTAATAGGTGATAGAACTCGAATCCAAGTCCTTTACTCACATTTGCAGAATTCAGGGTATACATATTACGAGAGGGTAAATGACATCACTAATGAGCTTGAGGAACTATTTTTTGTTCACCCCACGTCATATGCTCTATGGTGTACATTCCCGGAAATCATGCTAATGGACTCAACATACAATACCAATTTGTTCAAATTGCCATTTTTTGAAATTATTGGATTAACTTCAACAAACAAAACATTTTCAATGGCGTTTTCTTTTTTGGACAAAGAAAAGGGGCCTAATTTTCAATGGGTATTGCAATGTGTGAAGCAGGTGATAGAGGAAAGATATTACCCGCGTGTTATCGTCACTGACAGAGATTTAGCGTTGGTTGGGGCATGCAGAGTAGAATTCCCGAACGCAAACAAATTACTCTGTCAGTGGCACATTAACCAAAACGTGCTTCAGTATTGCAGAAATAGATGCAAGTCGCTAAAGGAGTACGAGTCCATTAAAAGAACATGGGATTGTATGGTTCAAGCTCCGACACGCGACATATTCATGCGTTATTATCAACACCTACAAGAGTTGTTGCTCGAACATGCAGGTACTCAATTATTAATTCATTGTTATTATTATTAAATAAATAACAACTCGAATGACTTTTTGTTAATTCATTGTTTTTTCAGATATTTCTTCGTATCTGAATAATTGGCTGCAAAATTACTCTAACATGTTTATCGGGTGTATTACCGATCAATATCGCGCCTTCGGCCAGACAACAACATGCAGAGTTGAGGCTCAACACGCGTTGTTGAAATTATATTTGGGCAGCACACAGTCCAACTTAGACACGTTGTTGAGTTCGATCGATAAGATTCTCGTTTCGCAAGAAACTACGATAAAGGAATCTTTTAACAGAAGCAAAAACGAGATGATGAACAAATGTAATGTACCAATATTTCAAGAATTGTGGTATAAAGTTTCCAAACATGCTTTGCAACTCATTTTCGCTGAACTCCAACTGTCGATCGACGCCCAAGATTGTACTCATCAGTTGCGGTCAGTTTCTGGCCTACCATGCTTTCACGAACTGCTTTACTATCGGATTCATAGTAAGTATATTAAATTTGTGACTATTAAGTTATTTTCCCCATTAATATCAGTAATTTATATAAGTCACTTTTAATGAATGCAGATATGGCCATCCCACTGAATACGATTGATATTTTTTGGAGAACCCTATCTGTTCCGTGGCCTAGTATCAACACTGAAGCTGGTCCTTCTCGTGATCCTGACGATGATCCTGATTGTGAAGATGACATACAACAATTCAGGAGTGTTTTTGGCAAAATGTCATCGTTTGTGAAAAAAAATATGTTAAATAAGATGAGGGG
The DNA here is from genome assembly GCA_021014915.2 of Artemisia tridentata subsp. tridentata. Taxonomy (NCBI): domain Eukaryota; kingdom Viridiplantae; phylum Streptophyta; class Magnoliopsida; order Asterales; family Asteraceae; genus Artemisia; species Artemisia tridentata. The sequence continues at coordinate 204,524,289 of CP139509.1, read as the reverse complement.
GATATACAATCCAGAATCTGTTGATACACGTCAACCTGCTGTTCAAAAAAATACTCGTGGACGACCGAGCGCAAAGGACAAAAAGTCCCAGGCACCAAAAGTCCCGGACTTGAATAAAGTACCAACCGTAGATCCAAGTCGAAGAAGCACAAATATAAGATCTACAAAAGTCCCGGACTTGAACAAGCAACCTGCGAGACATAGTTCTTACATGGGTCCTGGAGTTGAAAGAAGTCCCAGACACAGGTTATACGTTGGAAATACGGAGAGCGAGTATTTCATTAAGCAGCTTCCACAGCTTTTCCGTCGATACATCACAAGTATCTATAATGTGGAAGGTGATGGAAATTGTGGGTTTCGGTGCGTTGCCCACGGTATTGGTCAAGGCCAACACAACTGGCTCAATGTCCGAAGGTTTTTATTGCAAGAGTTGGAAATTAATCGTGAGTTTTACGTAGGTATGTGGCAACAAATGGACTATGCCAATCTTTGGAGGAGAATAAACTGGTTATATGATAGTGGTTGTCCGCAAGAACACTGGATGCTTATGCCAAACACGGGGTTGGTTATTGCCACAATGCTTAACCGGCCTGTTGTATTTATATCAAACGGTGGATGCACTACGTGTTTTCCATTTTTTTCTGCTCCAGATGTATCACAAGGAATTGGCCCCCTTGTGATTGGCCGTGTGGGGAGTGGGGATTGTGGTCACTACATTCATCTTACGCTAGACGAAAAGTCACCATTTCCATATATTCACCCACAATGGAGGCACCACAGAGTTGCCGCTGCATCCGGATGGCAAACTTTGTATCAAGATCAACTACACATGTATAATGAGCTTATACGAACACAAACATAGTACATGGTTACTGATTTATGTTGTAAATAATTATACAGACAAAACATTGTAAATGAATACTGATTTATGTTGTAAATAATTATACCGACAAAACATTGTGAATGATTACTGATTTATGTTGTAAATAACTGTTTGTATTATTTAAATTAACAATACATTACTGATTTATGTTGTAAATAACTATTTGTATTATTTAAATTAATTCTTTGTCCAGGTGAAACAAAATAATCCTTACATGTGTCGCTGTCAGAACGGATTCATTATAGAGAGGATATCTCGTAAAGAAGCTAGTTATGGTCAACCGTATTACGCATGTCCTCTTTCAGTGGTAAGTAATCATATGTTTGCTTAGTTATGTAAATTATTTGTTTGTTAATAATACATTTCTTATTATTTTCTTAACATGTAACAGCCAGGAACAACAGACTATGGTTGTCGGTACTTTATGTGGAAGGATGAGTTTCAAAAGAAGTACTTTAGTCAAGCCTCTTCTTCAACGCAATGCTCAAACTGCATTGCTAAAGATAATAAAATTGACCAGCTTGAAACAAGAAACAAGATGTTAGTTTCTCAAAACAAGTTGTTGATGACAAGAAATAAAACGCTCGAGCCATCACTGGAATTGGCAAGGAATCCTGAGGATCACGCATGTCAGTCGGGTGCAATGCTCCATGAGCTTTTAGATGACATTAATAATCTTTACATGTAGTAGGTGTTTTTATTAAATAATGTGTTATCGTTCTTGTTTAATTGAATAATAACAGTTGTTTTGTTTAATGTGTTAACGTTAACGTGTTATTGTTTAATGTGTAAATAGTTGTTTAATGTGTTAACGTTAAAGTGTACAAAAAAAAAATTACACAAAAATAAACATTACACACAAAAATAAACATTACACACAACTATACTAACACACAAAATAAACATTACAAAAAAAAAAAAAAAAAAAAAAAAAAAAAAAAAAAAAAAGGACCAAAGTACCAAAAACAAAAACAAAAAAAGGACAAAAGGACGGCTACCCTGTAGGGGGTGTGTTGACTTTGTACCACTGCCGCCGCTTGTACTGTCTACTTTGTCGGATTATACATTTCATCAAAAGTAGGGGGTCCCATACATAAGGGGTGTTAGCCTAACACATCCCTTGACACAAACATATAAACAAACATTGTACTTGAAAAGTCATTTACATCATAATGCTAATTGCTTTTTTTTCTTTTTTTTTCGTTAGTCACAATATTTCTCATCCCCTGATGGTTTTGTTACTCACCATTTTAAGTCTGAATAGTTTTCCTTTTCACTTAAAAGCATAACACTTGAACATATCAGTTCAAGCACATTAATTTGAGTCATAATATATAAAAATCATGTGCTTTGGTTTACAACATCAAAATGATAACACATTTATCAATCCATCATCTATTACATATGCGTGCCAATAAGTGAAAATCAAAAAATAAATTCATTACAACATTGAACACAATAAATTCAAATTATTAGATATCTAGATTGAATGAGCATACATGTTCAACTGATATCTCAATTCAGCATCTAAATCGTTCAGATAATTCGATGACTGGAACATAAACACCCCATACAAGCCAAATTTTGAATAACCTGCATATATAACTAACGCTCTGTTCTCGAGTCTAAATTTTAAAGAATGAAAGGGGATGGAATAGGAAGGGCAAATTAAGTGATTACATTATGAAGAAAGTGGTTATTGCAATTTGTGTTTTTGAGTTTGTATTTAAAGTAGAAAGGAAAGGACATAGAAGCTAACAAATTTTTTTAATATACCCTTGAAACTATATAGATATGGCAACATGTAACCACCGGTAAATTTCCACTTGTATTAATATTCTAACGAAAGAATACTTATCCATTTTCTACGTCTATTTTTTTTAAAGATTAAACGTCATCAGTTTATCTAATCACAACAACTAACTAATGTGACGTAACTCACATTTTTAATAAACATGCTCACACGACACAAACGTGCCTTGTATTTATTACAAATAAACAATCTTTATATGTCAAGTATAAAAGTTTTCAACTTTTATTTACCACTTTACGTTATTTCGTTAACGTACGATTATTAAACATTCAAACTAAACGTTAGTCATTTATTAGAATTTTCACGAAACCCTAACTTATTATAACCATGATTTTATATATTTAAATCATAAACACTAAAGTACAACACTTCAAATGCTAATGTACAACCCTCTAATGCATCATTTCAAACTTTGTTTTATTTTATTTTACAAACTCTAAAGTACAAGATCTAAAGCTCATGGTACAAGTATATAATGCATAAACTCAAAATATATTTATTTCATCTCGCGACCAAGTAACCAAACAAGGATTGCACCTCGCATATTTCAGGTCTATTTTTAAATATTTAATACCAATTATTATTACGTTTTATTAAATGATATTACTTTTAGTAACAATCACAAAAGTTTAATCGTGTGAATTTTACTCACGACCAATACAAGATTAGAATAAGTCTATATATTTAAAATACTAAAATTCATCAATAGTCATATTTCATATGAACTATTGTCACTTTGTTTTTTTTTTTTTTTTTACATTATACTCTTTACGTAATACGAATACTCAAGCCTATTAGATTTTATCAACGTATACGCTCTCCGTTAAACTTATCACACGTCTAATATAATTAGTTGGAGTATATTGATGAACTTTAACATTTTTATAAACATTATATTTTTACGTTACCCGGTTTTAAGTTTCGTGACTTAAGGACTTAACGTTAGTAATTACCAGGACCAAACTACATTAACATGTGTGTGTAAATTATGCCACACAACCATTTCTCATGCACACCTTAGAGCAGCCGGTATGGTCTCACCGTAGCTCGCCGTAGTCCACGTGGACTGCTCCTCGTGCCTCGCCGTGATACCGGGCAACCTGCTCGTGCCTCGCCGTCCCTTGGTTGCTCGTCTGCACGAGTAGTTTTGGCTTTGTACTTTCTGTCAGATATTGCAAGATATAAACGTTTGATAATGTTTAAAAAGTAGTTTTCGAACGTTTGAATACTTTGGTTATAAATAGATTGGAACATTTTATAAATAACACATACATACACAATACCAAATCACATACATACACACACACATTTCAAACTAAACTCTCTAAAATAATAACCAAAAAATATGAGTGAAACATCTCATTCCGGCGAAAGTGATCTTGAAGAGATTGCAGAGCTCGAGATGATTATTCAAGAATACGAGAATGAACAATCGTTACAGCAACAAGAAGCCGGAAGTAGCAAACGGACATACATTCCCCGGGAACGTGAAATTGCTGAAGCACGTCTAATGCGGGATTATTTTGGTAACAACCCAAAATATACGAACGAATACTTTAGATGTCGCTATCGTATGAGCCGTAAACTATTTTTAGAAATAGTTCAAGGTATTGAAACATATATCGAAACTCATGATTATCTTCCTAAGCATTTTGATTTCTTTAGAGTCCGACGCGATGCTTGTGGTGTAATGAGTTTCAGTGTCATTATGAAATGCACAAGCGCCCTACGCCAATTGGCGTACGGTATAACAGCTGATGCATTTGATGAGTATTTACAAATCGGAGAACATTGTGTACGCGATTGTTTAGATAATTTTACTATGTGCATAATCCAGTTGTATACGCGTGAGTTTTTAAGAAAACCAGACGAGAATGACATTCGTAACTTGTACCACGCACATAACTCGGTTCATAAGTTACCGGGAATGTTGGGAAGCATCGATTGTATGCACTGGGAATGGAAAAATTGTCCGAAAGAATGGCAAGGCCAATTTCACCGAGGTGATAAAAAGTATCCAACTATAATGCTTGAAGTCGTTGCTTCATATGATTTGTGGATTTGGCATGCATTTTTTGTTGTAGCGGGCGCGAATAACGACCTTACCGTTTTGAATAATTCTTCGTTATTCGACGACCTGCTTGATGACATCGCCCCCGAGGTTATCTTGCACAATCTAACAAAGTCAACTCTAAGATCTTATCAAATCTTTCCATATCTTGCACAATCTAACAAAGTCAACTCCTTTGCTTCAAGATCTTACCAAGATATTACCTAAATCCTCAAGATATCCTAAAGATATCAAAATGAGGTATACCATGATGTCATGTATATATTTCCATTTTAAGATTTAAAATGTAAATAATGTAAATTTATATATGTATGTAACATGTATCCTAGTGATCATGTAGCATGTATATACTAGCTTAACTAACATATGTTTACCAAGATGTATCATGTTAGTTTGACATCTAAAGTGTACTTATCCTGTTAATCTTAGGAAACATGATGTACAAGTAAAAGTACTTGTATATGCAGAATGTGAAATGAGGTTCTAAGTAGAATGGTTAACCTTTTAAAATACTTAATGACCTAACCGTATTTTAAACATTCTAAATGGTTTGTTAAGGGTTTAATCATAATGACACATAACAAACATGTACGAACCTGTGTTGTACCATACGAGGACTCGAGAGGTGTTGAATGTATGTTGAGACAAGATATGATTACAAGTAACTTGTACATTTTACGTTATGTATCAAGTTACATGTTTGTCATCAATCAAAACAAACGAGACTGCTTGTACTAACAATCTCCCCAACGAGACTGCTTGCACTAACAATCTCCCCCTTTTTGATGATGACAAAATATGTAAACGTGATGGAAAGTAAAATGTAAAAAGTTACTTGTGTCCGTACTGCCTTTAACATTACCTTCTTCGTTTACACCTTTCTCAACTCTTTTCCCCTATTACTTTCTCCGTTTACACCTTTCTCCCCCTTTTGTCGAAACAAAAAGGGTGTGTCCTTGGAGTTAACTTCATTTCTCCCCGAAATGGCGAGCTTGCATCATCCCTAGTGAAGTTAAATAGACTACTCCAATCTCCTATGGTTGTTGCGTCCCCTAGGTTGTTAGCGGATCCATGGACCAAATTTAGATCCTTTAACCTACATCAAGGTTAGTGTTGTGCAACATAAAAAATATATGAAAAATGCATGATGAATGAAATGCATATAGCTAACGATACACGTGGGTAAGCTATGTTGGACTATGTTGACCTATCTCCTCCTTTTTGTCGAAACACAAAAGTGTGTCGAAGAATGAGAATTCTTAAGAATGCAAGCATGCTCCCCCTTGACTGTAGCTCCCCCTTGATCAATACTCCCCGTTGCTAGGGTACCAACGTATATGATGCAAGAAATAAGAAAGCTAGAAAAACAAAGGTTAGTGCAAAACACTATTTGTCCTAGAACGAGTATGTGATATACAACAATGCGTGTATATGATGCATTCTATAAATGCTTGACGAAAGCTCCCCTTGCTCTAGGGTGTCAAGATAAACCTACAAAACAAAAATTAGTACACTAGAAGCTATGTCTTAAGACACATATGTCATATACGACCAATGTGTATAGACGATGCAATATGAGTGCTTGACAGATATTCCTCCTGATTCGAGGACGTCAAGAAGTACCTACAATAAAAGAGGGGAAATAATCTATGCTAACTTCATCCTTAGATGAGTAAGCTATATGCGATCGAGTGTATAAAATAATGAACCTACAATGAAATGATTAGTGCAATATATTTTATCTCAAAGAAAAATGTAAAAATATGATGCAATATAATCACAAGTAGTTCAAGACAGAGAACTTTGATTATCTAGCAAACCATGTTATAAAGTGTGTAATCTTCTAATAAGAATTACAATCACAATAATATAATATGATATAATCCTACAAAATAATGTCTAGGAGAAAGACATGAAGTGGAGTTGAAGTGAGTAGTGCTAGTAGGTTTTTGGCTAATCCATGGGGTTGATGATTAGTGAAATGACTAAAAGATGATGGAGATGTTGTTAGAAAAGCGGAGGCAACAATACGATTTGGAGAAAGGTATATTGAAAGATACCCAAACACAAATTTCAAACCTTAAAAACTTAATCCTATTAGCTTTAAACACTATATGCATAATACTAATCTAAGTAGCAATAAAGGAACAACAGTTATGCAAAATAAGCATAACAATGTAAGATAACAGATAATTTGTTAGCAACCTATAAGACAAAGATGTTAAATAAAACACCACATTTGACTACTAAACTAAAAGTTACCACATATCATCAAGACAAATAATCATAGCATGACATTGTTTAAGATACTACATTGTGAAATTGTTTTGAAGTTAGGCTTAGTCACTTAAGCATACTTACCCATTAATTAGCACAATGATCTATGTGTAAAATAAAATGACTTCTAAATGTTCGTCATACCAAAACTACTTTGACAAAGTGCACACATGGCAAGCAAATTGTGTAACAAAGAAGTGAGACTACAGATTCATGCAAACCATTATGACATTTAGGAGCATGTATCATTTAGACTATCCTACGAAAAGACTCAAAGAATGTCAACAAAAGACACGAGCTTTCAAATATAGAAACATCATATAAAAATAACATATCATGAGTTAACAAGTAATATGTTAATCTTGCGAAATAGCATATAACGAAAGAATGAACATATCATACAAATCATGTTAACATGAAGCATGTAAGCATGCAGACAAAACCTTTCCAAGGTTTACTCATTTGATTATTACATAATGATAACGTCAAGATACTAAATCATATTAAACAAATAACATGTAATTAACACATGTATGTGTAATGCAAGTGATTCTAAAGAAAAATCACATCTACTCTTTGTTTGATTAATATTCCTAAGACAAGATAAAATATCATCTTTTAATACTTACTTTAGGCAAGTATAGGAATAAAGATTTTTCAAGTTGGAGAATGAATATGAGACTATTACTAGCGGTGCTCAATTCAGGCTAAACACGACCATTTTTACGGGTGATTCCACATACCCAACTTCTCTGCTAGAAGCAATTTAACCGTTAGGTTAAATTGAGTTTCTAGTGCAATAGATTCTCCAGTAGTCATTCTCATGTCTGAAAGATAGGAATTCCTATTTTTGTCTATTGAAGTATATAAAGATGATAATTCACCAATACATGACTTAATGAGACTCAACTATATCTATTAAAACTAAGATGATGAAGATGTCATGTTATACACAGGAATTTGACAAATATGTGTCAACAAATTTTAATCTTTGTGTTTGGAATCTAAGGTTGAATGATCTAAAGAGTGACATCTTTTATGTTGAGTTCAAGTATGTGTTAAGTGATTTGATCATCTAAGACCAAGAGACGTGTTTGTGTGTGATAATGGAATATGTTACGAACGTTCTCAGGAAAGTTCTTTGGAACAAGTATCTAAATAAAGTTACCAACTTTTATAGATCTTGTGTATGCTCTAGAGATGTGTAGGATATGCACTAGATTATGAGCAAGTGTAACACCCCCAAATTACCACAGCGGAACAGTAGAGTCAAGGGGGTATTACTTCATAATATAGATCAAGGTATAGAAAATGACCTCTAAATGAGACGTTTTGAAATATTGTCATTCGAATTATTAAAATCAGAGTTAAACAAGTGGTTCAAAGTATAATGTTACATAGAAGTTTTCAGAGTATATCGAATGATAAAAATAAGATATGAGTCTTCAAGTATGCATATGACTATAGAATCCATGCACCCACTATCGCCTTATAACCTGAGATAAACATGCTAAAAAGTGTCAACCAACGGTTGGTGAGTTCATAGAGTTTAGTTTAACTGTAAAGCATTAGAGTAAAGATTACACGGCAAAGGCCTTGTAAATTCACTCAGTCCCAAGTCCCGCCCATACAAGACTTGCAACCTGTGTGTCTACAATCCACTGCTAACATAGTATGTCAATCACGTATCATCCATGTAAATGGCCTTCCAACATCGCCATGTTGGGATATATGTCTGTGCCAAATGTTAATGGTCTTCTGACATAACCATGTCAGGATGTATGTCTAAATCGAGTCTAGTCAATATTAATCAAGAATAGGGTAATCAAGTCTGTATACAAGTATTTATGAAAATACAAATAGTGTACGTAAATCAAGCGAGTAAAGTATTTCTAAGCATGTATCTTTCTCAAGTACTATAACTAAGCGAGTAAAGTATTTCTAAGCATGTATCTTCCTCAAGTACTATAACTAGAACAGATGTGTATAGAAATATTTATCAATGTCATAAGAGTTTTGAGTATTTGCAAAAGTAAATAAATATAGTTTGAGCATGTATCTCCCCCAAAGAGTAAATCAAAACGTATAAAAGTAGGGGCTATGACTCACCTTGAGCGTATCTGACAATGTGGAATTATGAAATCAAGTAAGATTATGGGAATGATTACGGAAACGTCTTCAACACGAGACCTGAATATAAGGGAAGTCTGAGTATTTGACTTTTTACGAATAACGAGTGTGAAAACGAGCAATCGTATAACAATTTGATCGGTGACGTGGGTGTGATATGCTTAAAATGCCTAAAGTTCAAAAATAATATTATTCATAATATTATCTTGTTTTTATGTCTTTGAAATCCAATAATATCGTTTCCTCAAACGTGGTGAAATGAAACGGGAAGTTAAATCGTTAAAACTCTTTATACATATATATATAACGAACGTTAAATATTAAGTAAATGAAATATACAAAAATGCACGTGACGTGACGGGAATTCATAAAATGAAATATAGAAATGAAAATATTAATCATGTTCTGTTGGTCCTTGCAATTTTACTGTTTTTACACTTTACACCCTAACGGCGTTAGTGTTGCACCGTTAGTCCTTAATTATATAATAACTGCATTTACAGTCCACTACATGTCCAAAATAGCATTCTGGGCTTGGAATATGATAATATATTAATTTATATCCTAAAATTTCTGTTTTGGCAGTTTCAGTCCATGTTTTAAAGGTTTGGCAGTTTTAGTCCCTCAAAGTGTAACTAGTTTGTATTTTTAGTCCAAACGTACAAAAATTATGGGGAAAATTATTCTGAATTTTTTTGGAGCTTATTGAAGCTTATTAAAACTTATTTCAACTGCTTATTTTCAAAAAGAGCTTATTTTTCACTTATTGGGCTTTTAACGAGCTAATTAAAGGCCCGTTAACGTTTAACGATCCGTGAGCTTTGAGACAAGTTGGGATTATCCTTAGGCTCATTTTTAATGTCCTAATTTCATATCAAAAGAGCTTTTGAGGCTAGCTTATACGGTTTGCTTATAAAGAGCTTATTGGGCTTTTAGTCCACTTTGAAAAATATAAACTGTTTTAAGAATGATGTTTGTTCGACTTACTTTGGCCAATTTCAAGGGGTTAAATGAGCTCATAATTACAAAGTATAAATACAAAACTTGTAGCTTGTAGCAAGGAGAAATAGGTTGTGCAAAAATATTGGGTGGTTGTTAAGTCGGATTGAGTTTTACGAGGTCATTTAGGTCGCTACTTGGAGCAGTTTTCTGGTTGAAAAAGACTTAGAAAAATTTCAGATTTTGTGTTTTCATGCGTGTGATCAAGTTTACTTTAGGCGATTTAAAGGGGTTAGACGAGCTTATTATTACAAGGTATAAACACGAAATATTTAGTTTGTAGTATGGATAATTAAGTCGAGCAAAATATTGATGTGTCGTTAAGTAAATTTGAGTTTTATGAGGTCCTTTTGGTCGCTACTTGGGACAGTTCTAATAGAAAAGAATTTGTGAAATTTTATGGTTTTTCATATTTTTAACGTGTGATCAATGGTTAAAATGGGGTTCGAATTATGCATGAAACAATAATATAAATGTGATTTGTGTGTATTTCGTAGTTACTAGGCCTTCCACAAGGGAGGCTAACCACTTCGCGTGTTCTAGAACGAAGCATGGTACGTAAAAATAAGTATAAAACATATACGTTCGACAATGATTAACAAGTGATGCATGGCGAGTTATAAATGTACGAAATGAATAAGAAATGATATGAGAGGACTTACAACACCTCTAGGGTGGGGAGTGGATGAGCAAGGAAGATTAGATCACACGAAAAATCCTATAATCTTGTTATAATCACTATACCCGATTTATATATAAAACCCGTATTTTCGAATGAACTTGAAATGAAGTATGGTGATGGCTTCTGGTCCTTGTAACCTTTCTACTAATCAAAAAGAGGTTGAGAAAAGTACTCAAGAGTCGAGGGTGAGAGGTGGTAATGGTGAAATGGGTTATACGTATATATGGATACGTATTGAGTTATATTAAGTTTTAAAACATACACCACTTGCTCCTATTGTTCAAGGGTCAGAGAAAGTTGGGATTTAGATAAGATTTCACTGACATTGTGTCTCTAGAGCCATGTGAGGTGTAAGAAGCAAAATGGGAAATGGCTAGTTGATATATATGTCGACTAGACTATTTTTGTGTACAAGAATTGGAACCAACGAGCAACCTTGACATCTATGATGATAAATACTCTTAACAACTCACAAATGATAAAATTTAATCATTAGAATGGGGTGGAAACAAGCCCGGGTCAAAACGGTTGATTTTGTGAAAAAGTGTATATGTCGAATGGGTGCTCAAGTGCCATTCACTTTGGCTCAGTTAAACGTATCAAACGTTCGTCCTAGAAGCTATAACTTGGCACTTTATTTCTTTGGTGGGAGGAAAAATAGGAGGTACAAAAATATACATATGTCGTGTGTAAAAATTTGAAGAAAACGAGGGCGTTTGGGGAGTACCTAGTCGACTGGAAAATGAAATAAAAAGGGGAAGTTGGGCCTGGTGAACAGTACACGTAAGGGGTTTGTGGGCTGGGATTTTTCTTGGCCCATGTGATGTTTATTAGTGTATATTTTGTGTAGAATTTTATCCGTGGTTCGCGTATGAGCTCGTCCCGTTATTTGGTAAATTATGCGATAACGATTTCGCGTTAAAATAATATGATAAAGAAAAATTTAAATTTTCTCGTAAAAATGGTGATTAAAAATAGTGACGGAGATTAATATATAATTAAACGTCGTTAATTATAGGAAATTCTGCAGTTTGCTACAGCAAGGTTTGGTTATGATGTACGCTTGAAAGGAAATAGACACATATAGTATCTTTCAACAAGTAAAATTATCTCATGGGATAAAGTCATCATGCTTATGAAAACAAGTATGACAAGATGAGAGGGAAGCTTTAATTTATAGAACTTGCAGATTTTTTTTTAAGATCATTTTCCCAATGAGGTGTAATGAAATCTCTTGTAACACAATCGTTCATGTTGCAAGGAGAGAATGATGCATATGATATACATTATCCTTTTAACAAGATGAAAACTAAACGCAAGATTTCTTGGGCATAATGTTTTCCGAAACATCATGTTTTCCTAAATGAGGATATTAATCCTAAGTGTTTGGATAGACCTAACCTAAATAAACTTGGTCTCATTAATAACTAGATGATGACACGAGGAACTCACTCAAGTTTCTTATGTATACTCCTCAAGAGTCATTGTTATGAGATTTGCTTAGAGATTACATTATAACATAAGTTGTTACAATGTTGATCTAAGGTTTAATGAAACTAATGCAGAAGTTAAATGACAAAGTATTACCAATACTTTGATGACTTGTGGTACTACTTAAATAGTGAATGTGAGCATCATGCTCATTTGATGGTGAGGGTTCTAATCCTATCGGTGGTTGAGTTTGTGCATATGATTTGGTACGAGTGTTTGGACAAAGGGCTTTTTGAGCAATGCACTCAATGGATGGTGGTGTTGAAAGGGTTTCTTATACTATGGATGTACTTTAGGTTTCATGGATGTTGAAGACAACAAAGATGAAGACTAATTCTTGTGATCTATTGATTGGTACATGATTGTTAGTCAATTATAGTCCAAGAGGAATTTCAAATGAAATATGCAAAACCCGGTTCGCTGTCCCGACGAAGATTGAATGGAATATTGTAATTTCGGGATCGTGAATCGTGTAGTGAATGGTGAATAAAAGTGAATGATTGGTTTTTTAAACTAAGAATATGAAATTATAACTAAAAAAATTAATTAACTAAGGCAAATTCTAATCTAGAGTGCTTAAGGCTAAAAACGCAAAGAAAATCTAAAAACGCGTAAAACCCAGGCTAATCCCGAGTTTAAAAGTGAATTTAGTGAAATAATAACCCTAGGGATGCAAAATTAATTTTCCTAAGTCCTAAATGATAAAAGAAAATTTTGGGAAAAAGATTTGTATTTTTCTGACTTTTTAATTATTTATTATGAATTAAAAACTATTTAAACTAAATTAAATGATAAAAAATACTTAAACTACTGAGAAAATTCTGAAATTTTTTGTGAAATAACTTTGAACTAATCTAAGTTTAGGAAAAATAAGTAAACTGGAAAAGCTATTAATGATAAGCTGAAATTAAGCAAAACAATTTCAATAAGCTAAAATGGGAAACATGGGTTAAAAGGAATAAGTAAGAAAGGTATAACATAAAAATCCCAAGGGTGCCAATGGTCTGTGTGTTGTGTGGTGGGTCTGTGGTTGAGCTGAGGTCCAGGGTTCGAACCCTGGCCTTAGCTTTTTGCTAAAAACATTTTTTTTTCTTTTTTTAAAAACCTAAAAAGCATTGACTAATGAGCAACTTTTCTAACTAGAACTATTTTAGAAAATTTGAAATAAGCTCAGTAATAAGCACCAAAATCTAACAGTAGCTAAAACAAAGAAACAAGCAATAATCTCTAAAGCCAAGAAGTCTAATAAGCTAATAAGCTAAGAGGAATTAAGCTATTCTGAAATAAGCATGAAATGAACAATAAAACTAAAAATAAGCCAAGGACTAAAGCAGATAAGCAAAGAAACCACCAATAAGCAAATGGAGTAAACTGATGCAGGGAAATAGAGGCCTACTGAGGCTACTTTAAGGCTGTGAATAAGCTAGAAATCTAATAAGCTAACTTCTAAGAACTGAAAACAGATAAAGCTTATACTACAAGCTTCTAGTAAAACAAAATTCAGACAAAGGGGACTTACTGACAGCTTAAAAATAAGCTGTCAATTTGTTGCTTTGGGACAGAACAGGACAGCAGACAACAGGCTTGAAAGGGCAATTTTGGAGCTTAAACGAAGCATTAATAAGCTGAGGCTAAGTCTAAAAATAATGGAACAGTGTTCTCTAACTGACCAACTAATTATAACATGAAAAATAGGCATAGAAATCAGCAAACAAGTAATGAACAGCCCCTATGTTCTTAGTGCAGACTGCATAGAGTGGTGCAGATGTGCAGATAAACTAAGAAAAGGGACTAAAGCTATTTAGACCTAATGAATTAAGCCAGTGACTGAGAATTAACTAACCTACTCTAAGGACTCAAAAACACCACAAACAAGCACCTGATAAGCCTAAGCTTATTATCAGCTTATTACCTCAGTTCTCATCCTTTAACTTATACTATTCCTATCTAATTACTAAAACCCTTAAGAATAGATCAAAAACTCCTACTAACAATTAACCTGGACTGAATTAAGCAAGACCAAATTACCTAGAAGTGCAGATGAACAGTGATTCATGAATTTGACCCATTATGACTAATAACCAAACAGTCCTTAAAATGGCTATTTCATGACTTTTAAGGTAAAAATAAGCTAAAGCTCTAATACACTATCACATTAAACTAACCCAACATAGAGTAGATCAGAAGCACTAAAAATGAAAATAAGCAGTAGATTAAGCTAATGAACAGTGAATTGACTAAAATTGACTTTTATAAAATTAAACTGAATAAAAATAAAACTTACATTAAAACTGAATTCTGAGTTACAATGATCCAAATTTAATCAAACTTAACTAAATTACAATACTCCTGATGCGTGGGTTTTGCAACCTTACAACAGGTTTTACCTCTCGAGGGATCTCAAGAGGCTTACAACCCCACCAGGCAGTGTACCTGACCGATGTAGTATAGTGTAGTGGTAAGTACGGGGGATTGATCGTTCTCCACAGGGAATAGTGTTCGTTAGGTGTGAAAGGCTACTCTAATTAGGTCTAAGGGTTGAGGAAGATTCTTTTTATGTTTTTATAATTTTATGAAAGCAAGTAAAATCTCGGGTTTTGAAGGAGTGGGCGGAATTAGTTGCTAGTCAACTAACCCAAATTACTACAAATGCAACTAAAATAAAATAACAAAAATGAAAAGTGGTGAGAAACTTATGTGTAGAGAAATGTGTTTACTTAGATTTCCTTACTCCCTAACTATCTTTTACCGGTTAATTAGTGTGTATTAGTCGCGTGGATGACGGGTGTATTCCTTAATACCATTCGTGGGGTGGCGTACTTACTTCCCCAAACTCTACAAGCTCCTACTTCACTCCTATGTCGAGCCGGCTAGGAAGCTCCTAACATGGGATCACTAGAATTCGCTTGTGCATTAAATACAACCATAAAAACCTTTAGTACGCGTTTGGTTCATGTTTCTTAAGACGTTCAAGCAAGTTACCGAATAGGAAGTTAGCCAGTTTTCTTAAGCCTAACATAGATAAACAATCATCCAATACAACTAACAACACACTAACAACCAATAATCAATAGCTAGGTTTCATTAGATCTAAGCAAACACAAGATAAAATTAGCCTAACATGTTAAACAAAAGACAAGCATAAGATAGAATCAAACAACACATAGACATATTGAATGATTAATTGGTAACTTATCTTTCAATGAAACATGGAAGATCTCAAGGCAAGAAGCCCTGAAAAAGTAGCTAAAATCGTCTTAGGGTTTTATCCCAAAATTCCACACACTAAGCTCTCCCTTAATGACAAAAAATTAGAAAACTATATATAGACTTTGACATCTGACGGCGTCACCTTATGCATTGTGACGCCGTCACCTCGCCGCTTTTAGGGTTCCCGGATGACCATCTTGACGCCGTCCCTCTTTAGCTCTTCAAAAATCCATTCTGGCTTATCAAGGCTTGACGCCGTCGGATCCTAAACGTGACGCCGTCCCCTTATGATTTAAGCCGTGACACCCTTGATTTAGTTAAAGCGTGACGCCGTCAGAATTCTCATGCAAACTCACTGGCCCGTCATGAGTAAATTTCACATCCAACTTTTCTTGCCAAGGCATGACGCCGTCTGGAGTTAATGTTGACGCCGTCAAAGGTGACTTTCAGCACAATTTTGAGACTTTGCCGTTTTCTTCACTTTTATGCTCCAAAAACGTCCAAAATGCCTCCTTTTCCAGATTTCTCCTCAAAAGTACCTAAAATGACAAAAGGAACGATTTAGGGCAATATTTGATCAAATAAATGCGATTTCGGGCTTAAATGACCCCTTAAAAGCGGTACACTTTTCGCCTCATCAAATACCCTTACACTTGAGATTTGCTTGTCCTCAAGCAAATGCGCTTTTATTCTAATCAAAATACAAGTTAGGGGTCATTTAATGCAAACATAAAAGTAATTACAACAAATAATCGTTCCACTTCAATCATAATAAGCACGGAGATTATATACTAGCACCTCACAAGTAGTGTTTAGATACTCACATCTCTCAAGTGTCATCAAAATAAATCTCATAAATGAAAACGGAAAATATCTCTCACTACCTGTCATAGCAAATAGATTACCATAGGCTTGGGAAAGGATCGAAAACCTCCTCCACTAGGCGTAAGCACCTAAGATAAACTATCAAAGAGGGCTTTTAAATGGGTTATAACGTTAGGTGTAGGGAAAAGGAAAACACGGTTTTGGTTGGATAAAGGATATTTTACTGGTGGCGAGTTAAAAATCTTGATCAATTACATGTACTATACAACGTTGCTAAGCCAAGACTAGACTCGATCTTAAGCTAATGAAAGAAAATAACAAAACATAAACATAAAATAAACATAAAATGAAACGGGATGGTAGTCCGTATGTTTTTTTTTTTTTTTTTTTTTCTACTTTTCTTTTTCTCATTTTTTTGTATTTTTCTTGATTTTTTCGATTTTTTTTTTTTTTTTTTTTTTTTTTTTTTTTTTTTTTTTTGCATACACTTTTACCCTACCATCCAAAATAATACATCATAGGGGCGTTGCATCCCCTTACACTTGAACTTTTACATAACTTTACAAATACTAATCTAATGACTCGAATTAAGATAATTGAAAAACTTGGAGTACTTTTAAAACATTTAGCACATATGGGGGTAATAATGTTGTTCTTCCCCATTACTCCATTACACTAGTACTTTACCCACGAGTCCCAATCGTCCCAAAACAATATGTACAAGGATATGACTCGACTTAGCAACCATGTAATCAACTAGATAATTAACTTGGGTTTAAACAAATGTTGTAACAATAATGCACTAAAAATGAGTGCATACAAGGTAGGCTAAGGCGATTTGGGTGTACATTTTAGTGGGGTGTAAACAAATTCTTCCTTCAAGTAAAATGCTTAAAGGTCGAAACGAAAAGATAGGCTCTGAGGGGTGTACTAGGGGTATCGTGTACTAAAAATGAGTACAACGCAAAGGGTGTGGGAGAATTACTTGACCAATGTAGCCAAAGTAATTATAACAAAAACACAGGTGTAAAACAATGGGTTAATCCTAATGCCTCTTATCATGTAGTAAATCTAACTACACGAATGTAGTCTCACTTGTGGCCTTGGAATGGTCCTAACGCAAGTTCTAGAATCTAAGTGCTACCGGTACACACATCATAGCATAAATGCTTTTCCTACCAATTCTAGGGGTGAACCTCACATATTTGGGGTGGAAAAATTTTTTAGTGGTACGGTTTTTGTGCTAGTCATATAACTCCTATCCGTGAGACGCTCATTAAGATCAAAGTTTCACTCCTATATGTTGTAAAAAATTTTAAATTTGGCACTAAAATTGCCCTAACAGGTATTTATCTCAGTTTTATAACACATCTACCATTAAACAAACAAAAATCAAGTGCAATGGCATTCTCAAAAATCGTACTTTTACCCCCCCTTACACTTAAGATAAACATTGTCCCCAATGTTCAAATAACAAGATGTAAAAGTAAATAAGGTAAAAGAATGAAATCAAATACTCCCCTGATTCGCTCGGTGGATAATGAAATTACACGGTTAGATCTTCCTCCAAAGTAATGTAGAAGCTCCATGACTAATGCATCGCCACAAGCTTGATTCAAAACATTTCCTTGTCCAAAATAACCTGTTGAACCTGAGAAAACAAACACGAAAACCTGCATAACATCGGCGGGATAAAATCTATATATAAGGATATAATGCTTGTGGAATGATAACTTTGCAGATTCCTGGAGATTATAAGTTGGAGATTTTAATAAAAACTTTTTATGAAAACAAAATTTTCAAAAATTTCTGGAAATTAAATCTGACGCCGTCAGGTTATAACCCCTGACGCCGTCAGAAATGACCTGACAAAAATTTTCATTTTAAGTTTCCGGAAAATTTCTTGAAAAACCTTTACCTTACTTCCTGGAAATCCTGCAAAACATCATTATGACTCGATACAAGCATTTGACTCAAACAAATACGGATATGTATGTTAATTTATTATTATTACGATTCATGTTCATTTGTGTTCTAATAAACCGATTTAGATTTCCCTTACACTTAACTTTTGCAAAATACCTTTATATGTAGTTAAGACGAAGTTAAAAACAACATAAAGCATTTTCACAAATTACTTTTGAACATGAATCAATATTAATAAAAATTAAACACACATACGGAAACAAATAAAATCAAACAAACAAATAAATAAACACACAAAGCAAATAAAACAAATAACGCTTGGGTTGCCTCCCAAGAAGCGCTTGTTTTTGTTCGAGTCATGAGCCTGACTCTACCCTTATTTAATGAATAAAGGAGAGGTTTTCCCTACACTTAGGATTAAGTGCGGGTGATAGTAGCGATACACACCAGCTCGGTAGGAGTATGCCACGTGAGGAAAGAGTGGTGGATGAATTATATGCTCAAAGGGGTGTGCTCCTTTCATCATAACCTTACCTAGTTCACTTTGGTCAATGGGTGAATTAAAGTTTTCTCCTAAAAAGGGATCATTTTCTAACAACTTCGAGAGACTCCTAATTGGGAATCCATCTTGACCCAATAGACCCGGTTTAAACCCATAATGTTTCTTGTGATCAATCATGAATGGGTGATGTAGACATGTAAGGTCATTTTTCACTCCTATATTGTCTTCCTCACTACAAGGCCTAGAGTCTACTACCTTAATCTTAACATTACCCGGACTACATGGTTTGATGGGTGGATCGGGACCTAATTCAATTCCTAAGTTCACATCTAAGGATGGAAGATTAGGTAACGTTTTTGGTTTAGGCTCCGGTTCATCAAAACTAGGAACTTCCATAGAACTTAAAGAAAGGTTATGACTAAAAGTATTCAAACCTATTTCTTCTAGTTTTGTTTGGTCCAAGGGCTCTACCTCTATTGGGGTTCCTATAGTCTCCTCAACTTCTTCCGGGTAAGTCACGGGCGGTGTGTGTGCCTCAAATGATGGTAGGACTTGTGGGGTACTTGGTGGGCTTATGTTACTTACCTCATCATTCCTTATGTCAAGATCACCTATATCCTCATCATGTGTTTTAGTATGATCTAACCCTAACATTTTACCAAGTATCTCAAGTACTTCTCTAGGCATCTCAACTTCAATGTCCGAATCATAAGGATCATCCTCAATATTCTGACTGCTATATTCAAATTGCCCAAAAGATTCATCATGTGTTTCTTGAGATTCATCATCATCGATCATAAAACCTAGGTCTTTTTGATCAATGTGATCATGCTCGGCTAGATCCTCCGTCATATCAAGGTCACCTAAGTGTTCACCCTGTATTATGGTAGTGCCTAACCATGACATGCAGCTAGGTGGCTCAACTCTAACCATCTCAGAATCTTGGTTTGACTCTAAGTCCATGTCCTTGGAAACTAGGTCTTTTTGCTCATACGAATCCATCAATTCGTTCCACTTATGGGTCATCGTTAGGAAGCTTTCCTCAAAATTCATCCAAAGGGTCTTACTAAAAGGAATTGATCCAGATAATGATTGTCTAAGAGAAGTATCACATGCATAGAATTCATTAAACCCATCTAACCTTACCCCCAACTTTATTTGGATATCACAAAGATCACGAAACAATTCATAGGAATGATAGGAAACAAATCTCTTGGTGAAGTATAATTGTTCATCTATTGTCAATGATCTAAATGGAATTTCATCCGCCATAGTGACAAATGAAAATGGTTTTACAAACAAAGGGCACAAAGAAAAAGATAGACTAAAGAAAACCTAGAAAAATAAAATAAAAATCTCACTAGAAAGGAATCTAGTGAGTAGACCTAATAGAAATAAAAATTCAACCTAAACAATAACTATTCCCGGCAGCGGCGCCAAAAACTTGATGCGTGGGTTTTGCAACCTTACAACAGGTTTTACCTCTCGAGGGATCTCAAGAGGCTTACAACCCCACCAGGCAGTGTACCTGACCGATGTAGTATAGTGTAGTGGTAAGTACGGGGGATTGATCGTTCTCCACAGGGAATAGTGTTCGTTAGGTGTGAAAGGCTACTCTAATTAGGTCTAAGGGTTGAGGAAGATTCTTTTTATGTTTTTATAATTTTATGAAAGCAAGTAAAATCTCGGGTTTTGAAGGAGTGGGCGGAATTAGTTGCTAGTCAACTAACCCAAATTACTACAAATGCAACTAAAATAAAATAACAAAAATGAAAAGTGGTGAGAAACTTATGTGTAGAGAAATGTGTTTACTTAGATTTCCTTACTCCCTAACTATCTTTTACCGGTTAATTAGTGTGTATTAGTCGCGTGGATGACGGGTGTATTCCTTAATACCATTCGTGGGGTGGCGTACTTACTTCCCCAAACTCTACAAGCTCCTACTTCACTCCTATGTCGAGCCGGCTAGGAAGCTCCTAACATGGGATCACTAGAATTCGCTTGTGCATTAAATACAACCATAAAAACCTTTAGTACGCGTTTGGTTCATGTTTCTTAAGACGTTCAAGCAAGTTACCGAATAGGAAGTTAGCCAGTTTTCTTAAGCCTAACATAGATAAACAATCATCCAATACAACTAACAACACACTAACAACCAATAATCAATAGCTAGGTTTCATTAGATCTAAGCAAACACAAGATAAAATTAGCCTAACATGTTAAACAAAAGACAAGCATAAGATAGAATCAAACAACACATAGACATATTGAATGATTAATTGGTAACTTATCTTTCAATGAAACATGGAAGATCTCAAGGCAAGAAGCCCTGAAAAAGTAGCTAAAATCGTCTTAGGGTTTTATCCCAAAATTCCACACACTAAGCTCTCCCTTAATGACAAAAAATTAGAAAACTATATATAGACTTTGACATCTGACGGCGTCACCTTATGCATTGTGACGCCGTCACCTCGCCGCTTTTAGGGTTCCCGGATGACCATCTTGACGCCGTCCCTCTTTAGCTCTTCAAAAATCCATTCTGGCTTATCAAGGCTTGACGCCGTCGGATCCTAAACGTGACGCCGTCCCCTTATGATTTAAGCCGTGACGCCCTTGATTTAGTTAAAGCGTGACGCCGTCAGAATTCTCATGCAAACTCACTGGCCCGTCATGAGTAAATTTCACATCCAACTTTTCTTGCCAAGGCATGACGCCGTCTGGAGTTAATGTTGACGCCGTCAAAGGTGACTTTCAGCACAATTTTGAGACTTTGCCGTTTTCTTCACTTTTATGCTCCAAAAACGTCCAAAATGCCTCCTTTTCCAGATTTCTCCTCAAAAGTACCTAAAATGACAAAAGGAACGATTTAGGGCAATATTTGATCAAATAAATGCGATTTCGGGCTTAAATGACCCCTTAAAAGCGGTACACTTTTCGCCTCATCAAAATTACAATACTCCTAAAATCTAACCTACCATCTAACCCTAAAAATGATCTAACATCTAAAACTGTGAGAGAGTGGGGCTATTTATAGCCATTCTCAGAAGCTTCTAGGGGTCCTTCTCAACCAATCCACGCCCTTGATTTATCATTTTGTCATCCGAAATCATCATAGCCCTTGGATTAGAATGGTGAGGTGTTTGATCCAATGAGAGGCCTCCTTTTGTCCACCTTGGCAATCCGTGTGTGTCAGCATCCTGACATGTTGTCAGTTCTTCTAGAAGCTTTAATCATTGGGTAATTATTTGTGGGAATGGGGTAATTTGGGGTACGGTAAATTAGGGTTCTTGGTTGTACAGTAATTAATTTGGAAAAGGGGCGCGGGTATTATTTATGTTTGACTGGTAGTTAATTTTGGGTTTGACCCGGGTTTGTGTTAAAGGATCCGGGTAAAGGGTGGGTTTGGATCATGGGTTTTTATTTAAGAAAGTTGGGCTTTTGATTAAACTTGGGCTGGTGGGTTTATTATTGGGTTGGGTTGGATTTAAGATCCGATTTGTAGTAGTAATAAAGGTTTTGGTGTAGTTTTGTGTTTTTAAATTTTAGCAAAGACCAATGTTGTAATTCTGAAACTCCAAGGACTAAATCTGCCATTCTTCCAATTTATTTTGCTTTGATGATTTCTTCCCCAGCTTCGGCTATAAATATCCTTTCCAAATCTCGTGCTCGTGTTTTCCGGGTTTTTCTTTATTTTTTGTCCTTTTTCATTTATCCATTGCCTGCACAAACATAAACACAAAAACACAAATATCTCTTGGCATTTTGGTTAGTTTTTGGTTATTTTGGTCTGATATTGGTCAAGAAAAGGTATGTGTTTTCACACATACCAGTTACCAACCTCGGACAACTAGTGGGTGATGTGATTAGAAGCTTTGGGCTTGATACATATCACAGAGGTGAATGTGATGGGATGATGGTGAAAGTACAAGAGTACTTATGTGATAAGATAAGTGTTTTAACATATGTTGTTAAAATACTTGGGTGTTGAATCTTTCGGATGTGACTTTTAATGACTACAATTGTAAGTCAAATTTACTTGAATATTTCAGATGAAATACTTAAGTTGTCAATCCTACTTTGTTGAGATTTGATAGCATTCAAGGATAGCAAGATTTGATAATACATCTATAACCTAAGTGTGAGTTATGACTCGATGTAAATCTTAATCGTCTTGAAGGATGACATGTTAACCAAGTAAGGTAACATATGTGGATGCAAGACAATATCTATAGTCATAAGTAGGACTTGTGATTTATGATATTTTTGCCAACAGTGAGTCTGGATTAGTTAGGAAATTGTCAATTTACAAATCAAGTTAGTGGATGAACCATTTTCCAGATTCCTTCCTTTATGGAGAAAGGTATCTTGGAGTATAGAGATGATTTTCCTATAGGTGCAAGTGAAATGTCCTAATCCTAATATGAGTGAACATCAGTGAAAAGAATCCTAGTGATGAAAGTGAGTGATTTTGAGTGAGGGATTTAAACAAAAATTTAAAAATCAAACTGTTTGTTCTGGCGAAACCAAATGATAACAAAGGCGGAGCCCAGTTTTTGGTTCCGCGGAATCCGTTGGTTGATTTTAGGCGGGGCCAAAATTTTCAACAGACGGAACCCAGGTTTTGGTTTCGCCATTTCCGCCAGATGGAATTTCTTAACAGAGGGCTTTTCTGACTACCCGAAACCCGTTGAAATCCCGAAAATTATTCTAAATCATATGTAACTAATTAGTTGTGATTGTTTTAAAACAAAAACACAGGTTCTAACACATGATAGCACATAGATCAAACGGATGATTTTGCACTTACCATAAAGGGAGGTTAAGCCAAATGGTGGCTTAAATACAAAAAACTGATAACATCAAGAGTTATCATCCTGAATTGTTACGTTAGTTCACATAAATGTTTAATACTAACATAATATCCTAAAAACACAAAAATTTACCATATCATTGTTTTCAAATTGTTTTATACCAAACATTCTATCAAAGATACTATTAGATAATACTTTAAGGTAGTGACTCAATTAAACGCTTGAACCATTTGGAGAGATCAAGTGCAAAACAACAATTATCAAGACACTTAACTAGTTTTATCTAATTCTCATTCCTAAGTGACTTATGCATAACATTTGCAAGAAAAGCTATCTAAAATAATTTTTTAACTTATTGCACAAAATCTAGCAAAAGTCCTATTGTACATAAACGAAAAAATTGACAAACAAGCAAATGAATATCATAACAAGATTGACACTTATGCATTACAAACAAACAAGTGTAATCACAACATTAATCAAGCAAACAACATGTATGCAAATAGCTAGAACAAGTAGTCACATAGCATAGCATAAAAGGAAAGATACTTTTCGTCACTTTGTGTTTAAATATGACGATGTATGCCAAGCTTGATTTGTTTCCTTTATATAAATAAATATCACCACATTCTTTAGTTTCAAAAGGAATCATATCAATGTTCAAAGGATACCAACTTACATTGCCCGACTCAAAAATTTTAGTTACTATGTCAAAATGAAACTTAATATTTTGGACAGGTTGTAGCATTTGATTTGTTTTACCTACTTTAATTTAGATTTAGGCCATGAGATTATTTTTAAATGAAAGTAGACTTAATTCCCTTTAAAATGATAGGTGGCGCGACTCCTACGGACTTACGGTTAATTAGTTATGAATTTTTGAAGTTGGACAAAAACTGTATACTATACAGACGGATTTCACGGAACCATTTTAAGGGTTCCGTCCTTTGAAGAGAAAGGTTCAGCGGGTCTCTGTACCAGAATCAACAAAACTCGTATTTTGACATAGAGAAAATGTGTGGGACTTGCTAGATTAGATAGTAAAGTTACAATGTACTTATTTAACTTTATTTCTACTAATGTGACTTATCTAAACATTCATGTAGGTGATTCTTCAACTAAATTAATAGTTATCCCAAACACTCCTTTCAAAGCCGTATTTTTCGTAAATTTGCTTTAAGCACACAATTTGACATTTGATTCTTTTAAGAAATATTTTCTTTTGATTTTCCAAAGACATCTTCAAGCTTGTATACAAAGTAACATTTAACAACAAAATTTCTAAGTATACTTAGCAAAACATTTTTCATATTATATTCTGCTTCAATGGTAATTTGATACATGGATCGTACTCCATTTTAAAAATCATTTGTTTTTAAAATAAGAGCCACGAGGCTCTGATACCAATTGTGAAAACGTAGAGGTGGGGGGGGGGGGTGAATACGTTCCGTTTTAAAAACTTAAAACTTGTTGTATCAAATTTTCAATTTGGCTTGTTCTAATATGAAATATGTTACTTGTAGTTTATGACTAGCATATACTTAAACAAGTTGTCAAACAAGTATCACAACACAAACAAACATATAATGCAAACATAAAAATAAAGTGGTAAGTAAAAGAAAGCGCAAACCGAACACGATAATTTATAGTGGTTTGGTCCCGAAGCTCATCTCCGCCCTACTCCACTCCCCGAGTACCCAACTCGAGAGTTACTTCACTATATCAACAAGCTCCCTTCTCGGTGGAGAAAACCTTACATTCGTCGCTTACACTTTTTTCGGTACAAAGCTAAATACCGGGTTTAGTTCGAGGTAGAACCAACCTAACGTCGCTTACACCTTTTCTGACACTAAGCTAGATGTCGAGTTTTTTACAAGGGTACAACCACTCCCGCTAGTTCTTTTACAAGGGTACAAGCACTCCCGCTATGTTTTATGGCCCAACATAGAAACCTTGTGTTTTATGACACAAATACATAAACCACCTATTCTAGTATGAATAGATTGTTATGCAATGATGTTTAGAATGATCCATGACATAAATGTATCATGGATATGAATGACTAATCTAAATGAACTTCCATTGAAAGGAAGCCTTCAATGAACGAAGATCACAAGCTCCCCAAACTTGTTGTGATGGATCTTCATATATGCATGTGAAATCTACATGAACTTCTTGAATAAGAAGTCTTCAATCATTGAGGATGTCAAGTGCCCTTGAATCTTCATATGTTGGAATGCTTATATAGATGATGACTTCAAGATCTTCTAGCCTTCTTGTTGGATCAGGAAGTATGCTATGCTTGTGATGGATTATGACTCATGATCTTGAGCTTGCTTCACAGAATTATTTTGAGAGTATGCTTACAACATAATGAAAGTTAGTAACATTATGATCATTATGTAATGGGTGATTAATGTATGTTTCTACATGATTAACTACTGATCTAAATGTATGAAAGGTGTAGAGAGAATGTATGTTCAAGTGATAATTGTCCTTGAGTGGTCAGCTTGCTATTTATAGGCAAAACTGAGCAGATAAGGGACGGATTTGGTGGACCCAAATTCTGGGTTCCGCCCTTGTAGTTGTTTGTGTCCGCCGGGACATGACAGCTAAGATCTTATCAAATCTTTCCATATCATGCACAATCTAACAAAGTCAACTCTAAGATCTTATCAAATCTTTCCATATCTTGCACAATCTAACAAAGTCAACTCTAAGATCTTATCAAATCTTTCCATATCTTGCACAATCTAACAAAGTCAACTCCTTTGCTTCAAAATCTTACAAAGATATTACCTAAATCCTCAAGATATCCTAAAGATATCAAAATGAGGTATACCATGATGTCATGTATATATTTTCATTTTAAGATTTAAAATATAAATAATGTAAATTTATATATGTATGTAACATGTATCCTAGTGATCATGTAGCATGTATATACTAGCTTAACTAATATATGTTTACCAAGATGTATCATGTTAGTTTGACATCTAAAGTGTACTTATCCTATTAATCTTAGGAAACATGGTGTACAAGTAAAAGTACTTGTATATGCAGAATGTGAAATGAGGTTCTAAGTAGAATGGTTAACCTTTTCGCAAGATACTTAATGACCTAACCGTATTTTAAACATTCTAAATGGTTTGTTAAGGGTTTGATCATAATGACACATAACAAACATGTACGAACCTGTGTTGTACCATACGAGGACTCGAGAGGTGTTGAATGTATGTTGAGACAAGATATGTTTACAAGTAACATGTACATTTTACGTTATGTATCAAGTTACATGTTTGTCATCAATCAAAACAAACGAGACTGATTGTACTAACAATCTCCCCAATGAGACTGCTTGCACTAACATTGTAATTAAGTTTTAACCTCATCCTTTATTTTGTATCAAAGATATGGCCACTTAAATTATTTCGAAAACACTCTATTCAACCCAATAATATTAAGGTAATTTTATAAACTTATTATTTACAAACCGTTATAATTAATAGATTTCGTCTATAAGAAAGAGTAGTAAGTATATAATAAATAAGTATAAATGTCTAAAGTACATAAATACTTATTTCGTACGTTCTCATTATATTTATAAAATCTTAGACGCGCCTATTTTATTTTAGGTCATCGTTAAAAGCTCGCGGCTTCCCGTATCATTCTACTTCGTCGTTTTATACTCACACACGCTATCATCTTATCATAAGGTGAGTTCATGGCCCCTATTTTCAATTATTTCATACTATTTTTGGGGGAGATACATGCTCGTTTTACTTACAAATCTTATTTGTTATTAATAAACATTTTACTCGATTTATGAAACACTCTATTTGGTTACTGAAACTTATTAAATGCCCAACACAAGTACTCTCTGTATGCTATTGTTTTTGCCAAGACACACTTTTGCCATTTAAAAGTCCCTCATATCATGAACCATTAATCACTTGCGAGTGAACGCGAATATTGTGAATATATCTATTGGAGGTTGACAGCCCATTTGTACTAGCCGGATAGATAGCTATAATGCTAGCCGGATTGATTGACAAATGCACATTATTTGAGAATTACTAGGAAGTTGGCAAGCTCCTACCCGGGGGCATTTTCACTTACATCATCTTTATGATGTTAGTAATTTATATGATTTTATGATATCACACATGTTAACGTTTGAGTTCATGAGACTTAGAGTAATAATTATTATTTACCCATAATTGTATTCGTTGCAATTATTCTCTGAAACTTGGGAATTAAATATTCTGAAGTTCAAGAATCGGGAAATACTACAAGTGTGTTCCTGCTGGTAGTACATTTCATTCCTGCTGGTAGTGTATCGTTCCTGCTGGTAATGTATTGTTTCTACTGATGATAATGCTGCTGCTAGTGCATCTGTTCCTGCTGCTAGCATTATCTCATTCCTGCTGCTAGCGTTAACTCATTGCTGCTGCTATAAGCTTTCTGCTGCTAGATGGATAAGTATGGAAAAGATATTTGTACACTAAAGTCAATTATATATGGTAGATAATATCTTTCCCCATGTGCTTAGTTAACAAGTTGTGTACACAGATACATGTTGTATCTTATGTACTGACACACTCAAGATAAGTTAGCAAGTAGTTCGACTAGACTTTAAGCAATATTGTAAAGATCTTCTTGGACTATAAAAGAAGATCTTAGACTCGATATTAGTGTACGTTATTATTAGAACTTTCATATCTGTTAGAACAAGAACAAACACAATAATATCACAAGTTAGAAAAACTTAAGATTCAAGGTTGTAACCCTAGTGATAACTCAAGATCACTCGTATTATTATCATTAATAATATTGAATCGTTTGGTGTTAATCTTTCATTGTTCATTGTCATATAACAAACACAACTGTTCCATTTCCATAACACAAATAACCTTCTAAGTGTGATTAAGTAGATTCCGCATACTTAATCATATTCACTCAATATATCATACACACAAAGTACAAAAGGTTTAACCACCTTAACCGTGTGTCGAATCCTAACAAGTGGTATCAGAGCTCAGGCTGATATTATTGATTTAGAAGAAGAAGCTGAAGAAATGGACGTTGAATCTATTCAGACAAATGTTGCTGCGAAGATTCCCATGCTCAAACAGAATGAGTTTGAGATGTGGAGGCTGAGGATAGAGCAATATTTCCAAGTGCAAGATTATGCACTTTGGGAAATCATTGAAGATGGAGACTCTTACCAGCCTACCACCACTACATCGACAGTGGAAGGCAAAGTGGTGTCAACTCTGCAAACAAAGCCAACATCTGCAGAAGATAGAATAAAGAAGAAAAATGACTTGAAGGCAAGAAGCATGCTGATGATGACCATTCCCAATGATCAACTTCTAAACTTCAGCAAGTTCAAAGATGCCAAGTCATTATTTGAAGCTATTATTGCCAGGTATGGTGGAAATGAAGCCACCAAGAAAACCCACAAGACACTGCTCAAGCAGCAGTTTGAAAACTTCTCCTCTACATACAATGAATCTCTTGACCATATGTTTAATAGGCTTCAGAATATTGTGAGCCAACTTGCTATTCTTGGGATTGAAATGCCTCAAGAAGATTTGAACTCAAAATTTCTGAGAATCTTACCAGAAGAGTGGGCTATGCATGTTGTTGTCTGGAAGAACAAGCCAGACTTAGACACCATGGAACTGATGGACTTGTATAGCAACTTCAAGATTGTGGAGCAAGATTTGAAGAAGAATGGAGGTACTAGTTCTAATACTGGGAACAAGGCATTTATGTCAACTCCTAGTACCTCAAAATTAAGTGAAGAGGTGAAAGTTGTTGATGAGGTTGGTGCTGCTAGTTCATCAAGTAGTACCATAAGTATTTTGGATGAAAAGACTTGTTGTGCCTTTCTTACAAGTCAAAACAATGGGTCCATGCTCTCATATGAAGACCTCCAAGAGATCCATGAAGATGATCTGGAGGAAATGGATCTAAAATGGCAAATTTCTCTTCTTAGCATGAGAGCCAAGAAGTTCTATCACAAGACGGGGAAGAAGCTCATAATCAGCAACACTGATGCTGCTGGTTTTGATAAGTCAAAGATAGAGTTCTATAACTGCCACATGATAGGTCATGTCTCAAGAGAGTACAGAAGACCAAGGCAGCAAGATAGCAAGAATAGAGGTTTTGGAAGCAAATCCAAAACAGAGGAGGTAATTGAGCCAAAAGCTATGGTAGCTATTGATGGCTTAGGTTTTGATTGGAGCTTCATGGCAGATGAAGAAGAAACTCCTACTCAGATGGCACTTATGGCTTTTTCTGCTACAGAGGTACAAAATCATAAAGCTTGTTCAAATACTTGCACTGCTCTTAATGCTCTACAGGTTTTAATCAAACAATATGATGATCAAAAGAAAGAGCTAAGCAGCACTTTTCAAAACTTTATAAACTATAAGTGTGAATTAGAGACTCTAGAGAAACAAATCACACACTATAAGGAAAATGAATTAGCTTTTTCTGATGACAAAGCTCTCCTAAGACAGGACATATTCTTTAGAGATGCTGAAATTAAGCTTTTGAGAGAAGCTTTTGATAGGGTCAAAAAGGAAAATGAAAATATTCACTTGACTACACAGGTACTAGAACATGCTTCTAGAGGTGTGCACAACATAGTAGAATGTCAGGTGATTAATAGATCTAAGTCAGGAGTAGGATATAAGAGTGTCCCACCTCCTTATAGAGGCATCCCAAAACCCCCAGGGATTGACCTAGGGAATTCAGGTTTACCTGAGTTTCAAGAACCAATAATGGAATATGGTTCTAAGACTACTGAGAGTCTCAAGGTAGAAAGAGTAAGTAAAAGTTTAGATAAAACTTTACTTTATCAGGACAAGGTGTCCTTTGTTAAGAAATTAGATGCTATAGTTGTTGAGGATTGCACAAATGATAGTGATGAAGAAGAACATGTTATGTCTAAACCTGAAGTGGTTAAGAAAGAAGGAACAAGTGTTCCTAAGATAGTCAAACACAATACTGCTAAGCCTAAATCAAACATTAAGCATGTTAGGCAACCAGTTAGATATTGTGAGCAATATAGAACCACCAACAAGCCCAGAGGTAACCAAAGGAATTGGAACAACCTCAAGTCTAACCAATTAGGTGATGACTTTGCTTTTTATAACAAAGCTTGTTACACATGTGGTAGTTTTGACCATCTTGCAGCTTTCTGCAACCATTGGGTAACTGGGTATGAAAACAATAGGGTGAACTTCAAAAGGCAAACTCCTCAAACTCACTTTCACTCTAGTTCTAGTGTCAATAGAACAAATCCCAGAACAGTCTCAAACAAGTCTATCTCAAACACTGATCCTGCTGGTAGACAAATGGTTCCTGCTGCTAGACTAATTGTTCCTGCTGCTCGACCATCTATGACTGTTAACCCAAAATCAACAGCTAAGGGTGCAAAAACATTTTTCAAACATGCATCAAGGACTGTTCTAAGGCCCATTCAAACAAAAGCAGTGGTTCAAAAACAAGTTTGGAAACCAAAGGGTAGAACTGAAAAGTTAGCAGTTCCTGCTGCTAAGCAATCAGTTCATTTTGCTGCTAAGGGAAATATGGCAAATGCTGTTAAGGCCTCAGCATGTTGGATTCTTAAATCCAATGTTGCATCAATTGTCCTTAAAAGATTAAATTACATTGATGCAAGAGGCAGATCCAAGTCAGTAATGGCTTGGGTCCCCAAAAGAAACTAATACTTCTCATTTATGTGCAGGAACATTCAAATGATCAACAAGAGGATCAAGGATACTCAGATAGTGGATGTTCTAGGCACATGACAGGCAACAAGTCTTATCTCTCAGATTTTCAATCAATAGATGGAGGCTATGTTACCTTTGAAGGAGGTGTTGGTGGCAAAATTTCCGGTAAAGGTACCATTAAAACTGGAAATTTAGATTTTGAAGATGTGTTATATGTAAAAGAGCTAAATTATAATCTTTTTAGTGTCTCACAAATGTGTGACAAAAAGAACAATGTTCTTTTCTGTGAGACTGAATGTCTTGTACTTTCTCCTGATTTTAAGATGCCTGATGAAAGTCAAGTACTTCTTAGAATTCCTAGAAAGGGCAATATGTACAGTGTAGACATGAAGAACATTGTTCCTAAAAAGAATTTAACTTGTTTTGTTGCAAATGCCACATTGGATGAATCAATGAAATGGCATAGAAGGCTTGGTCATATTAACTTCAAAACCATAAATAAAATTGTTAAGAATGGTTTGGTAAGAGGTTTACCTCACAAAAGATTTGAAAATGATCAAACATGCATTGCTTGTCTTAAAGGCAAACAACACAAAACCACTTGTAAGCCCAAGATTTTTAACTCTATCAATCAATCATTGTTTATGCTGCATATGGACTTATTTGGACCTATTTCAGTAAGTTGTATAATGCATAAGAGATATTGTCTTGTTATAATTGATGACTATACTAGATTTACATGGGTTTTCTTTCTATCTTCTAAGGATGAGACTACAAGCATCCTTAAGACATTCATTACACAGATAGAAAACCAAGTAGACAAGAAAGTGAAAGTCATTAGATGTGATAATGGGACTGAGTTTAAGAATAGAGTTATGGATGATTTCTGCAAACAAAAAGGTATTAGAAGAGAATTTAGTGTTGCTAGAACACCACAACAGAATGGTGTTGTTGAGAGAAAGAATAGAACACTAATTGAAGCTGCTAGAACTATGTTAGCTGATTCTAAGCTACCTATAACTTTTTGGGCTGAAGCAGTCAACACTGCTTGCTATGTCCAAAATAGAGTTTTAGTTATTCAGCCTCACAATAAGACATCATATGAACTTTTTAGAGGTAGAACTCCTGCAATAGGATTTCTTAGACCTTTTGGATGTCATGTGACAATTCTCAATACCTTAGACCATTTAGGAAAATTCGATGGTAAAGCAGATGAAGGATTCTTTGTTGGATATTCTCTTAATAGTAAAGCATTTAGAGTATACAACACAAGAACTATGATTGTAGAAGAAAACCTACATGTGGAGTTTTTAGAGGACAAATCCAATGTAGAAGGTCAAGGACCAAAATGGCTATTTGATCTTGAAACTCTAACCAAATCAATGAATTATGTGCCTGTTGTTGCAGAAACTAATAATTTTTCAGGTTCACAAGCAACAGATGAGGCAAGGTTAGAAAAGGAGACAAACCAAGATCATGTTTGGATGCCAATATGGTCAAGTACAAGTGTGGAATCAACTTCAACAATTGATGGATCTTCTTCTAGCAAAGCTAAAGAAGGTGTTGAAGATGAAAGGAAAGAAGATGGAACTCAGGAACAACAAATTGTTTCTGTTGGTGATTCTGCTGTTAGGCTTAATGTTCCTGCTGCTAGGCCAACTGATTCTGCTGCTGGCCCTTCAGAAATGAAAGAAGCAGAATTCTCAGATAATGAGGTAGATTTCAACAATCTTCCATCAAATTATCAAGTTCTTTCTAATCCACAAACAAGAATTCACAAAGTCCACTCCCTAGATAATGTGATTGGAGATATACAATCAGGTGTGAAGACAAGACAAGAACTGATGTCTTCAGACAAACAAGGGCTTCTTGATGCCCTTTATGCTTCAAAGCAGCATGAGTTTTCAAACTCTTGCTTGTTTGTATGTTTTTTCTCACAAGATGAACCAAAGAACATTCTGAAAGCCTTAGATAATTCAAGCTGGGTAGAAGCTATGCAAGAGGAGCTTCTTCAGTTCAAGATTCAGAAAGTATGGGTGCTAGTTGATTCACCTAAGAATGCAAAGGTAATTGGCACTAGATGGGTTTTCAAGAATAAAAGGGATGAAAGGGGAATAGTGATTAGGAATAAGGCTAGATTAGTAGCCCAATGGTACATACAACAAGAAGGAATAGACTATAATGAGGTTTATGCTCCAGTAGCAAGGATTGAGGCAATTAGGCTTTTCTTAGCTTATGCTTCATTTTTAGGCTTCACAGTTTATCAAATGGATGTCAAGAGTGCATTTTTATATGGAACAATTGAAGAAGAGGTGTATGTTTCACAACCTCCAGGCTTCATTGACCCACAACATCCAGATAGAGTGTACAGAGTAGTTAAAGCTCTCTATGGCCTTCATCAGGCACCAAGAGCTTGGTATGCAACACTAGCTTCCTACTTATTAGAAAATGGATTTCAAAGAGGAAAGATTGATCAAACACTTTTCATCAAACAGCGCAAGAAGGATCTTCTGTTAGTGCAGGTGTATGTGGATGACATTATTTTTGGATCTACTAGGAAGGAGATGTGTTTAGAGTTTGAGAAACTTATGCATGATAAGTTTCAGATGAGTTCTATGGGAGAACTTACATTCCTTTTGGGTCTGCAAGTTAAGCAATCAAATGAAGGAATCTTTATCTCTCAGGACAAGTATGTTGCAGAGATACTTAGAAAATTTCAATTTGCTGATTCAAAAGTAGCAAGCACACCAATGGACTCTGAGAAGCCACTTCTAAAAGACTTAGATGGAGAAAATTTGGATGTACACACATACAGATCTATGATAGGATCTTTGATGTATCTCACATCATCAAGACCTGACATCATGTTCTCTGTTTGTGCTTGTGCAAGGTTTCAAGTAACTCCAAAGGTTTCTCATTTAACTGCAGTCAAGAGAATTTTTAGATATCTCAAGGGTCAACCAAGGTTGGGTCTATGGTATTCAAGGAAATCACCTTTTGACTTGGTAGCATTTTTGGATAGTGATTATGCTGGTGCTAGCTTGGACAGAAAGTCAACAACTGGAGGATGTCAATTCCTTAGGTGTAGACTTGTCTCATGGCAGTGTAAGAAGCAAACAATGGTGGCTAATTCAACAACTGAAGCTGAAAATGTAGCTGCTGCAAGTTGCTGTGGTCAGGTTCTATGGCTTCAAAACCAACTCCTTGACTATGGGTACAATTTCTTAAACACTGTTATTCATATTGATAATAGTAGTACAATTTGTATTATTAAAAATCCAGTGCAACATTCTAAAACAAAACACATTGAAATTAGACATCACTTTATAAGAGACTGCAATGAGAAAAGATTAATTCAAGTTCTTAAAATTGCTTCAGAATTCAATTTTGCAGATCTACTAACCAAAGGTTTTGATGTTGGAAGGTTTCAGTACTTGGTAGCAAGTATTGGAATGCTTAATCCTTAATGATTTTAAACTTTGTGTTTTTGTAAATAAATTTTTGTTTGTGCTGCTAGTTTTAAAAGTTACTACTGTTATTACAAAAGTTTGTGCTGCTAGTACAAATTTTAATTTGTGTTATTCATACAGTTAGTCCTATGATTATTCTAATACATGACAAGTACTTTGTACATTGTTCTTTTGGTTTTAGACTAACAATTTTAGGTATGAACATGTGAACACAAAGGATGTTTCAAGTGAAATGGAAGCAGCAGAATTGAGATACTAGTTGCTGACATAATAGGTTTATGATGGACTGAGTTTGGGAATTTAAAACTCCTTAAAACTTCTTTCTTGAAACCTAAGTATGAAATTTCACATTGAATTGATGACTTAGTTGATCAGATAGTAACTGATACAACTCACTTTCTATCATTTTATACTTTCAAGTATAATGAGCAAGTCTGAGGACATCTGATAGAAAGAACAGCTAGTAAATGTGAATCTAACATTTGTGTTAGAGGCAACAATTACTATGAGCTGGAAACCCTGTCAATAAAGCCTTCTGAATAGGTTTATCTTTACACAGGCAGTTATTTATAACTGAAAACATTGGTTCTCACACAACCAGAGGTTGCTTTAAACCAAAATTTTGATTAAGTGTCTGTTACACACTTAATCCCTTCAAAATGGTTGAAAGCAGTATGATTTTTCAATTCTAAAATCATGAACATACTGCTAAGGCAAAAGTTTCTTAAAAAGATTTTCAAAGAGACTCACAAAAACCATCCATTGATGGACCATGAGTCAAATGTCCACTGATTCACCTCTCATAGGAGTTAACACACCTAGAAGTGATGAGGGCAGTAACTTAAACTCTTAAGGAATTGATGGCTACATGTACAACATTGTCTGAAAACAAGTTCTCATTGGTAGATCAGATAATGGAAAAAGAAATATTTTGGTACATAGTGAGAGATCTTCCAAACAGGGGAGGATAAAATTTTATTTGCTTCAGGGGAGGAAATAAAAGCCCAAGAAAGGAAGATTAACCAATGAAAGGGAGGAAAAGACAAGAGCATACAAGATGATGACATGGAGGTTGAAAATGACAAGAACATTCCAAAGGAGAAAGTTCTATCTAGGTCAAACGAAGAAAAGTTTCAATTTCAGTTTACCACGTTTGTTCATCACTTGCAAAGGCATGCTGATAGATGATTTCACTTGTTGAAACAAGCATCCAAGATACACAGCATCATTGCCTCTTATAATTCCTCCATCCAAGGAAGTTGCACCATCTTTAGGTCAGTATTTAAGATGTGAGTTGATATTGTTAAAGTCAAAAGAAAGCAGATGAGTTCAGAATAGAAGAAAGTTCATATCAAGGGTCTGACTATGAAGTGTTTGAAAGATCTTCACAAGTCCTCATTTAATTCAGAAAAACATGTTGAAATGGATTCACATGTTTAGGGGAGGATTGTTGGGAATTAAATATTCTGAAGTTCAAGAATCGGGAAATACTACAAGTGTGTTCCTGCTGGTAGTACATTTCATTCCTGCTGGTAGTGTATCGTTTCTGCTGGTAGTGTATTGTTTCTACTGATGATAATGTTGCTGGTTGATGCTGCTGCTAGTGCATCTGTTCCTGCTGCTAGCATTATTTCATTCCTGCTGCTAGCATTATCTCATTCCTGCTGCTAGCGTTAACTCATTGCTGCTGCTATAAGCTTTCTGCTGCTAGATGGATAAGTATGGAAAAGATATTTGTACACTAAAGTCAATTATATACGGTAGATAATATCTTTCCCATGTGCTTAGTTAACAAGTTGTGTACACAGATACATGTTGTATCTTATGTGCTGACACACTCAAGATAAGTTAGCAAGTAGTTCGACTAGACTTTAAGCAATATTGTAAAGATCTTCTTGGACTATAAAAGAAGATCTTAGACTAGATATTAGTGTACGTTATTATTAGAACTTTCATATCTGTTAGAACAAGAACAAACACAATAATATCACAAGTTAGAAAAACTTAAGATTCAAGGTTGTAACCCTAGTGATAATTCAAGATCACTCGTATTATTATCATTAATAATATTGAATCGTTTGGTGTTAATCTTTCATTGTTCATTGTCATATAACAAACACAAATAACCATCTAAGTGTGATTAAGTAGATTCCGCATACTTGGTCATATTCACTCAATATATCATACACACAAAGTACAAAAGGTTTAACCACCTTAACCGTGTGTCGAATCCTAACATTCTCTTAAACTTGAAACTTGTGTTCAACTGATTTGCATACAAACACTACAAAATCACACAATCTTTGACCCGATTAGGGTAAACAAACACTATGGGTGTAAAACAACGTAGCCCACTATTCATTTTATCGATATTTGTATTTATTACAATTATCGCCCAAACTTGAAACTATTGAAATCAACTGTTTTATTTATAAACTCTATGAACTCACCAACCCTTGTGTTGACACTTTTAGCATGTTTATCTCAGGTCCATAATTTACGAGGATGGCATGGAGGGGCACGGATACTGATAGAAGGCTAAAATCTAATTATCATTCGAAACTTATTTAACAAATTGTAAAACTACTGGGACCTCATTTTGTAAATTCTGATATTTATAAAATTCGAATGATAAATCTTTTAAAATGATTCAATTAGAGATCGTTTTCTATTATTATAACTGTTGTGCCGTCGAGTAACACCCAGCTTGAATTCCTCTGCGTATCCCGAAATTGGGGGTGTTACACAACAATAAATAACTTTTTGTACGATTTTCTTGCTGCTCGATTACTCACATGGACTGGATAACAATAAATAACTTTTTGTACGATTTAAGAACATTGTTAGACGTTAGTATCTAGCCATTATGACCTTTGTTGAGTTTGTTGAGTTTGAGGCATAACATAGTTTTGTTTGCATCTAGAATAGCTTAAAGGGATCATATATTGTAATTTTTCAGTAAATGAAGAATCAAACCAATTATATTTCACATACCGCTCTTTTATTATTATGTGTGGGGTTACAAAAAGACGAGAAATGATCAGTAACAAAAGGGCACATATGAATCAACGTAATTGATTAAATTTTCGAGCAGTTATGCACTAAAAAAGAGGAAATTATTGGAATTTAACACAAGCCCATGATGTTAGTAACTTGCTTCCTTTCCTAATCCCCCAATTTTGGAAGGAACAAATCTACATAAAAAAAACCCATACCTTCCCTCCCTCACCCCTTCCCGTCCCCTATCTTTCCACCTAAACAAAACTCAATAACACCAATATTTGTTATTTCCCTTCCCATCCCTTAACTTTCTATCTTAAAAAAAAACTCGAAACATAGCGTAAGAGCTTTAAAAATCAAGTGACAATAAATAACAAAGGGTGATGAACATAAAACGTTGATTACCTTTATAACAATCAGACTTAGGGACTGTGGAGCCTTTTTCGAGGCCTAGAAGGACAAGTTTTCTGATTATGACCACCTACTCTACATATTCTACAATGGTTTGTCTTTTTTCCTTCTTTAATGTCCATTCCATTCCGTAGCCTAGTTGATCTAGGACGACCTCTTTTGTTGCATATTGAATATGAGTTTGGAAGCAATGTGGTAGAAGACAGTGGCCAATATGATTCATGTGGAAGTGGGGAAAACTCAGATTCCTAGGTTGAAGAATACTCTACAATCGAATAATATCTATGCACAAACTGTGAGTTGTTCAAATGAAGATAGGCACATGCACTCAATACATGAGAACATGGAAACTTGTTTATTTCCCACTTACCACATGTGCAAGTTTCTTCCTTAATATTAACAACCTGTACATTTTTTTCCTTGTCGAGTTGTTATCTCAAATAATCATTTTTCTCGTTTAAATGATTTCAAGCTATGTCTAATAGCTTTTGACATTGAGCCAGGTTGTTTTGCAATAACATGTAGAGTAAACAGATCTCCATTAGCACGAGCATTATGTCCAATAGAACGTCTCACATCAAAGTAGTGCACGACCCTATAAAATGTAAGTTGAACACATGCCGTGATAGGTAAGAAACAATCACCCTTAAGTACACTATTAAAAATCTCAAACACATTTGTAGTTAACATCCCAAAACGATTCCCGCCGTCATGCGCAAGTGTCCATCTGCAAAGTGGATGACTTTCAAGCCACTCACGAGCTTGTGGATATAGTTCCCCAATTTCGTCCATAATGGAGTTGAACTTACGAATTTGATTTTGACTCCCAGCACAGTAGGCTAAAGCATTCAAATTGGGGTTGCGAAACTTATCATGATTTTGACTCCCAGCACGGTACCTATGTAAAGAAAGTTTATTTTAGTTGTTAAAGTTAATAGAAAAAGTAGTTACGCAATATTTTATAAACATTACCTATGAAAACCACATGGCTCCAACCAAGGCGATCCGTGCTCATTAACTCCCTTTAGGATTCCCACATGGCTATCAGATAATAGACAAATTCCTTCACGTTCTTTCACCACGTGTTTCTTGACATAAAATAGAAACCAAAACCAACTATTACAAGATTCATTTTCAACAATAGCAAATGCGAATGGCAATATTTGATTGTTACAGTCAACTCCCATTGCAATCATCATCTTACCCTTATAATTGACATATAAATGAGTGGCATCAATTCTAACTATAGGCCGACAATGCTCAAATCCCTTGATAGATGGAGCAAATGCCCAAAAAACACGTCTAAACTCCACGTCACCCGTATCTGGAAGTCTCTCGGTCTGTCATTCAACTATAGTATCGGATTGAACAATTTAAGTGCAGGTAGAAACTTGGGTAAAAGAATATAAGATTCTTCCCAATTCCCGAAGATACTTTCAATTGCTTTTTACTTTCCTAACCAAACTTTCCTATATGAAGGAGTATAACCAAATTTATCAATAATTTCAGCTCTCAAAGTAGAAATACTAATAGATGGTTGTTCCTTTATAAGGTGTTGGGTTTCATGAGCTATCAAACCTAAATCTAGGTTTGGATGATCTTGAGTAATCTTGTAGTGTAAACAAGTATGCGGACCCGTATACTTTGTGATTTCAAAATATCCACTACGTTTACGTTTACACGCACGTATTGCAGCCACATTGCGACCATATTTTGCATTTTATTTTCAAAATAGCTGGACATGTTTCTACGACCTCATATTGCCTATGCTTACGAACGGTGTAGAGCTTGATAACTCTAATAAGTTCATCCTCATCCTTGAAATAACCTTTTCCTAACTCTTTAGTTAAATCATTCTTAGTTTCAAGATGTGACACCTCCCTGTTATCAATAGTAGCCGTATTTATTCCCTTCAAGCTAGTAAAATTTGAAGGCACTTGAATGTCACGATTAGAATTTTCTCCATTTTCAAATTGTGCTTCGGTTTGATCTTCATCTCCAGCTTCATCATCCCGAGGCTCGTACATTTAATCTTCAGTTTCAAATTTGTTGTCCATATTATTGTTTACAACAACAATCTTAGAAATAAAGTTGAAGTCCTCATTTTGAATCATGTTTGACACAACGTTGATGTGTCTCAGACTAGGTAGTTGTTCGTTGTTCCTTTCTTCTACCATCTAACGAGTTAATGAAGTCTCGATTTCTATTGTAATTGGTTCTTGAGTTCTGAAAGTAGTGGAACATAATACAATTAGTAGTAAACAACTTAAGTATCAATGCTACTTGACATGGCTATAAAATCTAAAATAAAAACATCAAACAATTAAAAACATGGTGTAGATATAAATAATGCCTAAACACGTTATTAATATTTTTTGATATCTCTACATTCTGATAATCACAAAATGTAAAATCATTAAACGAAAGATTATGACGTAAACAAGTATTTAGTTGTAAATATCTATTTTAACAACTCAATCACTTAAGTTATGAATAAACAAATGCTTAATGCATTATATGATCAAAGGAACTTTTTCTTAATCACTAAACTTTTTATAAAATGTCACAAACATTTTATATCTTTTAGAAAAACATTTTTGGTATTAAATAAATATGTTTAATCTATTATAATATATGAATTCAAATTTTCAACCAAAAATGGCAAACATGTTCCAGAAAAACCTTCCTCACAAAAAGACAAATCTGAGCAACGTTCGGAATGGGCGGCCCCCTTAATTTACTAGGCGGCCCCCTTAATTATTAAGGGGACCGCCCCCCTATTTAAGGGGACCGCCCCGCTCCTCTAGCTCCTCAGCTTTGCCTATAAATACTGGTTCATTCCTGGATTTTTTCCTTACCTTTTGCACCCCAAACCTTCTGTTCTAAATCTCTTCTCATATCTTTCTAAATCCTTTGATCATATATATTCTTAAGCATTGGTTTCTAAGTGATCCAAGCTTCCACCATCCAAGTGCAAAAGAAGAATACTTCTATCAATCAAGATTAGAAGTATTACAACTTAGTATCATCTTGCTATCTAAGTTGTTAGTTAAGTCAACCTTGTAAATCATTCATTTATTTGTGTATAAGGTGTGTATATAAGGTGTGAACATAAGTGATTAGATTAGTGTAGTGTGTGAGTAGTGAAGAAGGGGTATAAGTAGTTGTGTTGTAAAGAAGTATTGTAGAAATATTGTAAAGTTGTGAAGTAGCTGTGGAGTGAAGAAGTTGTGAAGCCGTCATATAGAAGTCGTGAAGTAGTGAAGAAATACAAGGCGTGAAATAGTGAAGAAATAGAAGTCGTGAAGTAGTGAAGAAATAGAAGTCGTGAAGAAGTGAAGAAATAGAAGTCGTGAAGAAGTAAAGAAATAGAAATCGTGAAGTAGTGAAGAAATAGAAGTCGTGAAGGAAGTTGTGAAGTAGTCGTGTTGTGATAGAAGTTGTGAGATTGGTTCTAGCTACGATTAGAACTCGACATTTAGCTTTGTGTCGTTAAACGGGTGTAAGCGAAAGTTGTGTAAGGTTTTCTCCGCCATAAAGGAGCTTGTTGAAGTAGTGAAGAAAACTCTCAAGCTAGGTGTGCTCGGGGAGTGGAGTAGGGCAAGGAAGGTGTCCATGTAGCCGAACCACTATAAATCCCTCGTGTCTCCGGTTAGATCTTTCCATCTCTTACTTACATCTTTATTTATATCTTCATTACTTTCATACATATAGGCATATATTGTAACACCCCAACCCGATAAAGGTAAAGATATCACAATAATGGTTTCATATCAGATCAAAACAAAGCATACATCTATAGTAATACAAGAATTTTCAAAGGTTACAAATGAAATACAGAAACTACAAGGTTACAAATGAAACTTCCGATAAATACTAATTCTAAAGCATAACAACTTCTAATCATCTCTAATCCAGAATAGCTATCAGATCTTCTAAGTCCAAGGTACTCTCCACTCATTCCCAGCTTCCTACTAAAACCTACCGCAGGAAAAGAAATGCGGCTGAGCTACAAGAGCTCAGTGAACAGATATAACGATAACAAAGCAGTAGCAGAGAATAGTAGAAAGTAACAGAAATAAAGGTCACACAGATGTAATATGGGTTAAGGAATAAGTAAAGGAATAAGAATAAAGGAAAAAGAAAAAGGAACAGTAATCCACCACGAGCCCAGAACAGATAATATCAGAACAATGTAACCATATAAGCAATCCAGAGGGGATACCTCTCAAGTAACCAGATAATATGAGGGTGTCCTCATGTATCAAATGGAGTAGCTAGCTCCCAGATATGTGAAAGACGTGTATCGCACACACCATCAGTCACCAGATATATAATAGATAAATAATAACAGAAACAAATAACAGATCAAATCTAGGATGCATCCATACGCCCCAGTAGGCCAGAAACCTCCTCAACACACCAAATCAAATCAAGTCAGGGACGGGACAGGTCATCACTCTCCTGCCCTAGAGTCATGCCATCAGTGCATCAATGACATGGACATGAAACCCTCATGCCTAGTGATACAGATAGTGGCTCGGGTATCAAACCGTGGTCAAGGTCAGATATCATATCAGAATCAGAGTGTCATATAAAAAAAGGTTCATGGCATAAGGTTCATGTCACATATTTCAGAAGTAATATCAGAGGTTCAAAATCAATTAGGTTCAAATCAGAGTTTATCAGATCAAGGTATATATCAATGTGTCAAATCAAGTCTCCATTTTAAGTATATCAAAGTTCACAATCAAAATTTCATAGCAACAGTTCATTTCAGAGTTTCTAATAAAAGTTCATTTAAAGCAATCCTTTAATAATGGTTTTCATAAAAATGATCTTTCAAAGTAGTTTTCATAAAAGTGATCTTTCGAATCGGTTTTTCATAAAGATAATCTTTAAAATAGTTTTCATATAAGTTAGCAAAATTTCATATAGAAGTAGTATCGTATCGTACTCATAAACATCCTTTTTGAAACAATTGATTTTTCTCAAAACATTTCCATGTCATAATTAAGAGGTTTTCACAACATAGATTCATATCAGAGATCATAACAAAGGGGATCAATAGAAAAGGTTCAAAGCAAAGGGAGTCATAGCAATGGCATCAAATCAGAAGCTAAACAGATCAGAATATGAAAGGGATCATAGCAGAGTTCACAGAACAGGGGAAACATAGCAAGGTTCAAGGGGAAACAAGATATAAAGAGAAAAGAGTTCATGAGAAACCTGTGAGAAGGTCAGAATATCTGTACCTTATACCGCAAGTGAAAAACACAATAGAAATATAAAGGTCGGAAGCAAACTCCATCTTCAGCGAATCTACACGAATTCATGACTGTTTTATTAAAAGCTTATTTAATTCAGATTACTTATTTCAGTCGGCTTTCCATTTTTAGTAACTTTCCTTTTCAGGTAACTTTCCAAAAATAGCAACTTTCCATATTTAGTAACTTTCTATTTTTAGCAAATTTCCAGAATTAGTAAGTTTCCATTTTTAGCAGATTTCCATAATTAGCAGATTTCCATATTTTAGGGTTTTAAATATAAATATACCAAGGTCAAAGGTTTAAAATGAAAATATCACAAGTTATTCATTTTAAATCATATGTTATCCAGAATTACACTTTTAACCCTTTAGGTTTAACAATTTACAATTTATACCCCTTTGGTTAATTAAATTACAAATTAAACCCTTTAATTACATAAATCACAATTTAACCCTTACCCTATTATATTAACACCTCAAGCCCTTAATTTAACAAAATTACAGAATACTCCTCTTAATTTAATATATGGTACGATTTACCCTTCAAGTTTCATAATTTACAAAACTAGTCCTTTAACTATTTAAAATTATAATCCGAATCATAAATTAATC
This sequence comes from Artemisia tridentata subsp. tridentata, assembly GCA_021014915.2. Classification (NCBI taxonomy): domain Eukaryota; kingdom Viridiplantae; phylum Streptophyta; class Magnoliopsida; order Asterales; family Asteraceae; genus Artemisia; species Artemisia tridentata. Next base: position 204,480,159 of record CP139509.1, on the reverse strand, counting down.
ATAATTACACATTTAGCCCTTAAGTATCCAAAATTACACATTACACCCTTTATATCATTATTTATATGAATCACCTTCAAGTTTCCAGAATTTACACTTTTAGTCCCTCTATTTTAATTAAATACAAATCGAATATATAATTGCCAATTAAACCCTTTACTTGAAATTTTTACACATAGCACCCTTATATTATATCTTATACCAATAGTCCCTGGTCTAAAATACATTAAAAAAATATCCCACAAGTTTTAGAAATTACAAAACACACCCTTTAAGTTTTAAAATCAATTCGGTACACTTTTTAATTTGCCAAAACCCTAGCCCAAATTTCCAATCATCATCCAATCATTACAACAACACTAAAACTACATTAATTAATCAGATTTAATCACAAAACCCTAACCCTAAATTTATTTCGATTAGGTTCTTATTTTTTTCTTATTTTTGTTTAAATCCGGTTTTAAACAAAATTCAATATGGATGATTTAAGCTTTAACAATTACAACTACCATTTTTCCAGAGTTATATGATGCCTATAGAACCCAAATAAAATATGATCTTAGCCCAGAAAATTCGCATGAACAGATTAGAAATTATTTTCGTTTTTAGGGTTTTAATCCCATTAATTTCCATATGATCAAATGGACATGCATGATTTGAATCTATCATTTTTCCAGAGTTTTATGAGACATATAGAGTCCAGATAAAATAGGTTTGAAGCTCAAAAAATCGCATGAATTAATTTAGGTTTTATTCACGTTTTTAGCATCTATAATTATCACGATTTGCTTTACGTGCATGGGCTGATTTAGCTATTTTATAACACTCATATATGATGTAAAGGATGCAAGAAAAATACCAGATGTGTTTTTATACGATCGGATGAAGGCGTGTGATTTTTGTTCTCTCGGCTCAATTAATTCGACACCAAGAAAACTCTAACGAGCACAATAGCGATCCAGAAATCTTGAACCCATTTTTACCACCTTCCTTGCATTTGAATGAGTCCAGGAAAAATAGTTGAAGGCCTCCAAAAATTCGTATGGTGTTGAGAGAGTTTTTGGTGTGTGTTTAGGGTTTAATCGATGGAATAAAATGGTAATATGGAGAAACCGTGTGAGAGGAGGGGGAGGGAGGCAATAATCACGGCCTAATATTGATTGGGAAATCAATTTTACTGATTTGTAGTGTTTTCCTTACTTGTTTCAATGTTTATCTCCTTTTAAATGATTTATAAATACAAATAAATAATTAAATACAAATTTCGGTATACATATTATTTTTTTGTAGGTGACCATTAATTTTTTGTACATTTCAAAATGTTAAAAATGTAGTAGCAAAATTATCTTACTTCATATGTAGCTCATTTCCAAGAGTTTGGGATTTATTTGGCATTTTATGTAAGCTTAATTAAATTTTAAAGTTTTCAGGGGCATTTTGGTCATTTTGCATGATCTCAAATTTTGGGTTTTACAACTTCTTCCCCTCTAAAAGAAAATTTTCGTCCTCGAAAATTGAGGTGAAACGAAATGGAAACACAACTGACTGTGAATAGAAATATGAAAGACTTGTTTCTCATGACTCTATCTTGTTGATCAAAGCTTCGGTTTTCTCAGAAAAGACAAATCATACTGAATCCAGATCAAAAGAATAATATACCAACATAAAAGATGATAATCGGATTCTCTCGGAAGAGACGCAGGAAATACATAGGATTTTGGCGGATATGCTGTCCACAGAATTTGATTAGACAAGTCAGATGAGAACGTACAGAAAATAGTTTGTCGATAACATAAATTGGCAGAAAGTTCTACAATAGAACCTAAGATTCTTATTGGAAGTGCAGAGGTCAACAAAAATGCGTGACAAGAATCCAGATGTATCAATTCGCATATCGGTGAAAGCAGATTACGCGTGTAGGTAGAATGAACTTAAAGTCTCACTAACGCAGATAATCTCAAACAGTTATCAGAATTTCTAAAGTTCTAAGGTACTTCTCGAAATATCCTATGCCCACAACAAGTGCACGTTATATGATGTAAGTATTATCACGTTGGCCAGACGTCATAATACTGGGATCATATAAATATGCCCTCATGATGGTCATACTCTATCTCAAGTCATGAACAAAATAACTTATCTTAATCCACCTAATCCAACTACAGTCTCAGAGGTCATCAAAATCAAACACCATAACTAAGATGAGAACGAACTACTCGAAAAAGTATCAGAAAAGATCTAGAAGGTTTATCAGAATTGGATACATCGCTAATAGCATCAGATCATCCATAATTCGTCAAAATTCGCATAACAAAAACCATCATCCAACATACGCAGAATGAACACAGAACGGAATTACTAATATAGAACCTAATCATTCAAAGGATCTTATTATCAGTTAACGGAAATTTAAGTAGGTCAAGAGGAAATGAATTACGTCATCCATAGCTTCATCTTTCACAGAATCAACTCTTCCAAACACAAATGTTCGCTTCAGAAATATCATACATTCATTACATGATTTTAAACCTTCTTCCCAGTCCAAGCAGTCTGTCTACATCTGTCCATATGATCATAGGGTGGAAAGGAATTATAAACTTGAGTCCGGTCCCTCAAGCCTTCGACACTTCTCCTGGACACTGTGGTGTGGAACGTGAATCTCTGGCATGGTCACTGTGCATCTTCCCTTCGCGAGTCTGCTCCTGCTCTCAATTCATCCTAGTACAACTAAGATGAATAGAGAAGCAAGACTGCGTGTCTTGATAGGTCTTCTAGCACAGTTCGAAATTTGCCAACTCAAAATGCTGTCATCATAGGATACGGGGTAGTGTTGTCTGCTACAATCTCTGGACGCCAATCAAATCTACTTCTTCCAGAATAAAGGGTCATTTTACAAGATGATCCACATGCTCCTCGTTCGTCTTTGAGTACAAACACACTGTCATACTATGACGATTGTCCAAATACTCTCGAAGACATGATTCAATTAGCCAATACAATTGGCATTATTTAAAACTCATAATGGTCACAACGAGTACAAAAACAGCTTCATGAATCATTTCAGGGAAAACTTCATATCTACTTCACATCACCTGTCTTCCTCTTCATGCATAAACCGAAATGCTTCACGGAGGTTACTCTCAGTTAGTCATCTCCCTCCTTAGAAGTTCTTGTGGTTGCTTCTTTAGTCCTTCAACTTAAATGAGGCCGTCCGATACGGAGTTTCAAAGATAAAACAAATCAATCATTGACACGCAAAAATGAAAGATGATCACGGTAGTGACGCTGACTCAAAATTTTCTCTTTCTTCTTCATGAACTAGTAGGGGTATTCAAAAGGAAACACTGAGGTGAACAAAATCATATTCCATCAGCTTCTTCAATCTCTCCACTTCTTATAGCATCATGGTTCGTCGACTGAGATCGGTTCAAAGTCAATTTTACTTCCCAACAGGAGGGAAACCCAAGAGTTTCATCAGAGTATACCAGAAAATTTGTACAACAGAACTTCCAATGCCAAAGCTTTCTAAGGGTGGATATTAATAGGTGTCAGGGGAAATTTGACAATCAAATGAGATCGAGGTAACTGTTTCCATAGCAGCGTTAAGCTTAACAGATTTAAGCGGCTAAAGGTTATCATAATAAAAGTAGGATGCAAATAGATTTCTAAAGTCATATATCAGATACGGTAATCCCTGGCAGCTTATGAGGGCCAGCCAATTCATAACTTAAAGACCTCAAAATCGAATATATCAAAAGTAAACGGATTCGTAGGATGAGCATGGTCGCCAAGCCAGACGGATAGTTCATATATCAAGGTCAAGTACATGGTTCATCAAAGTGTGGAAATAGATAAGCGAACAATTCCAGGTGTTGGAGTCTTGTTTAGCTATTTAGCATAAGTGGCAGGTAGGTTGTGAATCATCGGTAATACGAATATCGTATAACTGTCAAAAGTGAGGCGTAAGGAATATCAGTTATCAGCATCATCATGCTCAGTTAACAATTTCATATCGAAACAATATTTTCGTCATATCCTTCCAAAGGAAACTAGTTGACGGCAAGATTCATTATTCAAAAGGAGGGAATAAACTTCCTATATCCATGGTTAATAATCACCAGAGTTCTCATAGGAGTAGTAATGGGTTTTGCAAGACAGAGTAGTATCAGATGATACATTTATATCCAGCACTGGAAATGAATTAATAGGATGTGTCAAAACACATTGGGGTTAAATGACCTTTGAGATAGTTGGAGAAGTATCAAACTGTTTATTAAACAGATCAGAAGTGAAGATCAAAACAGGTAGTGGTACACGCCCAAAAGATATACTTAAGTAACTCACTTCCTGGTCTTCGGTTGCTGCCCTTCCTGGTTGCTCAAATCAACTGGTATGATCCGAAAGACATCTTCGCTTGGCGTTTAGACAATCTCTTGGTATCATGTCAAATCCTACTTCACATTCCGGTGGGAAACTTGGTGGTTCAACCAGGAATCATATTCGAAAAACTCAGGGTGCCAATTAATTCTCAAGATAAGGTTCATTCATTGGTGTACGAAATGGTTTCTAGGAGGACTTCATAACCGCGAAAGTAACACGCGAGTCTCCAGAGTAATAGTGATAGCAAGGAGTTTAACAATCGGTAGTAATGGTAGGAAGTTCAAAATTGTTTCAAACGCCAAAGGTGAGACATAGGAGGATAGTTGTCAATATTGAATGATCAATCAACCAATCCTTTATCAGAATAAAATCAAAGTTAACTATCCAAGGAAAAACAGATCGACAAGCAAGTCTTATCGTTCAAAAGTGAAAGGAAAACATTCTTACACTCGTGGTTAAAACACCACAAGGCTTCTCATGGGAACAAAGATGGTCAAGACGAAATCAATTGGTGTCAGAAAATTCATAGATGATTATCAAAAGCAAGAGAGAAATAACAAAATATATCAAATATATCATCGTCATGGAGATTCTCAGAATGCCCAAAGAGGCATCAAAATGATTAACAAAAGGATCAGAGGTCGGAGTCGGAATCTGAAGACAAGGATCGAATAGTGTCAGGCAATTACTATGCAATTCTCAAAGTTTTCAAGATTTATTTAGGTCTCAAATCTTAGGTGGTGCAAAACGTAAACTTCCAATTTCCAAAAGTGATCTCAACAAGCTTTAACCAAAAGCAAGGCAAGAATCAGAGTGATGCGGAAGCAATGCTACTTAAACAAATGCCTTATAGTCTACCCATTCCTCACCAGTCAGAACTTAAGTTCCTATAGGGAAATCCTAAAGCAAATTCTTACAGGTTATCTTATGAGCGCCTACAGTGGAAACCTAATGGTCCAAACTTCACAGGTCAAGGGTAAATGTATTACAAGTCGCAGCCTGTCTCTCTGATACCATAAATTGTAACACCCCAACCCGATAAAGGTAAAGATATCACAATAATGGTTTCATATCAGATCAAAACAAAGCATACATCTATAGTAATACAAGAATTTTCAAAGGTTACAAATGAAATACAGAAACTACAAGGTTACAAATGAAACTTCCGATAAATACTAATTCTAAAGTATAACAACTTCTAATCATCTCTAATCCAGAATAGCTATCAGATCTTCTAAGTCCAAGGTACTCTCCACTCATTCCCAGCTTCCTACTAAAACCTGCCGCAGGAAAAGAAATGCGGCTGAGCTACGAGAGCTCAGTGAACATATATAACGATAACAAAGCAGTAGCAGAGAACAGTAGAAAGTAACAAAAATAAAGGTCACACAGATGTAATATGGGTTAATGAATAAGTAAAGGAATAAGAATAAAGGAAAAAGAAAAAGGAACAGTAATCCACCACGAGCCCAGAACAGATAATATCAGAACAATGTAACCATATAAGCAATCCAGAGGGGATACCTCTCAAGTAACCATATAATATGAGGGGTGTCCGCATGTATCAAATGGAGTAGCTAGCTCCCAGATATGTGAAAGACGTGTATCGCACACACGATCAGTCACCAGATATATAACAGATAAATAATAACAGAAACAGATAACAGATCAAATCTAGGATGCATCCATACGCCCCAGTAGGCCAGAAACCTCCTCAACACACCAAATCAAATCAAGTCAGGGACGGGACAGGTCATCACTCTCCTGCCCTAGAGTCATGCCATCGGTGCATCAATGACATGGACATGAAACCCTCATGCCTAGTGATACAGATAGTGGCTCGGGTATCAAACCGTGGTCAAGGTCAGATATCATATCAAAATCAGAGTGTCATATAAAAAAAGGTTCATGGCATAAGGTTCATGTCACATATTTCAGAAGTAATATCAGAGGTTCAAAATCAATTAGGTTCAAATCAGAGTTTATCAGATCAAGGTATATATCAATGTGTCAAATCAAGTCTCCATTTTAAGTATATCAAAGTTCACAATCAAAATTTCATAGCAACAGTTCATTTCAGAGTTTCTAATAAAAGTTCATTTAAAGCAATCCTTTAATAATGGTTTTCATAAAAATGATCTTTCAAAGTAGTTTTCATAAAAGTGATCTTTCAAATCGGTTTTTCATAAAGATAGTCTTTAAAATAGTTTTCATATAAGTTAGCAAAATTTCATATAGAAGTAGTATCGTATCGTACTCATAAACATCCTTTTTGAAACAATTGATTTTTCTCAAAACATTTCCATGTCATAATTAAGAGGTTTTCACAATGATGCGTGGTTTTGCGACCTTACAACAGGTTTTACCTCTCGAGGGATCTCAAGAGGCTTGCAATCCCCACCAGGCAGTGTACCTGACCGATGTAGTATAGTGTAGTGGCAAGTACCGAGGGATTGATCGTTCTCTAGGGGAATAGTGTCATTAGGATTGAAAAACTACTCTAATAGGTCTAAGGGTGAGGGAAGATTCTTTTTGTATTTTTATATTTTTATGGAAAGCAAGTAAAAATCTCGGGTTTGAAGGAGTGGGCGGAATTAGTTGCTAGTCAACTAACCCAAATAACTACAATTACAAATAAAATAAAATAACTGAAAATAAAAAGGTTGTGGAACTTATATGGAGAGAAATGTGTTTACTTAGATTTCCTTACTCCCTAACTATCTTTTACCGGTTGATTAGTGTGTATTAATTGCGTGGATGACGGGTGTATTCCTTAATACCAATCGTGGGGTGGCGTACGTACTTCCCTAACTCTACAAGCTCCTACTTCACTCCTATGTCGAGCCGGCTAAGAAGCTCCTAACATGGGATCACTAGAATTCGCTCATGCATTAAATACAACCATAAAAACCTTAGTACGCATTGGTTCATGTTTCTTAAGACGTTCAAGCATGTTCCTTAGTACGTATAGGAGGTTAGCCAGTTTTCTTAAGCCTAACATCGATAAACAATCATCCAATACAATTAATAACACACCAACAACTAATAATCAATAGTTAGGTTTCATTAGATCTAAGCAAACACAAGATAAATCTAGCCTAGCATGTTAAATAAAAGACAAGAACAAGATATAATCAAACAACACATAGACATATTGAATGATTAATTGATTACTTATCTTCAATTGAACATGGGATATCCAAGGGTATAAAACCCTTAAAAATGGCAGAAAAATCATCTTAGGGTTTCTCCTCACAAAGTTGCACACAATGAATAAAAATTGCAAAACTATATATAGAATTTAGGGGCTGACGGCGTCACGTTGTAGGAGGTGACGCCGTCACCTCGCCGCGGCTAGGGTTTCTTGATGGCCTTCCTGACGCCGTCCCTCTTTAATCCTCCAAAATCCGTTCTGGCCTATCAGAAGCTGACGCCGTCAAGGTTAAGGGTGACGCCGTCACTCTTTAATCCTGATGGCCATCTCTCTTTGTCTTAGCACGAGACGGCCTTGATCACCTTAAAGGGTGACGCCGTCAGACTTCCTTTGTAAAACTTTCTGGCGCGTCACGTGTATTTGTCATATCCACCTCTTTTGCCAAGCCGTGACGCCGTCAGGAGCAATTATTGACGCCGTCACGTTTACTTTTCCAGCAGCTTTGGCATTTTGTCGAATTCTTCACTTTTATGCTCCAAAAACGTCCAAAATGCTTCCTTTTCCAGATTTCTTCTCCAAAGTACCTAAAATGACAAAAGGAACGATTTAGAGCAATATTTGATCAAATAAATACGATTTAGGGATTAAATGACCCCCTAAAAGCGGTACACTTTTTGCTTCATCAAATACCCTTACACTTGAGATTTGCTTGTCCTCAAGCAAATGCGCTTTTATTCTAATCAAAATACAAGTTAGGGGTCATTTAACGCTAATGTAAAAGTAATTACAACAAATAATCGTTCCACTTTAATCATAATAAGCACGGAGATTACAAACTAGCACCTCACAAGTAGTGTTTAGATACTCACATCTCTCAGGTGTCATAAAAGTATATCTCATAAATGGAAATGAATAATATCTCTCACTACCTGTCATAGCAAATAGATTACCATAGGCTTGGGAAAGGATCAAAAACCTCCTCCACTAGGCGTAAGCACCTAAGATAAACTATCAAAGAGGGCTTTTAAACGGGTTATAACGTTAGGTGTAGGGATATGATAAACACGGATTCGTTGGATAAGGGATATTTTACTGGTGGCGAGTTAAAGATCTTGATTAATTACATGTACAATATGGCGTTGCTAAGCCAAGACTAGACTCGACTTAAGCTAATGAAAAAAAATAAATAACAAAAAGATAAAATAAACATAAAATGAAACGGGATGGTAGTCCGTATGTTTTTTTCTACTTTTTTTTTTTTTTTTTTTTTTTTTTTTTTTTTTTTTTTTCATACACTCTTGCCCTACCATCCAAAATAATACATCAAAGGGGGGTTGTATTCTCCTTACACTTGAACTTTTACATAACTTTACAAATAACTATTCTAATGACTCGAATTAAGATAATCGAAACACTTGGAGTACTTTTTAAAATATTTAGCACATATGGGGGTAATAATGTTGTTCTTCCCCATTACTCCATTACACTAGTACTTTACCCATGAGTCCCAATCGTCCCAAAACAATATGTACAAGGATATGACTCGACTTAGCAACCATGTAATCAATTGGATAATTAACTTGGGGTTTAAACAAATGTTGTCACAATAATGCACTAAAAATGAGTGGATACAAGGTAGGCTAAGGCGATTTTGGTGTACATTTAAGTGGGGTGTAAACAAATTCTTACTTTAAGTAAAATGCTTAAAGTTAGAAACGAAAAGATAGGCTCTGAAGGGTGTACTAGGGGTATCGTGTAATAAAAATGAGTACAACGCAAAGGGTGTGGGAGAATTACTTGACCAATGTAGCCAATGTAATTATAACAAAAACACAGGTGTAAAACAATGGGTTAATCCTAATGCCTCTTATCATGTAGTAAATCTAACTACACAAATGTAGTCTCACTTGTGGCCTCGGAATGGTCCTAACGCAAGTTCTAGAATCTAAGTGCTACCGGTACACACATCATAGCATAAATGCTTTTCCTACCAATTCTAGGGGCGAACCTCACATATTTGGGGGTGGAAAATTTTTTAGTGGTACGGTTTTGTGCTAGTCATATAACTCCTATCCATGAGACGCTCATTAAGACCAAAGTTTCACTCCTATATGTTGTAAAAAAATTTAAATTTGGCACTAAAATTGCCTTAACAGGTATTTCTCTCAGTTTTATTACACATCTACCATTAAACAAACGAAAAATCAAGCGCAATAGCATTCTCTAAAGTATCGTACTTTACCCCCCCCCCCCTTACACTTAAGATGAACATTGTCCCCAATGTTCAAATAACAAGATGTAAAAGTAAATAAGGTAAAAGAATGAAATCAAATACTCCCCTGATTCGCTCGGTGGATAAAGGGGTAACATGGTTAGATCTTCTTCCAAGAGAATGTAGAAGCTCCAAGACTAAAGCATCGCCAAAAGCTTGATTCCACATACATCTCCTTGTCCAAAATAACCTGTTAAACCTGAGAAAACAAACACGAAAACCTGCATAACATCGGCGGGATAAATCTGTATAAGGATATAATGCTTGTGGAATGATTATTTTGCAGATTCCTGGAGTTTATAAGTTAGAGATTTAATAAAAACTTTTTATGATTCCGGAAGAAAAACAAAACTTTCAAAAATTTCTGAAAATTAAAACCTGACGCCGTCAGGTTGTAAGGCCTGACGCCGTCAGAAATGATCTGACAGAATTCTCATGTTAAGTTTCCAGAAAATTTCTGGAAAAACCTATACCTTACTTCCTGGAAATCCTGCAAAATATCATTATGACTCGATACAAGCATTTGACTCAAACAATTACTAATATGTATGTTAATTTAATATTGTTATGATTCATGTTCATTTGTTCTAATAAACCGATTTGGATTTCCCTTACACTTAACTTTTGCAAAATACCTTTATATGTAGTTAAGACGAAGTTAAAAACAAGATAAAGCATTTTCACAATTTAGTTTCGAACATGAATCAATAATAATAAAAATTAAACATACATACGGAAGCAAATAAAATCAAACAAACAAATAAATAAACACACAAAGCAAATAAAGCTTGGGTTGCCTCCCAAGAAGCGCTTTTCTTTATTAACGAGTCTTGTAGCTAGACTCAAAGTCAGGCTTATCTAGTGTCGCTTATGCTCACGTATCCGAGTGTGAGCCATCTAATTGTTGCCTCATCTTTCTTGTATTCATCATTCAGCTCCAGACATCCATGATAATATCTCTTATTTTTCTCATGTGGATATTTGAGCCCCTTTCTCTTATCATTCTCACTTAACAAGTCAATAGGCACAAGTCTATTGCAAGATTCAATGGAGAAGTTCTTAAACCTAGGATGTGATCGGGGCATTTGGTAAACAAAATCTTCATCCCCATCTGAGAATGTAATTAACCCGTCCACAAGTTTTTCGTCAAGGTTGGTCAACCTTTTGAAGGGTTCTCCAAAAATGACTTGGGTTAATTTGTTATCAATAAATTCTCCTAAGTTCTCCATAACCATAAAATCCACCAAATACACAAAACTTCCAACGAATACGTGTAGTGGCTCAATCCTAGCAACAATGTTATCTCCTTGATATTCTAGCTCATTTACCATGATTTTATTATAATTAGCGCGAGAGATAATGTTCATAGGCAAAGATGAGTTAAGATAAGCATGAAAACTATGATAACCAATCTTACATGGAAATTGCATGTTAAAGAGGCTATCCTTTTCGATCTTAGTCCTAGGGTCAACATACTTAAAGGGATCAATTTCCTCTTTTCTCCATTCCTCGTTAACTACTTCTCCATTACCAGCATCCTCATCGGAGTCTGAGTCGTAAAATGGACTAACTGCATAGTCATTCTCATGGTCAGACTCCTCCATCTCAGAATTGTTACCAAAGTGGTGGTCGGGTGAAAGGTTGTTGTTTTCTACGATGGGGGCGGGAATGGGTAGTTGGAAGTTTGCACGGCGGAAAATACGAATAACAGGGATCAAGCGATCACTATTACTCATGAGGTAGGTGGAAGGTGTCACAAACAAAAGTACAAAGAAATAAGATAGACTAAAGAAAACCTAGAAAAATAAAATAAAAATCTCACTAGAAAGGAATCTAGTGAGTAGACCTAATAAAATAAAAATTCAACCTAAACAATAACTATTCCCCGGCAGCGGCGCCAAAAACTTGATGCGTGGTTTTGCGACCTTACAACAGGTTTTACCTCTCGAGGGATCTCAAGAGGCTTGCAATCCCCACCAGGCAGTGTACCTGACTGATGTAGTATAGTGTAGTGGCAAGTACCGGGGGATTGATCGTTCTCTAGGGGAATAGTGTCGTTAGGATTGAAAAACTACTCTAATAGGTCTAAGGGTGAGGGAAGATTCTTCTTATATTTTTATATTTTTATGGAAAACAAGTAAAAATCTCGGGTTTGAAGGAGTGGGCGGAATTAGTTGCTAGTCAACTAACCCAAATAACTACAATTACAAATAAAATAAAATAACTGAAAATAAAAAGGTTGTGGAACTTATGTGGAGAGAAATGTGTTTACTTAGATTTCCTTACTCCCTAACTATCTTTTACCGGTTGATTAGTGTGTATTAATTGCGTGGATGACGGGTGTATTCCTTAATACCAATCGTGGGGTGGCGTACGTATTTCCCTAACTCTACAAGCTCCTACTTCACTCCTATGTCGAGCCGGCTAAGAAGCTCCTAACATGGGATCACTAGAATTCGCTCATGCATTAAATACAACCATAAAAACCTTAGTACGCATTGGTTCATGTTTCTTAAGACGTTCAAGCATGTTCCTTAGTACGTATAGGAGGTTAGCCAGTTTTCTTAAGCCTAACATCGATAAACAATCATCCAATACAATTAATAACACACCAACAACTAATAATCAATAGTTAGGTTTCATTAGATCTAAGCAAACACAAGATAAATCTAGCCTAGCATGTTAAATAAAAGACAAGAACAAGATATAATCAAACAACACATAGACATATTGAATGATTAATTGATTACTTATCTTCAATTGAACATGGGAGATCCAAGGGTATAAAACCCTTAAAAATGGCAGAAAAATCGTCTTAGGGTTTCTCCTCACAAAGTTGCACACAATGAATAAAAATTGCAAAACTATATATAGAATTTAGGGGCTGACGGCGTCACGTTGTAGGAGGTGACGCCGTCACCTCGCCGCGGCTAGGGTTTCTTGATGGCCTTCCTGACGCCGTCCCTCTTTAATCCTCCAAAATCCGTTCTGGCCTATCAGAAGCTGACGCCGTCAAGGTTAAGGGTGACGCCGTCACTCTTTAATCCTGATGGCCATCTCTCTTTGTCTTAGCACGAGACGGCCTTGATCACCTTAAAGGGTGACGCCGTCAGACTTCCTTTGTAAAACTTTCTGGCGTGTCACGTGTATTTGTCATATCCACCTCTTTTGCCAAGCCGTGACGCCGTCAGGAGCAATCCTTGACGCCTTCACGTGTACTTCTCCAGCAGCTTTGGTATTTTGTCGAATTCTTCACTTTTATGCTTCAAAAACGTCCAAAATGCTTCCTTTTCCAGATTTCTTCTCCAAAGTACCTAAAATGACAAAAGGAACGATTTAGGGCAATATTTGATCAAATAAATACGATTTAGGGCTTAAATGACCCCCTAAAAGCGGTACACTTTTCGCTTCATCACACAACATAGATTCATATCAGAGACCATAACAAAGGGGATCAATAGAAAAGGTTCAAAGCAAAGGGAGTCATAGCAATGGCATCAAATCAGAAGCTAAACAGATCAGAATATGAAAGCGATCATAGCAGAGTTCACAGAACAGGGGAAACATAGCAAGGTTCAAGGGGAAACAAGATATAAAGAGAAAAGAGTTCATGAGAAACCTGTGAGAAGGTCAGAATATCTGCACCTTATACCGCAAGTGAAAAACACAATAGAAATATAAAGGTCGGAAGCAAACTCCATCTTCAGCGAATCTACACGAATTCATGACTGTTTTATTAAAAGCTTATTTAATTCAGATTACTTATTTCAGTCGGCTTTCCATTTTTAGTAACTTTCCTTTTCAGGTAACTTTCCAAAAATAGCAACTTTCCATATTTAGTAACTTTCTATTTTTAGCAGGTTTCCAGAATTAGTAAGTTTCCATTTTTAGCAGATTTCCATAATTAGCAGATTTCCATATTTTAGGGTTTTAAATATAAATATACCAAGGTTAAAGGTTTAAAATGAAAATATCACAAGTTATTCATTTTAAATCATATGTTATCCAGAATTACACTTTTAACCCTTTAGGTTTAACAATTTACAATTTATACCCCTTTAGTTAATTAAATTACAGATTAAACCCTTTAATTACATAAATCACAATTTAACCCTTACCATATTATATTAACACCTCAAGCCCTTAATTTTACAAAATTACAGAATACTCCTCTTAATTTAATATATGGTACGATTTACCCTTCAAGTTTCATAATTTACAAAACTAGTCCTTTAACTATTTAAAATTATAATCCGAATCATAAATTAATCATAATTACACATTTAGCCCTTAAGTATCCAAAATTACACATTACACCCTTTATATCATTATTTATACGAATCACCTTCAAGTTTCCAGAATTTACACTTTTAGTCCCTCTATTTTAATTAAATACAAATCGAATATATAATTGCCAATTAAACCCTTTACTTGAAATTTTTACACATAGCACCCTTATATTATATCTTATACGAATAGTCCCTGGTCTAAAATACATTACAAAAATATCCCACAAGTTTCAGAAATTACAAAACACACCCTTTAAGTTTTAAAATCAATTCGGTACACTTTTTAATTTGCCAAAACCCTAGCCCAAATTTCCAATCATCATCCAATTATTACAACAACATTAAAACTACATTAATTAATCAGATTTAATCACAAAACCCTAACCCTAAATTTATTTCGATTAGGTTCTTATTTTTTTCTTATTTTTGTTTAAATCTGGTTTTAAACAAAATTCAATATGGATGATTTAAGCTTTAACAATTACAACTACCATTTTTCTAGAGTTATATGATGCCTATAGAACCCAAATAAAATATGATCTCAGCCCAGAAAATTCGCATGAACAGATTAGAAATTATTTTCATTTTTAGGGTTTTAATCCCATTAATTTCCATATGATCAAATGGACATGCATGATTCGAATCTATCATTTTTCCAGAGTTGTATGAGGCATATAGAGTCCAGATAAAATAGGTTTGAAGCTCAAAAAAATCGCATGAATTAATTTTGGTTTTATTCACGTTTTTCGCATCTATAAATATCACGATTTGCTTTACGTGCATGGGCTGATTTAGCTATTTTATAACACTCATATATGATGTAAAGGACGCAAGAAAAATACCAGATGTGTTTTTTATACGATCGGATGAAGGCGTGTGATTTTTGTTCTCTCGGCTCAATTAATTCGACACCAAGAAAACTCGAACGAGCACAATAGCGATCCAGAAATCTTGAACCTATTTTTACCACCTTCCTTGAATTTGAAAGAGTCCAGGAAAAATAGTTGAAGGCCTCCAAAAATTCGTATGGTGTTGAGAGAGTTTTTGGTGTGTGTTTAGGGTTTGATCGATGGAATAAAATGGTAATATGGAGAAACCGTGTGAGAGGAGGGGGAGGGAGGCAATAATCACGGCCTAATATTGATTAGGAAATCAATTTTCCTGATTTGTAGTGTTTTCCTTACTTGTTTCAATGTTTATCTCCTTTTAAATGATTTATAAATACAAATAAATAATTAAATACAAATTTCGGTATACATATTATTTTTTTGTAGGTGACCATTAATTTTTTGTACATTTCAAAATGTTAAAAATGTAGTAGCAAAATTATCTTACTTCATATGTAGCTCATTTCCAAGAGTTTGGGATTTATTTGGAATTTTATGTAAGCTTAATTAAATTTTAAAGTTTTCAGGGGCATTTTGGTCATTTTGCATGATCTCAAATTTTGGGTTTTACATATATAATTGTTAGTATTATTTAGAATTTGATTTCACATAAAGATCAATTTAAAACTCCATTCATAAAAGCAATACTTTTATAACAAATCTAAAATGGTACACATATAATTAATAATATTCTTCAAGTATCATTTTTAATATAAACTTGAATCTAAGTTTTTAAAAGGTAAACTAAGATTTTCATAATTAAATTAAAAAGACGTAAAACTATTCAACCCCCCTTCTAGTTTTCCACAATTGGTATCAGGAGCCACGTCAAACAAGATTTTTAAAATATACTGTATTTTAAAACTTGAATCGATCTATGGAATCGGAAAAATATTTAGAAGGGCAATCTATGCAAAAACCACCGCTATTTGAAAACTATAGTTTTCTTGAATGGAAAAATAAATTTGAAAATTATGTGAAATCAATTGATCTAGATCTTTGGCATATCATTTCGATTGATGATTTTCAACCAACAAAAACGGATTTTGAAAGTCAAAATGATTATTTCAAAACAAAGAATGACAAAAATAATAAAGCTAAAATAATTATTTATAAAGCATTGCCGAAAGTTGAATATGAAAGAATATCCTTCTGTCAAACGGCAAATGATATTTGGAAAAATCTCTTAAACTTTCATCAAGAAAAATGTCAAGCCAAAGATGAGGAATTTGATCTTGTACATGAATTAGTTGTCCTAGAAAATTTAATAGATAAACATTTAGATAAAATAGATACATGTGCTACTAGTTCAAATGTTTTTAATGAAGGTATTAATGACGAAGACTACATGAATCAACTCCGAAGTGAACTCAATCCAAAATCATGGAGTGACACAGACGAAGAAGAAGATTACTATCCGGTGATATAACGTACAAAGGAAAGGAACTCAATCTTTCGCTAACCTACTCACATTCGAAACGTGCGCGTGAAGACAAATGAATTATCTAATCTTGAATCACACTCAATATCTCACATGATAATTCATCTCAAGAAATAGCTAATGACGTAGTGGAATATTTATGGTGCGGCTATTGAAGATATCTCTACTCCTCAATCGGTAATTTTGAGAAGTCCGCGAATATGTCCAATGTAATCATGGAGTCAATATCAAAATGTACTTTGTTGAAAAAGCATGATGTGGTTGCAATGAAGATGTGAAAGTCTCTACAAAAGACGTTATATGCATCAAGGCTAAGACATCAAATGAGTCAAGTACAAGACATGTTCGGGTCAAGCCGCTTTGGTCTAATAAGGCGTTAGAAGCCTACTAAGATATACTTTCATACCTTGGTTATCTTAAAGACTCATCTATCATTCACAACTTCGTTCATCATCCGGGATATTGCGAAGAAAAGCTAGGACGTAAGGTACGTTCTCTTTTTAAATTTCATGAGTAGTTACTTCATACATATAGTCTTATTAATCATTGCCTTAGGATATGCTTAGTTTGATAGGTTGCATTGCCTTTACACTTTTAGTTATATCCGTTTTACGATTTAATAAACTAGAAACCCTTTAGTTAGCCCCCTAAGTATTAAATGAAGTATTCACTGTCGAACTCATGTAGCCTTCCCAAATTGAATATGGAAATCTTCCATGACCACTAGTAGAGAACTCATGTAGATAAAAGCTAGTAAAGTGGATTAATTGTCAACATAGAAGTAAGACTAGATATATCACAATATAACCCATGGATAAAGCAAACTCTTATAGACCATGGCATTAAGATAGAAAATGTGCGGAGCCATATTAGCATATATCCCATTCTCGCATCAAACATATAGAATTTAGTCATCACTTTCTTATGATCACTGGATATGTAGAAAGGGGTAGCATGTGACAATAGCCTTAACCAATTCCCTTGAGCATGAGATCTTTTACAACCATCCTTTTAAAATCTATGATTAATGGTATATTTTTTTTTGCAAAAACTTCACATTTTGGAAAAATGATTTTTCAAAAGACTATGCCACCTTTCTATTTAAAATGTTTTACCATCACACCTTTCTTCCTAATTTTTGTCCATAATTATGTGTTTATCAAAGCCAAAGATTGGAAAAGTTTGTTTTCTTTCCTTATAAAAACATTTTGAAATAAAACCAAATCTATCTCGTTAAAAATAATTTTCACATCCAAATAAAAACCTACTCTCAAACATTGTTGAATAATGCTAAAAACGCCTATTTGAATCATGCACGGTGATCTCATATCTGTCATCTATACTTGTGAATATGACATTTAATAGTGAACTAAATCAAATCTGAAAAACCATGGTTTACCCATTAAAGATCTCGCTTGGTACAAGTCTAGAAGTCCATGCTATCACAACTCCCCATTCCCTTGCACATAGACACTCATTAGGATTAATTAACTAGCTTATTAATCTTCCTAAAAATAATATTATAAATTACTTGGTGTTATGTATTGTTTTCTTGTCCATATATATATATATATATATATATATATATATATATATATATATATATATATATATATATATATATATATATATATATATATATATATATATATATGTATATATATTACTTGCTTAATGAGTAGGTTGCATGCTAGATAAAAATGTTTAATAAATATGCTTAGCATACATAAGTTATTAAATGCTAAATTGCCTCAAAAGAAGTTGGACTTGCTTGAAACTAAACCCAAAAAACACAAACCTTTTCTACAATTTTTCTGACAAAAACCCATTTCTAATAACCTGGGAATCAGCAGATGGGCGGCCCCCTTAAATCCATAGGCGGCCCCCTTAATTTTAAGGGGACCGGCCCCTATTTAAGGGGACCGGCCATCTGAAGGAACGGGTTACTGTTTTCTTTTTCACTTTTCAGCCCATTTTATCCTACACTTCCCAAAATTCACAAACACATTTTGTATTAAACCACCCACCAAAATTTACCTTCCTCAATCACATCATCCCTACACTATAAATAACCCTTCTCCATCATAAATGCTCATCCATATCATCCATCCAAACATGTCATCCTCTAACAACCCAAGATCCAAGCCTTCAAGAGTTGCTAAAATCTCCGTAAGGCCCGTTTGGAGAAGAAAGCTTGACACTTGTCATAACTCCAACTCAACAAATGATGTTGTTCAAAATCAACCAACACCTAAGCCTCATGCTCACCCTAATGAACCCCTTCACAAACATAACCAATCATCCACCCTTGCTCCCAAAAATACACCTTCATCTTACCCATATGATTCATATGAAGAGCATGGTCAATCCCAAAACAATAATCCCAATCTCATTCACACCACCCCACATCTTGCTCAACCCACCAATGCACCATCCAAAACACTCACCACTCTTGGAATATCCTCTTCTTCCATATCTCCATCCTCATCCACTCATGATTACCCAAACTCACAAATGTCTCCACCACCAAGAGTATCACCACCACCTCCTACCAACTCACATGTTACTCCTATGTTGCATGTCCAAACATCCATCCCAAATAACAACCACACTCAACCATCATCACCTTCTTCCGAACACTTGAAGTTCATTGAAGAACTCAAGGAAGCCCATGAGCTTAGTGCTCTTCTTGCCCTACACCTTGCTCAACGCAACTTAGATCAACCTCCATCTAACTCTCCCTCATCACCCCACAACTTGAGTCAAGTTGAGAAACATGTCAACAATTGTCCTTGTTGCATCTTTCTCCAAAAAGAAACCATTGCATTGAATGAGCACTTCACTTGGATTGAGTATCTTCTCACTAGATCTAATCCAACACCCTCACTTGAACAACATCAAAACCCTAATCCAACACCCTCACTTGAACAACATCAAAACCCTTCTCCAACATGTTCCACTCCAAACTCTCCACCTCCAATCTCTCCATCACCACACTCTCCAACATCTATGCACCCAAAAATACACCACCATTAATCCAACATTCTTACCCTCACTCAACCACCTCTATTTCAAACACTCCACCATCAACCATCCAAAATAGTTCAAGTTTTTATGTTGCAGCAAGCCCTATGGCTCTCTTTGACAATTTAGAATTTTCTACTTATTGTATGCTCTAAGTATAATAAATTTTGTATCAATGATTATGTTTTTCACATAATCAATTTGAATTAATGAATGTTTTGTTTCATGTTCTTAATATGTGATTGCTATGCTTGTTGCTCTTATATGTGATATTATGATATATATGCTTGTGCTTCTAATATTTTTCTTGCAAGTATTACATATCTCGATTCCTTGATGCCCTCAAACGAGGGGGAGTACACATCAAGGTGGAGTTCTCGTTCCGACAAATTTTGCTTCTAAAACTTATCGACATAACCTTTTTGATTCTACAAAAAGAGGGAGAAGTAGATATAAACTCACTAAATACTTGTCTAAAAATTAATTTTTCAATTTAATGAGTTTAGATTTTGTAATCATCAAAAAAGGGGAGATTGTTGATATAAATAATGCCTAAACACGTTATTAATATTTTTTGATATCTCTACGTTCTGATAATCACAAAATGTAAAATCATTAAACGAAAGATTATGACGTAAACAAGTATTTAGTTGTAAATATCTATTTTAACAACTCAATCACTTAAGGTATGAATAAACAAATGCTTAATGCATTATATGATCAAATGAACTTTTTCTTAATCACTAAACTTTTTATAAAATGTCACAAACATTTTATATCTTTTAGAAAAATATTTTTGGTATTAAATAAATATGTTTAATCTATTATAAATATATGAATTCAAATTTTCAACCAAAAATGGCAAACATGTTCCAGAAAAACCTTCCCCACAAAAAGACAAAGCTGAGCAACGTTCGGAATGGGCGGCCCCCTTAATTTACTAGGCGGCCCCCTTAATTATTAAGGGGACCGCCCCCCTATTTAAGGGGACCGCCCCGCTCCTCTAGCTCCTCAGCTTTGCCTATAAATACTGGTTCATTCCTGGATTTTTTCCTTACCTTTTGCACCCCAAACCTTCTGTTCTAAATCTCTTCTCATATCTTTCTAAATCCTTTGATCATATATATTCCTAAGCATTGGTTTCTAAGTGATCCAAGCTTCCACCATCCAAGTGCAAAAGAAGAATACTTCTATCAATCAAGATTAGAAGTATTACAACTTAGTATCATCTTGCTATCTAAGTTGTTAGTTAAGTAAACCTTGTAAATCATTCATTTATTTGTGTATAAGGTGTGTATATAAGGTGTGAACATAAGTGATTAGATTAGTGTAGTGTGTGAGTAGTGAAGAAGGTGTATAAGTAGTTGTGTTGTAAAGAAGTAGTGTAGAAATATTGTAAAGTTGTGAAGTAGCTGTGGAGTGAAGAAGTTGTGAAGCCGTCATATAGAAGTCGTGAAGTAGTGAAGAAATACAAGGCGTGAAATAGTGAAGAAATAGAAGTCGTGAAGAAGTGAAGAAATAGAAGTCGTGAAGAAGTGAAGAAATAGAAATCGTGAAGTAGTGAAGAAATAGAAGTCGTGAAGGAAGTTGTGAAGTAGTCGTGTTGTGATTGAAGTTGTGAGATTGGTTCTAGCTAAGATTAGAACTCGACATTTAGCTTTGTGTCGTTAAACCGGTGTAAGCGAAAGTTGTGTAAGGTTTTCTCCGCCATAAGGGAGCTTGTTGAAGTAGTGAAGAAAACTCTCGAGCTAGGTGTGCTCGGGGAGTGGAGTAGGGAAAGGAAGGTGTCCTTGTAGCCGAACCACTATAAATCCCTCGTGTCTCGGTTAGATCTTTCCATCTCTTACTTACATCTTTATTTATATCGTCATTACTTTCATACACATAGGCATATATAATTGTTAGTATTATTTAGAAGTTGATTTCACATAAAGATCAATTTAAAACTCCATTCATAAAAGCAAAACTTTTATAACAAATCTAAAAGGGTACACATATAATTAATAATATTCTTCAAGTATCATTTTTAATATAAACTCGAATCTAAGTTTTTAAAAGGTAAACTTAGGTTTTCATAATTAAATTAAAAGACGTAAAACTATTCAACCCCCCTTCTAGTTTTCCACACATGGGTTGCCTCCCAAGAAGCGTTTGTTTTTGTTCGAGTCACGAGCCTGACTCTACCCTTATTTAACAGAAATAAGGGGGTTTTCCCTACACTTAAGATGAAGTGTGGGTGATAGTAGCGATACACACCCTTAGGGTGGAAATATGCCACTTGAGGAAAGAGTGGTGGATGAATCATATGCTCAAAAGGGTGTGCTTCTTTCATCCTATCCTTACCTAATTCATTTGGGCTAATGGGTAAATCAAAGTTTTCTCCTAAAAAGGGATCATCTTCTATCAACTTCGAAAGACTCCTAGTCAATAATCCATCTTGACCTAATAAACCCGGTTTAAACCCATAATGTTTCTTGTGATCACTCACAAATGGGTGATGTAAGTATGTAAGGTCATGCCTCACTCCTATATTGGTTTCCTCTCTACAAGGCTTAGAGTCTAATACTTTCATCGTAAAACTACCCGGACTTTATGGTTTGATGGGTGGATCAGAGTCCTTTTCAATTTCTAAATTCACATCTAAGGATGGAAAATTGGGTAACGACTTTGGTTGAGGCTCCGGTTCATCAAAACTATGAACTTCCATAGAACTAAAAGAAATGTTATGACTACAAGTATTCAAACCTATTTCCTCTAGTTGTGTTTCTTCTAAAGGTTCTACTTCAATCGGGGTTCCTATAGTCTCTTCTGTTAGTGCAAATATTACGATATTTAAACTAAACGGTTTCTTCGGTTTTAATAATGACAAACATGTAACTTGTAATGCATAACGTAAAATGTACAAGTTACTTGTAAACACAAATCATCAATGCATACTTACATCAACATCTCTCGACGTCTCAAGTATGCTTCAATAGAGTCGTAGATTTTCATCCCGATGTAAATCACTCAAGGTATGAACAAACAAATTTAAACTTGATGGATGATCAAAGAAATAAATTTTTTGTTCTAAACTTCACATTTTTAATGTGACAAAACATTTTTTTTCAAAAATGCATTTTACAAATTATTTTTGAATTAAAAAGAAATGTTTTATTTTGAAAAATAAGTTTAAAATCACCAACAACTATTTCCCCCCCCCCCCAAAAAAATCAGCTCCAAACTTCCCCAAATAAACTTTCACCACTAAAGACAAAAAGAGAAGCATTTTTGTCTGGCACGGTACCACTAAATTTAGTGGTACCGTGTGACAATTAGTGGTATCGTCCGTACGTAACAGCTAGTTTTTTCTTTGCCTATAAATAGTGGACCATTTTACACTTCCAACTTGATTTTTTCTAGTTAGTTTTCTCTGGTCTAATCCTTTCTTACTTAGATCACTTTCTTTGATCATTTAGAGAGTCTTAGTTTGTTTAAGAGTGATCCTTTCATCCAATCAAGAGATCACCTTCATTCCTCTACTAGTGCAAGAGAAGAACACATAGTATCACAAAGATACAAAGTGTTGTAGTTATAGTTAGTGCACTTGTAACACTTGTTACATACTTGTTGTATCCTTGCATACATCAAGTTCATTTTTCTTTTGAGAGTTTGTGAGAGTAGATCATTGTGATCTTGTCGAGATCTTGAAGATCTCTTGTAGCTTGTGAGCTTGTGTGTTGATCAAAAATATCAAGGGTAGATCGGGTAGATCGAGTCAAGTGGGAGTAGATCATTGTGATCTTGTTGAGATCTTGGAGATCTCTTGTAGCTAGTGGGCTTGTGTATTGATCAAGTGGATCAAGGGTAGATTGGGTAGATCGTGAGTAGATCGTGTGGATCGTGGTAGATTGGTACTAGCTAAGATTAGTACTCGACATTTAGCTTAGTGTCGGAAATAAGGATAAGCGACGTTGTACGGTTTTCTCCGCCTGAAGGGAGCTTGTTGATTAGTGAAGTAACTCTCGAGTTGGGTACTCGGGGAGTGGAGTAGGGCGAAGAGGAGCTTCGTGACCGAACCACAATATTTTGAATCATCGTTATTTTGAACGAATGTTTACAAAGGTGATAATTACGGATTGCCTTATGTTGACCCAGATGATTATTACGAGGAAATGGCTGCAATAACAGAAGTGAAGGCATTAATATATTTTTTACAAGAATTTCTGATTATTCTTTATTTTATTTCTTACATGTGCTTAGTAAGCAAATGTTAACAAAACTATTACTTTATCCGTCTCAAAATTATAATCCACATTTCCTTTTTGGGATGTCTCAAAATAATTGTCCACTTTATTTTTTTTAAAGTAAAAACTAGATAATATATTAGGTGAATATTCTCTTTGAGTGGTTGAGATTTATAGTGTTCTCATTTTTATTAAACTTTGTGATTTCTCTCTCATGAAAATAATTTTAAGACGGAGGGAGTATATGTTAAGGCATCATCTTAAAATAGTTTATGCAAAAATGTAGTTTATTACCATGAACTTGGTTAAGTGGAAATTTTAGTACCCTAAACTATTAGTAAATGTGCAACATGATACCCTGAACTTGGTTAAATGAAATTTCTACTATCCTGTACCCACTTAACATTTAAACTCGTTAGAAATTTAAAGAACACAATCCTAAAAGTAAAATATTCCTAATATAACTACCAAATAAGGGTAGA
Organism: Artemisia tridentata subsp. tridentata; assembly: GCA_021014915.2. Lineage (NCBI taxonomy): Eukaryota > Viridiplantae > Streptophyta > Magnoliopsida > Asterales > Asteraceae > Artemisia > Artemisia tridentata. The sequence goes on along the minus strand of CP139509.1, from coordinate 204,456,004 downwards.
AATGTAAAAACAAACGTAGTCGAACCCGAGCTTGCCAAAGCTCGAGCTGGTTTCAAGCCTTAATACTTTTAGCTCGAGTTCAACTTGTAACATATTTTACAAGCTAGGGATCGACTCGTTTTTTATGATAGGTAAATAAAACGCGACTCGAGCTTGGTTTGTTAAGTATATTAGGCTCGAGCTTGGTTATTATGCTCGTTAAATATACATATATAATATAAAAAATGGGTATAAATTCCTAAAAATAAATTGGTTACTTGCTTGAGAAAAGTTGGTGGTTTATGCCTGCTGGTTAACTTTTTGTTGACTTGCAGTACTACTTAATTAAGATTCAATTTGGATTTTGGAGGTCAATGAATGATGAGAAGGAAATTAGTGAAGTGATCTGTGAATGAACGAATTAGATGGACGTGTAGACAGGAGAGCGACAAAAAAAAAAAAAAAAAAAAAAAAAAAAAAAAAAAAAAAAAAAGATTGGTTTCAATTAGGCAGGTGTCTTGTTTTTCTGTGGAAAGCTGTGCATACTCTTAAATCGTTCTTCAGCTAAAATGGGTTCAAATATTTGTTTATATCCTTTTTGTTCTATATAAATTATGATTTATGTCTTGATTATGTAGACAAATTTTTTTATATCACACATTAGTACATTACAGATGATGGTTAAATTTGGTCAAACCTGTTATGATATGATATTTCATATTTGTTGGTAGGGGTTGGAACTTGTTGGTTCAGGTTGAATTACTCTTTTTAGTGTGAATCGATACATCAAAAATATGTCTGTTTGCGTGATGTTACTGATCTACTTGTTACTAGCCAAACTGTCTCTACACTAGACCAGAAAGCAGATCAGTTATGTCATTAAAAAAAGGGTTGTGTTAACCCAACGGGGTCTAGGACCCTTTTGTGTCAGCCTATGCTAAACCCTCCCTAGGGTACTTTACTATTTTTTTGGGGGGGATTTGTGCCAGGTACTACATGTTTGTCCTCTTTGTTTTTCATAAGTTCCTTTTCTTTTCTTTTTTTTTTTTTGAGCCTTCTTCTTTTTGGTGGATGTCAGTTTTTTTTTTTTTTTCTTTTTGTATTATAACTTTGTTAACTTTTTTTGTATTAACTTTTTATGTATTACACACATTTCACCAAGAAACCACGGATCTAAATTTTTTTAGATCTAAAAAGATATAGAAAAAAAAAACTTTTATACTTTTTTACAACACATTTCACCAAGAAACCACGGATCTAAAGTTGTAAAACCATCAGTCCACCTTCACCACTCGTAAAAAATAAAAAAAAAATAAAAAAAAAATAAGTTGCAAAACCATCACAACCATCAGTCCACCTTTACCACTTGTAAAAAGGAAAAAAAAACAATAGAAACGAAACATAATAAGAAAAACAATAGAAACGTGGCATCAATTTTTTTTTTTTTTTACCAACATAAGCAGAAACCACGGATCTATTTTTTACCAAACCACCAACTCTTTTTTTAGATCTAAAAAGATCTAACAAGAAACATCAAGATAATCACCAATCACTAAAAAATATATCACTTACCTGGTGTGGTTTTTAGATCTATAAAAAATATACAAACCAAATCGTATGAAAAAGCATCACCATCAAGATCTAACATCAAGATCTAAACCATCACAAAAAAACTGTTTTTTTTTCCACATATCTAAACGAGTGGTTTTTTTTTCATAGATCTAAACCACCATGGGAGAGTGGGTGAGTAAGTGATTGAGATACTAGACATGCACGTATTAATATTTATCCATAAAACCAACACTTATATCGTTCTTCAGCTAAAATGGGTTCAAATATTTGTTTGTATACTTTCTGTTTTATGTAAATTATGGTTTATGTCTTGGTTATGTAGACATTTTTTTATCTCACACATTAGTACATTACAGATGATGGTTAAATTTGGTCAAACCTGTTATGATATGATATTTCATATTTGTTGGTAGGGGTTGGAACTTGTTGGTTCAGGTTGAATTACTCTTTTTAGTGTGAATCGATACATCAAAAATATGTCTGTTTGCGTGATGTTACTGATCTACTTGCTACTAACCAAACTGTCTCTACACTAGACCAGAAAGCAGATCAGTTATGTCATTAAAAAAAGGGTTGTGTTAACCCAACGGGGTCTAGGACCCTTTTGTGTCAGCCTATGCTAAACCCTCCCTAGGGTACTTTACTATTTTTTTGGGGGGGATTTGTGCCAGGTAGTACATGTTTGTCCTCTTTGTTTTTCATAAGTTCCTTTTCTTTTCTTTTTTTTTGAGCCTTCTTCTTTTTGGTGGATGTCAGTTTTTTTTTTTTTTTTTTTCTTTTTGTATTATAACTTTGTTAACTTTTTTTGTATTAACTTTTTATGTATTACACACATTTCACCAAGAAACCACGGATCTAAATTTTTTTAGATCTAAAAAGATATAGAAAAAAAAAAACTTTTATACTTTTTTACAACACATTTCACCAAGAAACCACGGATCTAAAGTTGTAAAACCATCAGTCCACCTTCACCACTTGTAAAAAAGAAAAAAAAATTAAAAAAAAAATAAGTTGCAAAACCATCACAACCATCAGTCCACCTTTACCACTTGTAAAAAGGAAAAAAAACAATAGAAACGAAACATAATAAGAAAAACAATAGAAACGTGGCATCAATTTTTTTTTTTTTTTACCAACATAAGCAGAAACCACGGATCTATTTTTTACCAAACCACCAACTCTTTTTTTAGATCTAAAAAGATCTAACAAGAAACATCAAGATAATCACCAATCACTAAAAAATATATCACTTACCTGGTGTGGTTTTTAGATCTATAAAAAATATACAAACCAAATCGTATGAAAAAGCATCACCATCAAGATCTAACATCAAGATCTAAACCATCACAAAAAAACTGTTTTTTTTTTCCACATATCTAAACGAGTGGTTTTTTTTTTTCATAGATCTAAACCACCATGGGAGAGTGGGTGAGTAAGTGATTGAGATACTAGACATGCACGTATTAATATTTATCCATAAAACCAACACTTATATCGTTCTTCAGCTAAAATGGGTTCAAATATTTGTTTGTATACTTTCTGTTTTATGTAAATTATGGTTTATGTCTTAGTTATGTAGACATTTTTTTATCTCACACATTAGTACATTACAGATGATGGTTAAATTTGGTCAAACCTGTTATGATATGATATTTCATATTTGTTGGTAGGGGTTGGAACTTGTTGGTTCAGGTTGAATTACTCTTTTTAGTGTGAATCGATACATCAAAAATATGTCTGTTTGCGTGATGTTACTGATCTACTTGCTACTAACCAAACTGTCTCTACACTAGACCAGAAAGCAGATCAGTTATGTCATTAAAAAAAGGGTTGTGTTAACCCAACGGGGTCTAGGACCCTTTTGTGTCAGCCTATGCTAAACCCTCCCTAGGGTACTTTACTATTTTTTTGGGGGGGATTTGTGCCAGGTACTACATGTTTGTCCTCTTTGTTTTTCATAAGTTCCTTTTCTTTTCTTTTTTTTTGAGCCTTCTTCTTTTTGGTGGATGTCAGTTTTTTTTTTTTTTTTTTCTTTTTGTATTATAACTTTGTTAACTTTTTTTGTATTAACTTTTTATGTATTACACACATTTCACCAAGAAACCACGGATCTAAATTTTTTTAGATCTAAAAAGATATAGAAAAAAAAAAACTTTTATACTTTTTTACAACACATTTCACCAAGAAACCACGGATCTAAAGTTGTAAAACCATCAGTCCACCTTCACCACTAGTAAAAAAGAAAAAAAAATTAAAAAAAAAATAAGTTGCAAAACCATCACAACCATCAGTCCACCTTTACCACTTGTAAAAAGGAAAAAAAACAATAGAAACGAAACATAATAAGAAAAACAATAGAAACGTGGCATCAATTTTTTTTTTTTTTTACCAACATAAGCAGAAACCACGGATCTATTTTTTACCAAACCACCAACTCTTTTTTAGATCTAAAAAGATCTAACAAGAAACATCAAGATAATCACCAATCACTAAAAAATATATCACTTACCTGGTGTGGTTTTTAGATCTATAAAAAATATACAAACCAAATCGTATGAAAAAGCATCACCATCAAGATCTAACATCAAGATCTAAACCATCACAAAAAAACTGTTTTTTTTTTTCCACATATCTAAACGAGTGGTTTTTTTTTTCATAGATCTAAACCACCATGGGAGAGTGGGTGAGTAAGTGATTGAGATACTAGACATGCACGTATTAATATTTATCCATAAAACCAACACTTATATCGTTCTTCAGCTAAAATGGGTTCAAATATTTGTTTGTATACTTTCTGTTTTATGTAAATTATGGTTTATGTCTTGGTTATGTAGACATTTTTTTATCTCACACATTAGTACATTACAGATGATGGTTAAATTTGGTCAAACCTGTTATGATATGATATTTCATATTTGTTGGTACTTGGTAGGGGTTGGAACTTGTTGGTTCAGGTTGAATTACTACTTTTTAGTGTGAATCGATACATCAAAAATATGTCTGTTTGCGTGATGTTACTTATCTACTTGCTACTAAGGCTGAAAGGAGTGGGGCTACCCAGAGAAGGGGCGACTCGTGCCATGTGGCGCCTAGTCAGCAGGTTAGGTAGCCTCAAAAAATAGTGGGGGTGGTGTAGTAGGCGATCTATAAATATATATACTCACATATAATGACAGATATACATATATATACTCATTGAAGTGACAGAAGTTCAGAACGAGCCGCCGACCCATTTTTATCGCCTAGAGCATGGATCGCCGGAGGGGGGCAGTGTAGCAGGCGATCCAAGGCCAAAAAGTGCTTGGATCGCCCCTTAGAACGCCTCACTCCTTTTAGTCTAACCAAACTTTCTCTACACTAGACCAGAAAGCATATCAGTTATGTCATTAAAAAAAGGATCTAAACATCATTGCGTGATGCTACTATATCTGAACCCGTTTAATCCATGTCATTACAAAATTATAATCGAGTATATAACCAATCGTGTCCTATACAAAACAATATACGATGATTTAGCAATGACTGTGACACCTAAGCACTCCACAAAGTAGTGGAAACACGTTGTATAAGGCTAACCGGAGTGAGGCGATACAAAGGGGCGATAAGGCTTGGATCGCCCCTCAAGTTGCCCCAAACACCGCCCCCCCAAGGCAACCTTGCCCTCTTTCACTTCCAGGCAACTTATATGGATCGCCTCTTTTTTTTTTCTTTTATCCAATTATTGATTGCCACGTGTACAAGGTTTATATTACTCCAATTATTGTCTGCCACGTGTCGTGAGTCGCCCCTCAAGTTGCCCCAAACACCACTCCCCCTTTTTTTTGAGGCTACCCAACTTGCTGACTCAGCGCCACGTGGCGCGAGTCGCCCCTCTCCTGGGTAGCCTCACTCCCTTTAGCCTAAGTGTATAACTATCAAATTACAAAACAAAAATATGACAATGCTGATAAAAGACTAAATCAAAAGTTTGGCTAAAAGTGTATTAACAGAAAAAGAATTTTCTATCCTAATCGAATCACAAACTTTAGCTCAAAGTTCTGCAAGAACTAATGCGGCCAAGCTAACCCATTAAACCAAACTCAATGCAAAACCATCTAAACATTCAAATACAAATAAAAAATAGCCTCAGTGCCTTAAATTGGTATATCCATTCTTGCATCCACTCGCCTACATCTTGGTGTTGGACGACTAATCCGAGATGCAGCGCTATTGATGAGCTAACAGAAATGGAACAATGTCTAAATTCCTTTCCTCTACCTTTTTGAAGTTCCTGATGTATATCAATGGGCCCTTGCGCCTGCGAATATTATCTAATCTTATTGATCTAATACAGAACAACTGGGCTTGTTTACCAAGCTAATGTTAATCATTTTCTATGCAATTGTGTGATACTGTGATGGTTAAGTGGTTACACGTCTATGGGGGCCGAGATGGAATGGTTAAGCCTTAAATTGGTACTTTAATGTATATATACAACTGATTATCAAACAAACACATGCTTAACAAATTCACCATATAACATAGATTAATGAACAAAATAGATCTAAAACATAAGATTTCATTCATTAAAAGCAACTATCAATAACGACTTTACATCAATTAAAGCTAAACCCATTACATCAACATAACCACCTAACCAAACAATCTATTCAACCGCTGGTGAATTTGGTAACAGCCTTGGTACCTTCAGAAACAGCGTGTTTAGCCAGCTCGCCAGGCAAGACCAACCTCACAGCAGTCTGAATCTCCCTGCTCGAAAGAGTATTCTTCTTGTTATACCTAACAAGCTTAGAACTCTCAGCAGCCAATTTCTCAAAGATATCATTAATGAATGAATTCATTATTCCCATTGCTTTGCTTGAAATCCCAATATCAGGATGCACTTGTTTCAAAACCTTAAAGATGTAGATCTTGTATGTCTCCACTGACTTCTTGTGTCTCTTCTTCTTCTTGTCTGCTGACGCGTCCTTTGATGGGAGCTTCTTCTCTGCTTTCGGTTTTGGTGTCTTCTCTGCTGCTGGCTTCTTCTCCGCTGCGGGTTTCTTCTCTGCTGCCTTTGGTGCCATTGCTATAAATTAAAAAGATTTTTTTAAGGTGTTTTTAGTGTGTGTGTGAAGAGATGATGAGAATGAAGTTAGTGTGGGGTTGGTTATATAGTTGGGTGGAGGTGTTTTGTGATTGGTTGGTTGTGTTTCACGCGGATCGGGAATGTGAACCGTTGGATTATTGGATGTGTTTTTCACGGTCAGGATTGGTTTGATAAAGATTTTGAAATTTTAATATTTTGACACAAACGTGAAATGTTTTTTCTACTTTCAACTTGTTGTATTTAAAATACTATGAAATTATTTGATTTGCTATGTGACTTTAGTAATTAAAAGGACAAATTGCACAATAGTGTATCCAACTTATGCTCAATTTCATTTAAGGTATTATATTAATGTACTCAACTTATTTTTTATTGCAATGTAAAACATATAAAGGTTTTCCCAATTATTTAAGAATAAAAAAATTACATGTTTCGTCCTTATGGTTTATCTCAAATAATACTCGTAGTCCTTATTTTATTTTAATTATGCCAGACATACGTTTTTGTCCGTTTTTATACGTTTTCATTCGTTTTGTCCATTTTTATATGTTTTCATCAGTTTTTATAAGTTTTCGTCAGTTTTCATACGTTTTTGTTCGTTTTTATACGTTTTCATCCATTTTTATACTGTTTTATATTTTTTTTATGTTTTCATACGTTTTTATACGATTTTATACGTTTTCGTCCGTTTTCTTACGTTTTCATACTTTTTTTGTGTTTTCATACGTTTTTATATGGACGAAAATGTGAAAACGTAAGAAAATGATATTCAGCCGTATAAAAACGGATAAAAACCGTATGAAAACATAAGAAACCGTATTAAAACGGATAAAAACGTATGAATACATAAAAAAGTATAAACCCGTATAAAAACTGACTAAAACGTATAAAAACGAACAACAACGTATGAAAATGATCGAAAACGGACAAAAATGAAGAAAAACATATGAAAACGTAAGAAAACTATATTAAGACGTATAAAAACGGACGAAAACGTATAAAAACGGACATAAACTTATGAAAACGTATAAAAACGGACATAAACTTATGAAAACGTATAAAAACGGACGAAACGTAAGAAAACGGGCGAAAACGTATAAAAACGTATGAAAACGTAATAAAACGTATATAAACGGATAAAAACGTATGAAACATAAAAATATATATAAAACCACTAGCTTCATAACCCGCCCGATGGGTGGGTTCGTTTCATGATATTACCTGACGAAATTTGACCAGACGTAAATAAATAATGAATAACGGCAACTATCTTAAACCAAAAAGTTGAGAAAAAAAAGTGTTCATGTATTATATGTAAAAACAAAAATGAAAAGGATGAGAACAAATAAATTATATAGTGATTTAATCACCGCTTCACGTACATAAACACATTCACATGTCATAGTTGTGTGCACCACTTCCATTAAGGTCGCCAATAGACTTGCAATTGTATCTTTGTTACCTGTCTCATTTAACATAAAATTAATGAGTCGAAGACCTAAAAAAGTGCAAAAGAAGCAACAAATAAAAGGCAATGACATATGTAATGCTTCCTAAGTTGAATACATATGTTAAACTATGAAACGACTATATACTTCCAATACTTCCAATGGCAGTAAGAATAACCTAACTTGGCGCTTATCCAATTTACTACACAACTTATTTAGTGTCTGGTACCCGAATATTGCAAGTTTCTACTGTCAACAAACCATAAAACATAATGAAGTCATCAAAATAAGCTGTTATAAGCTCTGAATAAGTTATTAGTTAGGTATCACCTGTGATACATAATAACATATTAGTTATCACCTGTGATACCTACTGAATCTATCTATAAGTGAATGTTTTGCTATATCATATGTGATATATCACATATGATATATCATAAAAATGATGTATCACATGTGATATATCACATATGATATATCACAAATTGATATATCACATAGTGAAATATTACATGTGATATTAAGAACATGTGTGTGTGATTTCATTTTTAGTTAATCACTGTTATTTTTTTATTTTATTTTTTTTCAGATTTGAATGCTTTGAAAACTCCTGAATCGTTTGCTACTCACTCTAATTTTGATACTCCTGGCGGAACTGTTTATTATATTCCTAAAGTTCCTGTGGATGTTTTACTAGTTAAGGGCAAAGTTTATAATTCGATTGATGAGTGCATTACTGCCTATATGAAATATGCTGCTAAAGCAGGGTTTGTGGTTAGGAAATCATGCCAGAAAAGATTGAGGAATGGTATTGTGAAACAAAAGTATTTAGTGTGTAATAGGGAAGGTTGTCCTAAGGGAATACATGTGGACACGTTAGACTTAGAGAATAGTGACAAGCAGATTAGAAGTTCGAACCTGCATATCACAGGCTGCAAAGCACGTGTTATTTTTTATTTGATTCCTGGTACTACTAAGTACAAGTTGAGTGTTTTTGATAGTATTCATAATCACGAGCTTGAACGTGAAGAGTATAAGCATTTGTCAAAGACTGAGAGGCAGTTAACCTATGTTGAGCAATTGTTTACTGTTAAAGCTGCTGGTGTAAATATAGGTGCAACGAGAGCTCATCACATCTTAACCGGTTTGAAGGGTTCTTATTTGTTTGTTCATGGTACAACTGTTGATTTCAATAACTTTTTTAGGGGTGTGAACTGCTATATAGGCGATAGTGATGCACAAATGCTTATATCTAAGATGGAGAATAGGAAGAAGCATGTGGCAGATTTTTCATTTGATTATATGGTTGAAAATGCTGAGCTTTCTGCAATTTTTTGGGCTGATGAAGTTTCCAAGTACAATTACAGAGAGTTTTGTGATGTTGTTTCGTTTGATGCTACGTTCAGAACAAACAAGTAAGTATTTCTATGTTAAATATGAGATTTTGATGATATGATTTGCGTTTTATTGTTTAATACGTTATTTTAACTATTTTTGTTTGTTTTTTTTTCAGATACAAAATGGTGTTTGTTCCCTTTACAGGCATAGATAATCATCGGAGGTGTGTTACAGTTGCTGCAGGCTTGCTGAAAAACGAAACTATAGCTTTTTATATATGGTTGTTGAAAGCATTCATAAAAGCGTTTGGTAAGGCTCCAAATATTGTTGTTACTAATCAGGATGGGGCTATGAGAAAAGCTATTGAAGCTGAATTTGTTGGTTCGAAACACATACTATGCATGTGGCATATTACACAAAAGCTTCCTGGAAAGGTATTTTTCTGCCTTCTATTTTCTTTTGTTATATCATATGTGATACTTTATTCTCTTTGTAGTTCTTATTGATTTATCACATATGATAATGCATATCTTTTTTCAAATCATTTGTTAAATCACATGTGATATATTGTTTTCAGATTTGTTCAAAAATCTATGATCACACTGACTTTAAAAAGAAGTTCAATCAAATTGTATGGAATATGTATATCGGTCCGGAGGAATTTGAGGATAAATGGGCAAAGTTATTGGAGGAGTTTAGTTTGCAGAATCATAAGTGGTTAACAAAGATGTTTCGTATACGTTCATATTGGATTCCTACTTATTTTATTGATTCCCCGTTGTGTGGTTTGATGAGGACGACATCTAGGTCTGAGAGTGAGAACGCTTTTTTCTCTCATTTAACGAATTCAGGTTCTACTCTTATGAATTTTATGAATTATTTTGAGACGAAAATGGAAAAGCAGAGGCATATACAAGAGAGGTTAGATCATAAGACTATTGATTATGTTCCGAAGTTTTGAACCTATCTTAAGATTGAACATCATGTATCGAAGGTTTATACTCGTCCTTTGTTCGACTTGGTTCAGGCAGGGATATTTGCAGGCACATGGTTTTGCAAAATAGATGCCAAAAGTTTGGTTGAAGTGTCTAAGGTGTCTATTATTAAAGAGACGAAATTTGTTGATGAATTTATGGAGAAGAAGAAAGCTAAGAAGAAAGAGAAAGCTAAAAAGAAAGCTAAGAAGAAAGTTAAGGATAATGGTAAGGATAAGGATAAAGATGTAGAAGAAGAGCCAATTAACCTGTTTTATAGAGCAGATGGACTGTTTAAGGTATGTTAGTTTCTTAAAAACATTGTTCTGTTTTTTCCTTTGTATTATTACATGTGATTTTTACCTATCTTATTACTTTTTGTCCATGAAGGTGTTGCGTTACCAAGAAGATGGATCAGTTGTATGTTCCTGTGTGCTTTTTGTTCGAGTTGGAATATTATGCAGACACATTTTCTGTGTCTTTAAGAACGCTAACATTGAAGTGATCCCAAATCAATACAAATTGAGGCGTTGGACAAAGAACCTTATACCTGCTGCTTTGAGGAACAAAAGGAACAGATATGGTGAGAAGAATGAGATTGTTGAAAATTATGCAAACGAGGCAAGTTCTATTGTTGATCACTGTGTCCATATGTTGAGTAAAGACGAGGCAAGGTTGTCTGCTTTTGTTGAGAAGTTGAGGTTGCTAAAGATTGATATCGAGGCTGATTGTCCAAATCATCCATCTAAGAACAAGCTTGATAATTTGGAGGAACTTGTTGGAGTCCCGAAGCCGGCTGTAAAAACCGTTAACAATCCATCTGTTTGTAACCCCAAAGGCCGTAAAAAGATGCGTATAAAAGGAGGTAAAGAGCAAGCTCTTGATAAGAATTCGAAGAACAAGAATGCATGTTCACTATGTGGAGCTACAGATGGTCACAACAAGAGGACGTGCCCAAAAAAGTATAGAGAAGAGGGTGATTTAGATCAACCAGAGATTACAAGAGAAGAGGGTGACTTGGATCAACCAGAAATTACAAGAGAAGAGGACCACTTGGATCAACCAGAAATTACAACATAAGTCGTCCGCTTCTTTTTTTAGTATCTTTGTTAATTTTAAATTTTCCAGATTGTGTTGATGAAATTTGAATAACAGACTTATACATGATTGTTTGATTATTACTGAGTTTTTATTACTGAGTTTGCGTAGACTGTAGTTACCTACTTACATTATGAGATATCACCTGTGATACAAAATAATTTATTAGGTATCACCTGTGATACAAAATAACTTATTAGGTATCACTTGTGATACATACAAAATCACACATTGGTTAGTACTGCTAGTTGGTTTTAATGCTGTTCAATATTAGTGCTTTGTTGAAAAGAGTTTGTAATGCTATTGATCAGTTTGTGATATCGGACGACACACACAAGAAGATTTTTTATTTTTATTATTTTTTTATTTTTATTTTTTTGGTTTATTTGTTCATAAAAGGTTAAAGGCTTGTATTTTTTTTACTGATTGAAATTATGAGTTTTACTGATTGGTGTATTTTTTATTTTTTATTTTTGTAATTTTATGGAATACTTTGACATTTATCACTTGTGATAAAGCATTAAACTGTTTTGGCTAAGTTATTAGGTATCACATGTGATACAAAATAATTTATTAGGTATCACCTGTGATACAAAATAACATATTAGTTATCACCTGTGATACATACAAAATTTTGAGTTTAAAATATGAACACAAAATATTTAGTTTGATACAACTTAATATTTTCTAAAGCAAAACACAAAATATAAAGCTTTTAAACACAAATACTAATTTAGTTTTGATCTTCTTCTTCTCCTTGATCACGCATTCTTGCATGTTTTGCTTCATCTTTATCATAATCTTTAAGTGTTGGAGATTTTTCAAAATCAGAGTCATTTTCATCTGATTCTCCAATATACTTCATTGGCTTAAAAATGTCATCATCATCTTCTTCTACTTCTTCTTCTTTTTGGTCATCATCAAATTTATCATCTTCTTTTTCTTTTTCTTTTTTGTTAAATATAATAAAATGACGGTTAGTATAATAAAATGACGGTTAGTATAATATGAGAATTTACCAACAAATTTATGGGTCATATAATTAAATGACGGTTAGTATTTAATATCATGTTAAATACTAAGCGTCATAACTTTTCACTATCCGTTGCAATGCCTTTTCAGTGTCTATATATACAAAACAAAAACTTGCAATGGCATCATTTTAAATTCATCACTTTCTATTTCCTTTTCTGCTACATATTTCTTTATCCAAATCCAATGGCATCATCATCTTCTCAAAATGATCCAAAGAAAAAACGTGTAAGAGATTCATCTCCTCCTCCAATGCCAGAGAAATATAAAAAATTTGGTATCTTGCCAGAAGTTTGGAATATTTGTCATTCTAGTAAGTATGGTGCTGAACAACATATGATTGATATCTATAACAAACGTATCAAGAATCATGAAGCAAGAAACAAAGAAGATGAAAAGATGATTTCCGAGTATCAGAAAAGAATTGATGATCGTAATAAAAATATAGAAGAGTTTCGACAAGAAATAGTGAAAATTTACCAACAAATTGAAGATGGTAAATTTTATGTTTCGAAGTCTTAGGCCAAGTTCAAGAAATATTGAATTTTATGTTTTAGTTATAATATTTTTTATATGTAATGTTTTTATCTTAATATTAAGAATTTGATAAGCTATTTTCATGTTGCTTATTGTGTAGACTTTTAAGCTTATTTTTTTTGGCTAAATACTTGTTGTTACCTACTTACATTATGAGGTATCACCTGTGATACAAAATAACTTATTAGGTATCACCTATGATACAAAATAACATATTAGGTATCACCTGTGATAGTTAGACTGTAGTTAGCTACTTGTTTTTGTAGATACAAAATATGAGGTATCACCTGTGATACATACAAAATCATAGGTGATACAAAATAACATATTAGGTATCACCTGTGATACAAAATAAGTAAGTAAAGCACAAATAAGCAAAAACGCAAATTAAACTGAAAAACGATCTCTTACGGGAATTAAATGAGCCTAAGAAAACCTAAAAATCAAAAATTACCCTTAGATGTGTAAATTTGCTTTTTATTTTATTTTTAATGAATTAAAAACACTTTTGGACTAAAAATAATATTAAAAATACTAAATTAATACGAAAAATTATGAAAAATTCTAGAAAACTACTTTAAGCTCTAAGGATATTAGGAAAAATAAAAAGGAATCGACAGCTTATTTGAATAAGCTTTGAATAAGCAAAAAGGGATGTTAAGCTAAAAGGGAAAAACTTGGTTAAGTGTATTGAAGGTGCAAGCTATAATGAAAAAGACCCAAGGGCAGAGATGGTTGTGTGTGTGTTAAACTGGTTGAGGATGGTAGAGGTCTGGGGTTCGAGCCTAGGCTCACCCTGGGCTTCCCAACTTCCCAGTTTTTGTTTTTGCAAATTTTTTTTTTTTATGAAACTTATTAATAAGCTAAAAATGAACAACTTTTGTGAAAACAAAATTTATATAACTTGAGAATTAAGCTGGAAAAGGCAAAATAAACAAACAGTTAATATATTAGGTATCACCTGTGATACAAAATAACTTATTAGGTATCACATGTGATACAAAATAAGATATTAGGTATCACCTGTGATACATACAAAATCACACACTGGTAATATATAAAAGAAGGTTATATTCAGTTTAACCAAAAGTATTTTCAAATTCAGATTACATTCATCTGTCTAATGCCTAACACTTAGTTTAACTATAAAGCCATAACAAGACAAAGTACAATCTCCGGCACCCGGGAATGTGTTTCGGGACCTAATAGAGCACCATCATTCTTAGGTAACCCCAAACTTGGACACTGTCCGTCACATTCTGTGGCCCGGCAGTACTACCAAACGGCTTTTGCAATATCTAATTCTTAAACCTAGTTTAAGCATAAATCCATAACAAAATAGAGTACAATCTTCGGCACCCGGGAATGTGGTTCGGGACCTAATAGAGCACCATCATTCTTAGGTAACCCCAAACTTGGACACTATCCATCACATTCCGTGGCCCGGCAGTACTACCAAATGGCTTTCGCAATATCTAATTCTTAAACCTAGTTTAACTATCTACACTATTTCAGAAGTATAAAATACGAGATGGCCTACGACATTGCAAGTTTCTATACAAAAATTAAATGTCAAATTAGTAACCACTTGATCCAGGCTTCTGTGCATCTTCTTCTACAATCTTTCTCTTTATTGCCTCCTAAACCATTTTCTTTCCTTCTTCTTAGTCTGGGTTTTCGGCTGCAAACTTTAATGCTTAGTCTGACATCATCTTTTGTTTTTCATTTACTTCATGAAGCATCATCTTTGCTGCATATTTGGCTCTCAAGCTGTTTATCTGCATTCGATGATTTTTGTTTGTTTATTTTAGCATGCATAATGTTCCATATGCAACATCATGTACAAACCGCAATCTATTTTTTCTTTCTTTGTTCTCCAACTCATGTTTAAGATTGTTGGGTTTTTTTTTTTTTTTTTTTTTTTTTTTTTTTTTTTTTTTTTTTTGATTCATTAATTCATCTCCTTTTGGATGTAGATATGTAGACAAATGCCTTGCAAAAACAGCCCTCTGAAAATTAAATTACAAAGTGTCAATTATAGACTAGTATCACAAGTGATATTCTGAATATCACAAGTGATATTCTGAATATCACAAGTGATATTGTAATTATATTTGACACAAATAAATTATATATGAAGTATTCAGTATAGTTTTTCTTACCACAAGATCATAGTTCTCTTTGTACTTTCCTTCGTACGTTCCATCTGAATCACTGTTATCTATTATCACAGATGTTCCTTTGAGGATGTTGAAAACTATTAGGTAGTAATGTTCATGTGCTATAATTGGGAAGAAAACCTGTTATCATAAAATTATAAAAATGATGTAAGTTTTAAAATAATAGATTAAGTTCATTGATTAATTTATAAAAGTCATATGATATACCAAGTTAACGTCTTCAAATTGTAGCTTCCTTATATCATCTTCCATCTTAATTGCAATCGTCTTTGCAAACGCATCGTATTGTTTATCTATTATATCATCTTTGGTAAGCATGCATTCTCGATTATCTTGTATTATTGCCGGCAGCTGCTTGATAATTAAAAACAAGTTAAATTAAGTTAATACATAAATACATTCAATTATAATACATTATTTTTAAATTAAATTTATCTTACCATCATTGATGTATAAAAGTAATGCCTTTTAATCTCTTTCTCTGATTCCCATTCTTCGTAATTTAGGATTGAAGCAAATGTGTCGATCACGGGAGTTTCAATTTTCAATCCTGGTGCTAGTGATTGGACATTCATTCTCATTAATCCTACACGTTGGTCGTTGAAAACTTGCTCTCTGTTTTTGACAATATCACAGGTGATAATTATAAGAAACTACAGATATTATTTATTTCTTTATGTATCACAGGTGATATTACTCATTTCTTTCATTTGTTAAAAAGAATATTTGAGGTATCACCTGTGATAAAATCAAGTAAAGTTCATAAAAATTTAAAGTTAATCTTACGCTTCGTTTCCTTGCATACAGAAGATGCTTCTTGCCAAGAGTATTTCATCCTCTGTTAGCTCTTCTGTCGTGCTGACCTTTTTGTTAATATAGGGTGATTGCAGGCACCAAGATTGCTTTTCTTCATCATTTGATTCTGTTTTGTTGTATGGTTTTGACTCTACTACTGGGCTATCAAATCCTAGATCAAAGGTCGGCTGAGATCCTGGTGTGAACTCAAAATTGTGCTCCCTACTTTTACAACAAGATGGACTTGCTTTTTCCTTTTGTTTTTCTTTTTGTGAAGATGCACCTGCTTGTTCCTTTTGTTTTTCTTCTACGTTTTTCTGATTCCCAACTGTCTGTCTTTCAGCCTCTTGGAAAAGTTCAAGAAATTCTTCATCAGTTAATTCTTCAAGCGGTTTTGAAGCCATTTTGGCTTGTTTTTATTGTATTTCTCTCAATTCTTTCTTAAATTCATCATCAGTTATATCCAGTAATCCTCAAATATAAATACATCATCATCAAGTTTTTTTTTTATCTTGAATTTTTTTCTTCTTCATTCATTTTTTCATCTTCATTTTTTTGACTTGTTGCCTTTTTTATTTCATCTTTTTTTTCCTTTATCATTTCCCGCAGTTTCATCCCTGTTTCTACTGCTGACCTCGTTGTTTTCCGTAGCTACATCATTTTTGCTACTGCTCCCCTAATTGTTTGCTGCAGTTTCATCATTTCCAATCCCTTGTGCACCTTCATCTTCATCATAGTTTGATTCTGCATTATCGTCATTTGCGGCATCATGTTTGTCAGCTTCATCATCATCAACTATCATAGATTCTCCATTTTCATCTCCATGTTCTCTATTTTCATCTCCACATTCTGCCTTTTCATCTCCATTGTTATCATCTTCATCATCACTTGTTCCAAATTTGATAGAGCTTGATTCTGTTGATGAATAGAACGGACTTCTTCCTTGGAAATTATCATTTGGGTTTCTGAAAATCTGCTTCAATCTTTCTCTATATTGAATAAGCCTTTGATCATTTCCAAACTTGACTAGATTTTCTTTGATTGTTTCTTCAAACAATTCTTTCTCACTCAAAATACCTTCTATTTTATCTTCTAACATCTGATAAATTTCCTGTAATTGAATTTAAATTTGAAGAAATCATCAGTTATACTTTAAACACAAAACTAATTTTCTGGATATTATAATCTAATATCACTAGAGATTTCATACACTCACCTCCTTTTGAGTAGTTTCTTCTTGTTCATTTAGACCTCCTATAATGTCCACCATCCCAAAATATTTTATGTAATCCAGTTCTAGAGTCTCTCTACTTTTCAACAAGTTTGCGTTCCAGCTTTTGAAAGCTGGTACTCTTCTCGGAACATTCATTCCATCAAACTTTGTATATTGTAAATATGCAAGCTGTTTCAACAACCATTTATCAGATAAAGCATATATAAAAAACATTAAACACATAGTATCACAGATTATATTAAAAAACATTATCAAGTTTTTTAAAACTTTACTTGTATATATCACAGGTGATACTTCATATGATATTTTTAACAAATGAAAGTAATAAATAGTATCACCTATGATACTTAAAGCAAAAATCATGTAAAAAGAAAAAATATATGCATGTATATTTTTCCAATCATAACTTGTTATCTTAAAAAAAAAAAAAAAAAAAAAAAAAAAAAAAAAAAAAAAAAAAAAAGAATCGGGAGTTACCATCAAGAATGTTACTGGGCCGTAATAGACAACCTTTGTCCTATCCCTCTTTCTGGTTGCCCAATCATTTTTTGAAAATCTTGCACATTCATATACATATCTGCACCAATCTATCTCTCTCACATCATCTTCTTCAAGAACGTTTTTCAATATCGTGGTTTTTACAACAGAATTGCTTTCACATGCTCCGAAGGTATTTGCAACTAGCATCAAAAAGTTCATTCTGAACATGAAGTATGTGTTTCTCGTTTTTGTTATCTGCTTTGATATTGCATTTATTGTCAACTTGTTTTCATCTTTGAATTAATATTTCCATTCTTCCTCAAATCGATCATTGTTTTCTCCTTGTCCTACACTTCTTTCTAACCTCCTTGATCCCTTTGGTAACCCAAGAACTTCCTTCACCGTCTGTGGAGATATTTGTAAATTTCCCTTTGGAAGCCTAAGGTTCATTGTTTCTTTGTCCAGGCTGTCTACTACAAAAAACGCTAGCTTTTTTGGTACTTCATTTATTGGAAAATCAATCAACTCTCCGAATCCCATTTGTCTTATAACTTTCTTTCTTTCTATGCTTAACCCATGCATTGCTTCAAAAAGGGGCCTAACTGTTGCCCTTGACCTCAACGTTGTATCCACCTTTCATATCTTTTTAACATTTTTATCAATCCCTTCCTTTTCATCGTCATCTGAATTATGCTTACCATCTTTTTCATCCATTTCAAATTCTTTTTCATCATTCTCAGTTTCATCTATTTTTCTTTTTCCTTTTGCTGTTTATCGCTTCTTGTCTTCAACTTCTTTCTCTTTAGCTTTTTCAGCTTCTTCTCTCTTTGCATTAGCTTCTTTTTTAGCTTCTTCTCTTTTTGCAGAAATTTCTTTTTTAGCCTGTGGTATAATGTAAAGAAGGTTATAGGACATTAGCAGTTAGTTTATCACCATTGATATTTATTGTATCACCAGTGATATTTATTGTATCACCAGTGATATTTATTGTATCACCAGTGATATTTATTAATAATAATTTATTTTTACATTTAACTAACCTGTTCTTTAGGTTTTTCCTCTGCTTCTTTCTTGTTTGCTGCTTCCTTTTCAGCTTTTTCTTGCACACTCACTAATTTTGCCGCCTCTAACCGTTGTTCCTTCATCAGCATTTTCATTTTTTTTTTTCCTCTAACCTTTTTTGTTTCGCTGCTAATAGTGGATGCAAAGGTCCAAAACGTCTTTTCTTTTTGGTTTTGTTTCCTCTGTTTTATGCTCTGCATTTTCATCAGATAACAAATGCATATAAGTTATCATTCTTTACATTTTCATTCGACAATATTGCACTTGGAGGAACTTGATAACTTAACTTTCTAAATTAGGATATACAATTAAATACACATACAACAGCTATTTCAATTTACACACATATCTGTTTTTGCTGATGTTGCTCCGCTGTAAGCGGTGCAGCATAACCTCATATATCAAAGAACATGTACTTGCTAATCAATACTAATGACAGGGTATATTACAAAATGTACAACATAAGGTCTCATATCACAAAATCTAAGATCCCAAACAGTCAGTTCTTCAACAAACCTTTGATATACAACATAACCTCTAATCGATAGCATAACCTCTTGTCTACAACACATTCTCTTATATCCCAGTAGATAACTTAGTCTAATACACTAATCCTCAATAATCAGCTCATTATATCTTGTTTTTTAAATATAATCTGTAATCTATCATTTCTTCACAATAACTTAAAAAAATCTTCATAAATTGTATCCAAAACACTTAAAAAAATACGGAAACAATGACAAGAAATAGTTAAATAAGATTAAAATGAGTGTCATACCATTATCCACATTTTCAACAATGTTCTTTCCTTTATCTGCTTTTTCAGCTTTCGATTCATTCATCTTTATGTTTTTTAGAGTTCGATTCAATAATTAGGTTTTGATTTTTAGAAATATAGATGGTGTGTGTGTTTTTTGTCTGGTGGGGTATGTTGCAGATCTAGCTGATAACGATGGATAACAATTGGTTATTGTTTATGCAATTTTACAGTTTTAGTCCTTCTATTTCTTATTTGAATAAAAAGGAATAAAGATGGAAGTTAAGCTAAAAGGGAAAAAATTGGTTAAGTGAATTAAAGGTGCAAGCTATAACGAAAAAGACCCAAGGGCAGAGATGGTTGTGGGGTGTTAAACTGGTTGAGGATGGTAGAGGTCTGGGGTTCGAGCCTAGGCTCACCCTGGGCTTCCCAACTTCCCAGTTTTTGTTTTTGCAATTTTTTTTTTATGAAACTTATTAATAAGCTAAAAATGAACAACTTTTGTGAAAACAAAATTTTTATAACTTGAGAAATAAGCTGGAAAAGACAAATTAAGCAAACAGTTAACAAAGGAACTTAAAAGCTAAAGGTATCTAACTGATTAGTACACACAAGCTTCTACAAGCTTGTGTGTAATTACAATATCACCTGTGATATTCAGAATATCACTTGTGATACAAAATAACATATTAGTTATCACCTGTGATATATACAAAATCACAAACTCGTAATATATAAAAGAAGGTTATATTCAGTTTACCTAAAAGTATTTTCAAATTCAGATTACATTCATCTGTGTAATGCCTAACACTTAGTTTAAGCATAAAGCCATAACAAGACAGTACAATCTCCAGCACCCGGGAATGTGGTTCGGGACCTAATAGAGCACCATCATTCTTAGGTAACCCCAAACTTGGACACTGTCCGTCACATTCCGTGGCCCGGCAGTACTACCAAATGGCTTTTGCAATATCTAATTTCTTAAACCTAGTTTAAGCATTAAGCCATAACAAGATAGAGTACAATCTCCGGCACCCGGGAATGTGGTTCGAGACCTAATAGAGCACCATCATTCTTAGGTAACCCCAAACTTGGACACTGTCCGTCACATTCCGTGGCCCGGCAGTACTACCAAATGGCTTTTGCAATATCTAATTCTTAAACCTAGTTTAACCATCTACACTGTTTCAGAATTATAAAATACTTGAACATAAACATAAATTGTCTTGGAGAAGCATTAAATTCAACTAATGCTACTTGTTTTCTTCGTCTATCTTTCTCTCTATAGCTTCTTCAACCATGATTTTCATCTTTTCTTTGTCTTGGTATTTCTCAGCAAACTCCATTGCTTTCTTTGACATGAATTCACTTTTCTCATTCACTTCATGCAAAAGGATCTTGGCAACATACCTCATCCTCATTTTTCTTATCTGTTCCTTATATCTTACATGTTTTTCATCCAGTGTGTTAATCTTCCATTTCAGTCCTAATTCACCTTCAAACATCTCCATATGCATCATCGTGTATAAGCCACAGTCGATCTTGTTATCTTTAGTTCTCCATTTCATCTTTGGAACTTTTGTTGGAGCCTCTTTTATTAGTTGGTTGATGCATGGGTGGCCAACACTCATCAAATATTGTTGAAACACTCCTTTCTGCAAATTGACATAAAATTAAAGAGATATTACTTACTACAATCTATCTCTAGTGATATTACTATGCATATAAAATATAAGTATTCAAATAGACTTCAGTTCAAGCATTTCTTACCACAAAATCGAAGACGGCTTTGTATTTGCCTTCATAATCTGCATCAGATATACTGTTGTCCAGTATTGCAGCATTACCTTTCTCAAGGTTGAAAACTATGACATAGTAATGATCGTGAGCAATTATGGGGAAAAATGCAAGGTTTACATTTCGCAATTTCTTATTTGCTTCATCATTTTTTCAAACTTGTTATACTGCGCTTGTATGTCTTTTCTTTGCTTCGTAATCTCTGGTAGCTGTTTTATCACAAGAGATAATTTAAAATCAATTTTTTTTTTGAAACACATAGATACTCTAGATATACATCTATTTTTGAAATTTAAATATACTTACCATTGCATCTGTTCTGAAGTAGTATCTTCTCTTTTCTTTCCCATCTTTATTGTTACTCTCTTCTTGATTCAACACTGATACAAATGCGTCAATTATGTGACTTTCTATTTCCAACCCTGGTGCAAGTGACTGCATTGATATTCTTGGTACAATTGTCTCCTTCCCATCATTGAATACCTCCTCTCTGTGTTTAGCATCACAGGTGATAAATATAAGTTTCTTAAGTATGCATAGTATATCACTGGTGATAAATGTCATAACTTTAAGAGAAACAGCAAATATTTAAACATACATGATGTCTCCTTCCATTGAAAATAAGCTGTTTGCCAACAGGGTTTCATGTTCTGTTAAGGGTTCCATCATACTTGCCATATTGTTATTATATGGTGATTTCAAGTATATTGATGGTTTCGTTATCCTTTTCCCTTTTTTTATTTGTTTATCTTTGATGCTTCCTTCATCAACATCCTTCCCTGTTCCGAATGGCTTTTGTTGAATTTTTTGGCTTTGAAATTCTGCAATTTTATCCTTTTCTGCTGCTTGTTTTTCATCTTTTTGTTTTTTGGCAGCACCTTCTTTTTCAGCCTGTATTGAGAGCAAATTAAAATGGAAATAAAGAACAATAAGTTGAAAAATAAACTCCACTTGTGACCTTATTACAAGTTTTTGAGATAAAAAAGTATTTAGATCCAAAAACATATCATGCACGATGATTTGCTTATCACTTGTTATATTACTTTAACATGATAATTTAAAGTCAAAAGTAACTAACCTTTTCTTCTGCTCTTTTTTCGTTAAGCTCCTTTGCAGCTGCTTTTCTTTTCTCAGCTGCTTTCTTTTCAGTCTCTTGCTTAGCTTTTAGCTTTAAAGCTTCTTTTTGTTTTGCAGCCTCTTTCTCAGCAGCTTCTTCGGCAGCCTATTTTATTAAAAAATTAAAATCTATTAGATTGTATCACTTGAGATATTACCTTTTGTCATATTACTATTTTCGTTTTATTACCTTTTGTTCCTTCAATTTAGCGGTTATTTCATCTTGTCTTCTTTTTTTAGCAGCTTCTTTTTGTTCTTTGATAACTTGTAATTTTTTTTTTGCTGCATTTTCTTTTGCAGCAGCTTCTTCCACAGCCTGTTTTAGTAAAAAATAAAGATCTATTAGATTTTATCACTTGAGATATTACCTTTTGTCATATTACTATTTTTGTTATATTACCTTTTGTTTCTTCAATTTTTCTTCTTCTTTTTTCTTTTTTGCAGCTTCTGCTTCTTTATCTTTTTCATTTTGTTCCTTTTCTTTTTCGGCAATTTCAGTTGCTGCCTTTTTTGCTGCCTCGTATGTTTCTTTTTCATTTTGCTCTTTCGCAGCTGCTTCTTTTTTGGCCTGTTTTTAAAATTAAAAAAAATAAAAAAAGTTAATACATATAAGCATTTTATCACTTGTTATATAAGCATTTTATCACTTGTGATATTGCATGCACATAACCATTTTTAAATCACTAATATCTTACCTTTTCGGCATGCTGTTTCTTCTTTTGTTGTTCTTGGTTTTCTTGTTCTTCATCCAATTTTTCTCCTTCCTTGTTGCTTGCTTCTTTTTTACCTTCATCATCATCTCCTCCATCATTATTACTCCCACCATCTTCACCATCACTTGCCTCTTCATCATCATCTCCTACATTATGATCACCCCCACCATCTGCTCCATCATCATCACTTCCATCACTTCTTTTACTAGTTCCTACCTGATCATCCACCACTCTCCCAAATTCATCAGTTTTTATTCCTAATCTGAATTCCGTGTTGAACCTTTCTAAAAACATCCTTATCGTTTCATCCCCTGGGTATATCTCCATGCTAACTTTGATAGTAGTCTGTAATTATTTTTTCTGATTTAAAACTCTATCAAAGTTTTCTTCTATTGTTTCATATACCACTTGTTTTATAAAATTTAAAAAAAAAAAAACATAAGCATTTATCACCACTGATATCAATTAATCTTTTAATTTATCACTAGTGATATCTAACCTGTCTCTGCTTTTGAATTTCTTTTTCTTGATCGTCATCATCTTCTTCGATGACTATCACTGATCCAAACTCTTCTCTATCCATTTCCATTTCCTGCCTTTCCTCCAATAGCTTTGTGTTCCAATTCTTAATGGCTGGCCATTTGCGTGGCACATTCATTTGTTCAAATTTTGTGTAATGCAAGTAAATGAGTTGTTTTCAATGAAACGAAACTTTTATTAAAAAACTGTTAGTTATATTTTTTCAAGTTGGTTTTAGTATCTCAAGTGATACTATACATGGCCATCTATTTTACAAAAAATAAAAAAATAAAAAAAAAGAAAAAAAGAAAAGAAAAAAGAATTATCACTGGTGATACTCAACATCACATTTCATAGAATGGTTATTTTTAAAGTAAACTGTTACTTACAGTGAACGTCACATGAGGTCCATAATACCAATTTTCGTTCGTTCTATCATCCCAGTGTTCCTTGCTTTCTTTTATGCATTTCCAAATGAATGTGCACCAATCTATGTTGGGTATGTCTTCTGCTGACTTTATGTTTTGTAGCACATGATACTTCAACATTGAAGTATTATCACATGTCCCCAAGCAGTTTCCAAACAGCATCAAGTAATTCAAATCAAACATGAAGTCTGTTCCTTCTGTTGTTTGAATTATACTAGATAATGTTGATGTTGTTCTTCTCCTTCTGTTGGTTGGAAGCTGTGCTATGAATTTGCAGTAGATTGTGTCCTGTTTCAACCTTTGTTTATCAGCATAGAATGGTTTCGGCCCCATTGGTATTCCCAGTACTTCTCTTATCCTTTTTGGAGTTATTTTGATAACCCCGCCATTTGGCAATGTGATCTCCATTGTATTCACATTCAAATGTGTTAAGATGAAGTATGGTAGTTTTGAAGGGACTTTTGTGAATGGGAACTCGAGTAATGTTCCAAATCCCATTTGTCTTACTCTTTCTCTTCTCTCTGGGCTCAGTTTATGCGTAGCATCATAAAATGGTTGTACAGTCGTCTTGGCTCTCAACGACTTGAACCATTTTCCTCTCTCTTCATCCTCTTCATCTTCCATTTTTTTCTTTCCCTTATCCTTAACCTTCTTTTCCTCAACAACAAAATCTTCATCATCCATCCTCATCTTGCATTGTTTTATTCACTTTCTTCTTAACAACTTTCTTCTTTTTTTCAACTTCCTTTTTCTCTTTTTCAACCCTTTTTCTTTTACCAACAACCATTGCTTCTATCTGTTGCTTTTTCTTTTCCTTTTCGTTATTGTTTTTCTTTGTCTCTTCTTCTTTCTCTTCTAACCGTTGCTTCTTGGCAACACTTCTTGTTGTCGCACTTGGCGATTCTTTTGCTGTTCTTTTCTTCTTTTCAACCTTCTCCACACATCCTTTTGTCTTCTTTTTTGCAGCCTCTTCTTCTTCATTCCCTCCTTTTCCCTCCTTAACAACCTTCTTCTTTTTTGCAACAATCTTTTTTCTTTGTTGCTCATGTTTTGGTTCATCCATATTTGTTTGATCCTGTGCAACAACTATTGCTGATTCTGGTGATATCACATGTATGCCTTCAACGGCTGTTGGTGTTGATGTTGGTGTGCCTTCAGGTGATGCTTGACTTATTGGTGTAACGTATCTTGTTGGATTTGATTTTGTGGGTGTTGTTGAGGGTGTTGATGATTTGGTTGTATCTGTTTTTTTCTTTTTTTATGATGGTCTTTTGACTTTTCATTTCTTGGCCTTGTTTTTTGTTCTTCTGTGTTTTATTTTTGAATGCATACCTGCACAAAACAAATCCCAGTTAAGTTTTATGAATATTATATGTGATAAATAAACTCTGAATTTGTATGTGTCATATAATTTATAACATTCTATTGCAAGTATACATACACATTCTATTGAATGTGTATGTATCACTGGTGATATAACACAGAAGCTAAATGTCAAATCAAGTATGCCGCATACATTCAGGTTTTTATCACATTTAATTCTTCTAAAGGAGACATACTTATATGTTACAATATACCTTTAATTTTATCAATCTCTGGAGATAATTTCAAAAATGTGCTTGTAGACAGAACTGCATTTACAATTTTTTTTAGATAGTAACACAATGTATGCAATTTTTATGTGTAAAGCTTTATTAACATAAACTAACCGTTTAAAGCTGCTATCGTATCCAGGTGCGCATAAATATCAGCTTCTACATTTTTTCAAAAAAACAAAAATTTAATCTCTCATGTTAAACAAAAAAATATACACTAAAAATCACATCAGATATACTAGTTATCAGTATAAGTGCTCATTATCACAGGTGATATACTACCAAAAATTGAATAAAACGACTACAACTGTTTTTATGTGTGTTATATCACCTGTGATACATATGACCTGTGTTATATCACAGGTGATATATTCTTATCAGTACAAGTGCTCATCATCACAGATGTTTTATCACAAGTGATATACTACCAAAAACTCAAAAAAAATCATATCATTTATCACTGGTGATATACTACCAAAAATTGAAAAAAACCACTACAACTGTTCATAATAACAGATGTTATACTACCAAAAATCGAATAAGATAACTACAACTGTTTTATCAAAAGTGATATTCTACCAAAAACTGAACAAAATCACAACATTCATCACAATCTCTCAAATAACAAATAAAACTCAAATAAGTACATAATAATCACATGCATCACATCAAAAATCAACACAGAAATCTTCATATGTAACAATAAAATTCATAAATAAGTACAAAATCACTAGAAATACTAATAAAACAACTAATTAATTAGTCGGAAGCATCGTACCTTCATCTCGAGACTCAGTAGGTTCATTTTGAACCATTTTTTTTGTACATCTGCTTGTGCACTCGATGATTCTTGCATTTTTGTGTTGTTTTTAAGATTTTAACGGTTAAAAACGGTTAGTTTTGATTGTTTATGGTAGGTTTTTTAATGGCGGTTAGAGAGAGAAACAAGGTTTTTTGTTATAGAGAATGAGTTGAAAGTGAAAGGTCGGGGGTGGGGTTGGTGGGGTTAGTGGGGTAAGTTTGCTGAATTGGCAAAAGTGGTCCCTCAGTGTTTTTTAATCTTAAAACATGTCTTTTTTATCCAACGGTTGGGAATCATCCCTTGGCTTTTCGAAACTTTTTGACACAGACTTGTAAAAGGAAAACTATGACTCAAATCAATTTAACACTTAATCAAAAATGAGCTTAAAAAATAAGCTGATAAATATACTTCTAAGACTTGTTTATGGAATTTTACATTTTTACTTCTTCCATTTCTTTTTTATTCTACTCTATGTACTTTTTTATCACTTGTGATATTATTCTTTTATTTGGTTTATGTTTAGACTTTTAAGCTTATTTTTTTGGCTAAATACTTGTTGTTACACTAGCCCAATAAAGAAAAATAATTTGGGCTTATTGACCAGCCCAAAGAGTTTGTGTAAACTGTAGTTACCTACTTACATTATGAGGTATCACCTGTGATACAAAATAACATATTAGGTATCACCTGTGATACAAAATAACTTATTAGGTATCACCTGTGATACATTCAAAATCACACATTTGTTAGTACTGCTAGTTGAAAAGAGTTAGTACTGCTATTGATCAGTTTGTGATATCGGAAGACACACACAAGAAGATTTTTTTTGTTTTGGTTTATTTGTTCTTAAAAGGTTAAAGGCTTGTATTTTTTTACTGATTGAAATTACGAGTTTTACTGATTGGTGTATTTTTTATTTTTGTGATTTTATGGAATAGTTTGACATTTATCACTTGTGATAAAGCATTAAACTGTTTTGGCTAAGTTATTAGGTATCACCTGTGATACAAAATAACATATTAGTTATCACCTGTGATACAAAAAAACATATTAGTTATCACCTGTGATACATACAAAATCACACACTGGTAATATACAAAAGAAGCTTATATTCAGTTTACCCAAAAGTATTTTCAAATTCAGATTACATCATCTGTGTAATGCCTAACACCTAGTTTAAGCATAAATCCATAACAAAATAGAGTACAATCTCCGGCACCCGGGAATGTGGTTCGGGACCTAATAGAGCACCATCATTCTTAGGTAACCCCAAACTTGGACAATGTCCGTCACATTCCGTGGCCCGGCAGTACTACCAAACGGCTTTTGCAATCTCTAATTCTTAAACCTAGTTTAAGCATAAAGCCATAACAAAATAGAGTACAATCTTCGGCACCCGGGAATGTGGTTCGGGACCTAATAGAGCACCATCATTCTTAGGTAACCCCAAACTTGGACATTGTCCGTCACATTCCGTGGCCCGACAGTACTACCAAAAGGCTTTTGCAATATCTAATTCTTAAACCTAGTTTAATTATCTACACTGTTTCAGAAATATACAATACTTGAACATAATAGAGTCTTAGAGAAATTAGTTTGTAATCTGTATTAGTGGCCCCAATTAGTTATTGTACTCCTTCTAACCTTCAGTGTCAACTCCTACTTCTGAATCTTCCATCAGATTGCACTCCGAACATGTTCTGCAGCCTGTTCTGCCTTCCTCTTCTCTATCTCTTCTTTTATCATCTTCTGCTTCAATTCCTTGTCTGAGTGTGTCTCTGCAAACTCATGTGTTTCCTTGTTGATCTTTTCTCGGTGAATGTTCATTTCATGCATTAACATCTTGGTTGCATACTTAATTCTCATTCTTATTATTTCGTTCTCCTGTTCTTTTCCTTCTCTTGGAAATTCCAGTTTCCAGTTTTTCTCAGTTTCTCCATCATATTGCTCCATATGCATCATTACAAAAACACCACAATCAATGACATTCTTTTTTGTCCCCCACTTTAGCTTCATCACTGTTGTCTTTTTTGTCGCTGTCTGAGATGCCTTTTTATGCTTGTGGGATTCCAGATATCTTGAAAATAGTTTTTTCTACACAAAATAGAAAATTCAATTTATTAAAGACAATTTATTTAAGCAGCATGCATCATTATTTTGAAGTATCATATATGATTTTCAAAAATATTTTACAAAAACATTTGAAGTATCATATATGATTTTCAAAAATATCATATATGATTATTCAAACAAATTAAAATCTTATTTAAAATCATATGTGATTTTTGCTGGCATAGCAGAATCTTAGCATGCCAAAGGCTTAGCCGCAGGCATAGCCTCCGGCTAAAGCTGAAGGCTTAGACGCAGACATAGCCTTCTAATCTCTAATTATTTAAGCAGCACGCATCATTATTTAAGCATAGTCTTTAATTACTTACGAGAACATCACATTCCTGCGAGTATTTTGAATCATACGTCTGCCCTGAGTTGGATTTGCAATGATGACAGAAGTGCCTTTGAAGAGATTGAAAACAACCAGATAAAAGTTTTCATGCGCGATTATTGGAAAGAATGCCTGTATTAATTGTAAAACGAGTAAGTTGGATTAGTTTTTTAATCTATATTCAAAATCATATGTGATACTAGTTATTAGTATAAGTGCTCATTATCACAAGTGATATACTACCAAAAATTGAATAAAACCACTACAACTGTTTTTATGTGTGTTATATCACCTGTGATACAAATGACCTGTGTTATATCACAGGTGATATACTACTTATCAGTACAAGTGCTCATCATCACAGATGTTTTATCACAGGTGATATACTACCAAAAACTCAAAAAAAAAAAAATCATAACATTTATCACTGGTGATATACTACCAAAAATTGAAAAAAGTTAAAAGTAATCTCTCTTGTTTCTGGTCTTTTAGGAGGCAATGGTTCATAGTAAATATCAGCTCCCTTGTATAAATCCAGACCAATTTGATCTTCCTCTGGATCGTACTCTCCATGATGTTCCAGCTTCCCCAAGCATTTGTATTTTGTTTCTATGCCAATCCTCTTCCTCATTGCCTGAGTGTTCCAGCTTCTCATTGCTGGACGGTGACGGATTACTGGAAACCTTGGGTAGTTGGTTGTGTCCAAGTAGAGCAGCTTTTTTATACAGAAAATAAATGTCTGTTAGATTATAATATTTGTATGATATTGAATCACATTTGACAAATTTATAGAAACATGTAAAATAACTTACACATAAGAAGGTACTGGGCCCATAATAATAGTTTGTGCCCGACTTCACCTTATCCTAATTTTGCTTACTTATTTGTAAGCTTTCCAGTATGTAACCACACCAGTCAATATCCGATATATCATCATCTTCTTTGACATGCGTTAGCACTGTTGGTAGCACCTTTCCACCATTGTCTATTGTTCCTATGGTGCTAGCAAACAGAGTCAAGAAGTTTATTATGAAGATAAAATCAGCATCAAATGTGTTTGATATCTCCATGGATATTGTTGGTGGTGTGATTTTTCCCAGATGAGAGTATTGGTTTTGCCATTCTTGTAGGAAAGGATCATCAGGCTCATCAGGCTCTCTTTCATCTAAGTCTTGTAATTTCTTCGTTCCCATCGGCACACCTAATATATCATTTATTTTTTTGTCTTGTTGCCTTTATTGATCATTTCTCTAATCTTAATTCCATGCTTGGTGGATGGAATTTTTCTATCACGTGGTACACCAAAGCACCTGGAAGTTCAACTATTGGAAAGTTGATGAATCTCTCAAAACCAATGTCTTTCAAGCATTTCTTTCTTGCATCTGGTAAACCAACCATTGCATCATACATTGCTTTTGGTGATGATCTGGTTTTGCAGCTAGGATACATCACCTTTTTTGTTCGTTTTTTTTTTTTCTTTTTTTTCCTTTTTGTTTTTTCATTTTTTTATGTTTAACCTTCACAATCTCCTCCTCTTCCTCGGAATCTTCTTCTTCATCAGTTTCCATCCTTCTTTTTTTTGTTTGTTTTTTAACTTCCTCTCTCTCCTTCTCCTCCTTATCCTCCTCCTTCTCCTTATTATCCTCCTCCTTCTCCTTTTCAGCTTATTCTTTTCTTTTTTTCATTATGTTTCTTTTGACTTTAGATCTGCATACCTGCTTTACTCTTGTGCTCTTTTGTCCTGCAACAGGTTTTTGTTCTGATGTGGATGTCGCTTTATCATCTGCATTTTTAAAACACATATTTTTAGTAATTATGTACAAGCAGACCAACTATCATACATCATCATCTTTTGTCAAAGTCTTAGCCGCAGCGATAGCCTTCGGCGAAGCCAAACTAACCTAATGAGTTTTACTGATTGGTGAATTTTTTATTTTTTATTTTAGTGATTTTATGGAATACTTTGACATTTATCACTTGTGATAAAGCATTAAACTGTTTTGGCTTAGTTATTAAGTATCACCTGTGATACAAAATAACATATTAGGTATCACCTGTGATACAAAATAACATATTAGTTATCACCTGTGATACCTACTGAATCTATCTATAAGTGAATGTTTTGCTATATCATATGTGATATAGATTTCAAGCCAAACAAAATTAGAAACGCTGTGTTTATGCCATTAAGACAAATCCGTCTTCTGCATCTAAGCCAAAGGCTTAGCGGCAGCCTACACCTTCATCCAAACCGAAGGCATAGGATTCAGCTAAGCTTTCGGCTAAGCAGCATCCTACGTCTTCGTCTATTCCAAAGGTGTAGGATGCTGCTAAGCCGCATCCTACGCCTTTGTGTATGCCGAAGGCATCTAATATGTATAAGCCATAGCCTACGCCTTAGCCGAACGCATCTTCTGCGGCTAAGCCGCAGCCGATGCCTTCGGCGAAGCCGAAGGCGTCTTCTGTGGCTTAGCCGCAGCCGACGCCTTCAATAAATGCTTCTAATCTGTCTTTTTATTTCAATATCTTCATCTAAACGTATCTATAAACTTTGAAAACCTAATTTCTAGTCACGTTTTTCTTCATAAAATCACGATAACTTCCATAAACATCCATTAATCAGTGTAAAATCATAATATCTTCAATATAATCTCAATAAACAGTACGCATCATTATCTAATCGTATATGATAGTAACAGATAGTAAAATAGTTGTTTTTTTTAAAGTGTTTTAGTATACTTGAAATCGGTTTGTTGACCGTTGTTTTCTTCATCCTGTTCGCCGGAGATTCCATTTTTTCCGGTGGAGCGGTGAAATGCGTAGAGATCTGGCTTTTTTAGGGCTAATTTTGATCCGTTTTTTTTTGTGTGAGTAGTGTGTGTTTTTAGTGTGTTGTTGTTGTTGTTATGAGACGAAGTGAGTGGTTAGGTGGTTTATGTTTTGTTGTAAGTTTATAAAATTGCCCCTCCGTATATTTTTTTAGTTGCAAGTGGTATGATCTCAGCCATTGATCAAATTTAAATCAATGGATGGGAGTTGTCCCTTGGTATGTGAGCTTTTTATTGTTTGTAGAATAACTCCACTCATATTAAGTATACTCAACAACACACATTAAAATGAAAGTTACTATTAACTACGTATTAAGTATACTCAAGAGTTTTTTATATATTTTTATTTTTATTTTCAATTTACTCCATTCCGCAATACATGAGTAAATTGCATAAATCGTCCCTAAAGTTTGGCCAAATTGCACGTTTCGTCCCTAACGTTACGAAAGTGCAAGGATCGTCCCTGTGGGAAAAATTTTGGTGCAAATATCGTCCCCACAGGGACGATACTTGCACCAAAAGTTTTCCCAAAAAGGACGATATTTGCACCAAAAGTTTCCCCACAGGGACGATCCTTGCACTTTCGTAACATTAGGGACGAAACATGCAATTTGGCCAAACTTTAGGGACGATTTATGCAATTTATTCAAATTTAAATGATGCTTGCAAAGAATTATATACCACAATACAACACACGTAACATATATAGCCAAACTTGACAACCACATAAGATTAAGTGGGGAGGGAGTGGTTAGACTTTGCCAAAGTTTACCAAATTCGCCACGTCATCATCTACCAATCACAACCTTCCAATTCAAAGTTTACCAAAATGGTGGCGGCGGTCACCAAAGTTTACCAAATCATTTTTTTTAAATATATTTTTAATACATAAAACACAAACTACATAAAATTAAAACACACATTTCATTGAAATTAAAAAAAGTTCGTACAATACTTTAAAAAAAAAACCACAACTTAAACCAAAAAAAAAAGTTCATACAATACAATCTAAAACCAAATTTTCCATCCGTTCTTCTTCGCAATTTCCCGCTTGTCGTCAAGAACGGCTTTCAAGTGCTCTTCGTTGGTAATGTGATCATGGGGCTCGTAAAAAAACTTCATCTCGCACTGTCGGTTCTTGAACTTTGCCCCGTCGAGTTGCGTCGCCAACATTGGATGTGGAGACGCGGGTTGTGGCACATAATATTGATTCGGGGATGGTTGCGAAAATTGATTTGGGGATGGTTGAGATGGTTGAGAAAATTGGTTTGGAGAAAGTTGAGAATAGAATTGATTTGGAGATGGTTGAGAAAGTTGATTTTGAAGAAAATTTTGTGGTTGTGGATAACCCGATCGACTAGGTTGGGATCGGGTTTGTTTGGGGTTAGCGATTTTTTTTTACTTCCTTGAATCCATAGGTAAAATGGTATGTGAAATGGTAGAAAATTTTGTTTGGGGAAGAAAATTGTATGTGAAATGGTAGAAAATGGTATGTATATATAGGTAAAAAATATGGGGATTTTTTTTTTTTTTTTTTTTTAAACATTTAATGGCCAACGGTTCAATTTTTAAAAATTTGACCGTTTCATGCAAAGTTGGTCCACATTTCCATTCGGCAAAAGATACCGAAATTCTCCCTTGCCGATTTTTTTCGAGTGGTGGCGCCGGTGTTGCCGATGAACGCCGATCTTCATCGACCCTTCACCGAAGGGCACTCCCTCCCCTCATAAGATTAACAGCCAAGCTAAACATAAACAGGCCATGGGGAAGGGACCATCATCCAACGAAATGCCAAGGAACTCAGGCCACACCCACATGGAACACAAGCAGTAAACACACACTGTTACAATTATAATTTGGCTCACACCGAGACACTAGGTCCTAAACACTCTTCCAAAATTCTCACAGCAGCTTACACTTTCATATCCGTGCATTGCGAACACTTTTTTCCTCACAAACTATGTTACCTCATCGCCAAATATGCATTTCCCAGGATCCTCATCCACTGAACCCAATTCACTTTATATTTATTGGATATGATAAAATGATTTTAGGCTTTTATGAATGTCGGCTTATTATCCACAAAAAGGTGTAGATTGGCTTATTATACCATTCAGATATAGATCTATATATATGTATTTATCTTAAGGTAGTAGATAGCATCAATATTCAATAGCATGGTCACAATCATCTTCAAAAAGGTGATTCCGCACGAAAGCATTCTTATAGCATCTGCATCACCAATAGGAATTATATAAGCTAGCTATATATATGAATATGCTCTGGGAGCTAGCTCGTTATCATGTTTCGAAGCCGTTTAACCATATGAACATAAGAAGTTTATCTCCATATGAACATTTAAATTTCAAACTTTCAAAGTGCTTAGGGGACAAGGAGTGATCATTTTGAAACTTTCAACCCTCTCAAATTTAGCCAATAAAATTATGCCAACTCAGCTCAACCCTTCAGCCCTCCCAACCAATTTCACTCGCGCCCATGATTTTTCAGCCCTCCTAAATTTTTTATTTTTCCCCCATAAATTATTAAACTACACAATTTATAACTAAAACATTTTATAACTAATCACAAAATGCATATCTGCCAAACAATCACAGCCAAGATCCGGCCAAACTTTTTTTTTTTGCTTTGAATGCCCAACGTTCCAAATTGACAAGTTTCAAAAGAATTAAAAGTTACAAACCACCACCATATAACGTTCACAATAGCGGCTTCACCAACGGGTAATATACCCGCTCACCAAACCGTTTAAGCCAACCCGCTATAGGCGGAATGGTGTTACCGGCGGTATGAGGAGCCCGCTGGGCAACCCGCCAGCCCACTCCGAGCACCCTTACTAATTGTACAAAAACCAACACAACATCTTATATAACCTAACCTTCACAAACTAATCACAATTCATAAAGCCTAAAATTAACACTACTATATCAAATCATAACAGAAATAACGGACCTCTTTTGTTATGTAATTGAATCACAATTTGATGAATGTGTGATTTTGTGAGTGTAAAAATGGGAGGTGAGGTTGAGGTGTTTATATATAGTCAAGATATGTATTTGTGTTTAAGTAAATAAAACTGGGATTATTGTTACCAGCCTTGTGTTGGCTCCAATGGTTACGGGTTGGTTGTGTAACCTGGAGGTCACAGGTTCGAGGCTTGGTATTGGTGTTGGTTGGCAATACCTAAAAAGAGGCCTACAGCGCTAGGTATTCTAAAATACCTTTTTTCATTTTTCTTTTTAAGTTTTTTGTATTTATAGCTTTTAATGGTTATCTTTGAAAGTTAAAAGTATGCGATTAAAGTTGGTTGTGAGTAGTTAAATTCAGACGAGGTGATTGTTATTTTGAACGAATGTTTACAAAGGTGATAATTACGGATTGCCTTATGTTGACCCAGATGATTATTACGAGGAAATGGCTGCAATAACAGAAGTGAAGGCATTAATATATTTTTTACAAGAATTTCTGATTATTCTTTATTTTATTTCTTACATGTGCCGAGTAAGCAAATGTTAACAAAACTATTACTCTATCCGTATATGTTAAGGTAGCATCTTAAAATAGTTTAAGCAAAAATGTAGTTTAGTGCCATGAACTTGGTTAAGTGGAACTTTTAGTACCCTAAACTATTACTAAATGTGCAACATGGTACCCTGAACTTGGCTAAATGAAATTTCTACTATCCTATACCCACTTAACATTTAAACTCGTTAGAAATTTAACGAACACAATCCTAAAAGTAAAATATTCCTAATATAACTACCAAATAAGGGTAGAAATGTAAAAACAAACGTAGTCAAACCCGAGCTTGCCAAAGCTCGAGCTGGTTTCAAGCCTTATACTTTTAGCTCGAGTTCAACTCGTAACATATTTTACCAGCTAGGGATCGACTCGTTTTTTTATGATAGGTAAATAAAACGCGACTCGAGCTTGGTTTGTTAAGTATATTAGGCTCGAGCTCGGTTATCATGCTCGTTAAATATACATATATAATATCAAAAATGGGTATAAATTCCTAAAAATAAATTGGTTACTAGCTTGAGAAAAGTTGGTGGTTTATGCCTGCTGGTTAACTTTTTGTTCACTTGCAGTACTACTTCTCAATTAGTGAAGTGATCTGTGAATGAACGAATTAGATGGACGTGTAGACAGGAGAGCGACAAAAAAAAAGAAGAAAATTGGTTTCAATTAGGTAGGTGTCTTGTTTTTCTGTCGAAAGCTGTGCATACTCTTATTGTTGGAATTTAGTAACCATGACAATCATAAAACTCCATAAAACAAAGTACACAAGTGCGGAAGCATGCAAACAATTAAGTATAACACATAAAGAATTAACTTAAACATAAAGAGAACGTACCTTTGTGATTCTAGCCCGAACAAGAATCAAATTGAGCAATATGAATGAACCCTAATTAGGGTTTATATTGATCAATGATTAACCCCTTACCGATTTGTTAATCGATCCCTTGATAATTAATATAGTGAGTAATTACCTCGTTCTTGTACACACGTACTAATACCAAGTAAATAATTATGCAAGTAAATAAACACAAAACAATTTTTGATTAAACAAAATCGACCAAACCCTAAGGTTTGTGTGTGTCGATCGGTTTTAGGAGAAGAGAAAGAAGGAAAAGAGTTTAGGTATTGTGTGTGTAAAGAGTACCCCAAAACCTAGAAATCCCAATTGTATTTATAGGCTTAGGAATCTTGGAGTCCAAGTTAGACAAAGATTGGGTTGAGCCCAACCCTTGCCGATCGGTGGTAAACCCCAAGGGGTGTTCCGGATCCTTCTTGACTTCCCAAAATTTACACAATAAATCTTTCCTTATTTTCGTCTAACGGTCGTTAGTCACTTTTCCGTTAAGTACTAACGGTCGTTATCTCCCTTTTGTGTTTATATAATAATTAAATATAACAAAATATATAATTATTATTTATTTACTTTTCATACGTAAAGTGTGCAATCCCGAGGTCTCGGGTTCGATACTAGACATGCACGTATTAATATTTATCCATAAAACCAACAGCTCCCACTTGGATATCTATTAATAGTGCAATGACATTGGTTAGCGTCTTGCAACACTCCAATGCCCCTAGTTCAACTCGAGCTAGGTTTCCTGGAAAACCTTTAATGATTCATCATTATTATTATCCTTTTGTTTCTAATACCACGTTAATAAAGATATGGATCTTAGTCATTCTTTAATTAACAATTCTGTTTCTCGTTGTTTATGATTGACCAAGATTACCAAAACATCTGAACGTATTTCAGATAGACTTTGGGCGTGCGCACGCAAACATCTTGCCAACCCTACGAGGGGCCCAGTAGTATTAAACTTCAAAACAAATTTGAAGGAACAAATTCTCTCTTGACTACAAGAATAACCCATAGACTTTGCAACATTTATGAAAACAATCCTTATAACTCCCAGTTACGGTGAGCGGTAAATTGCTTCACTGAAATGCACTACATCCATGACACTTATCTGGTATCTCAAGTCTGAGGATAACTAAATTCATGATTTACTTACTGACAAGATCCACAAAGTAAAATCATGTAGTTGGGATAAGTCCTATATTCAATTCATTGAATATCATGTGAAATTGGTATGTCTACGCATCAATGTACTTTCAAGTATATTCTAACCAATACTCAGATTTGTCTTAGTTTAATGATATTCCCATATCATCAATTGACAATGGACAATTTAGAATAACATAAGTTATTCACGGATTTAAACATGCAAATATAGGACACAATTTATTATTAATGAAAACAAACGTACTAAGTACTTTAATTCATTATAAATAATAATTGCTTAATGCCCTTTATCCAAACACTAAATAGATCAATGCATGATAATTCTTGTTAATGAATTATGCCTCAAGTCATGTCAATCATACTTGTTGACAAGGCATAAATCAACTAACTTTGATCTATAAAATTTTGAGAATACTTATTTCAAGAATTATAAAAATTCTTGTATGTGTGTATCCAACTATCTTGATATAGTCACACAATCTTTCATAAATGATGTGATATCCTCAACCATCAATTTATGACAATCAAACTTTCAAACATTTTAAAGTTTAAAGTATTCTAACCTTTTAATGTATAATGCAACTATGCTTCTTAGTTAAGCATAACTAGTTTACATGGCCATCATCAAGGATAAAATCCTACCATGACTAGTATTGAGTGTCATCTCAATCAAACAAACACTATTGTATAAAACTACAATATGCCTTATAACTATTCCGTAAACTTAATATCAATTGTGTAATTTGGATGCCATATAATCTTTCTTGATTTGTTGGCTATAATTACGCAACAACTTGCCATATTGTTTATACTTAGAATTTAGGAGCAATTCCAGGTTGAGGATCATTATTCTAAGTCCAAACCTATTCGATTAGAATATCCATTACACAATTTATCAAATGTCTTTTATTAGATATCAAATGTTGTCAAATCATTTTACATTCAAACATGATACAACAATGATATACATGAAAATCCTAGAATCAATCATAGATTTTATTCATGTTCTAACTTATCAAAAGATATATTTTCATTTAGACTTTCTAAATGATATGTCATGTCTAAATAGATTTAATTACCGCACATGTTTATAATAATAAACATATATCTCAAGGTTGTATGTTTTACTTCTTAAATTCTTCAAGTAAAGTTTCATTCCAAGTTAAGACTTAACATTTTAACTTACATGGAATGTTACTTCCCATATGTTATACAACATATATTATTTAAGAAATTAAACATAATACTCCCACTAGCTTTTAGAAATACTTAGAAATTGTCTTATTTCAATTATAAATCAAACAATGTATTTAATAATTAAACATAAGAATATTTCATAGATGCATGCATTAATCCATTCATGGATTATTACACTTTGTACACTTTCAAAATAATTATGAATTCAAAATCCTTTCGATTACTTACCGTCCTCGCTCAAGTAATCACTCAAGAAAGAGTTTTGATATTCCATTGTCATCCTTCATATAAATGAAAATAGATATGACAATTATTATCTTTATATATTTAATGTGCTTATGAAAGAGTATTCAATCATAGTTAATTACTTAAGTATGATTAATAATCTTGTCACAAGACATACATTAAATATGTGTACAATTTTGTCCATATGATTTCTACATAAAGATTTAAACCACTAGGGTTTTCTATCTTTAAAAGAAACTCATTTCATTCTCTAGTCTTACTTTAGAATTCAAGATAAACCAAATTTCCAATAAATT
The DNA here is from genome assembly GCA_021014915.2 of Artemisia tridentata subsp. tridentata. Taxonomy (NCBI): domain Eukaryota; kingdom Viridiplantae; phylum Streptophyta; class Magnoliopsida; order Asterales; family Asteraceae; genus Artemisia; species Artemisia tridentata. The sequence continues at coordinate 204,416,886 of CP139509.1, read as the reverse complement.
GATTATCTTGATGGACAGCATCTTTAACATTCATAGCATGAGTAATTTTCCAAATTCAGTATTTGAAAATTCATCATAATGATTAACAGGCTTACCATAATCCTGTAACTCATAATCCTTAGCATATTAATCAGATATCCAAGGTATCCTTGAGGATCTATGAATGAGAATTCCATCATCTTGAGATCTAACATTTACATGTCTAGCCTCATCATGATATTCGCTAGTGTACATTAGAAGATTATGTATCTTGTAACTTTATCTCTACAAGATAAAACTCCCACTTGCCTTTTGTAATTTATAGACTATCTATAAATAATTAGCAAGTTAAGCAACACCAATTTGTTCTTATTTGGGACATTACAAATACACTTTGATAGTTCCTGACATTCGTTTGTTAATATCTAGCTTCATCAGAAGTTTAACAAATTCAGAACTTCAATTAAAGACTTAATGTGATTCATCACATTCCATAATAAATGGTGTCTTATAAATCTTCTAGGAGTCTAATTGAGTATATTCAATCCATACTCAATTTCCTAACCTTGATAACTTTTGGAAGAAAAGAAGTTATAGTTATCTTTAACCAAACAATACAAATAAAGTTTGATTTTCCTAACTGAACACACCACAAATATGTGGTATTTCATTAGAACTCATATTGTGAGATAATCTAACAATATGAAAGATAACTTTGTATTCCTTTTGGCTTACCTATTTCCCAACTAAGTCATCTTAATGGTGAAATAGAATTTCAAGCCTCTTGCATGCATTATAACTCAAGTACTTATTAAATATGTCACTTCATGTTCATGTCTCAATCAAGAAGACATAAACCGTTATAATCTCACTACACGTTATAAATCATTGATCAACTCAATGACTTCTTGTATATGTCTTTAATAAAGAAGACATAACAAGTTAACGTCTTACTTTAGATTATACTAACTCTTAAAAGACTTCATATTTATAACTTTACAATAAAGTATAAATATTTATAACTAAAGTAATCATGAACACCATCATTTGGTTTCAATAGTATTTTCAAGTTAACTTATTACTTCATTTATTTATGTCATTCAAAGAATACATAATTATTGAAGTAGTATTATATTACTTCATGCATTTATGTCATTCCAATAATACATAAATATTAAAGTTGAAGTAATCTTGTTATCACATTGACACAAGTTCTAATAAGTATCTAATTTAGAAACTGTAAATTCACATAATTTTATTACACTCGGTTGATCTGCTGGCAATAAAGGCATGTAATTTACCTTGTCATTAATTTTGGTCCAGGTCTCACGCATACCCAAAATTAACTCCAAGTGTTTTTAAGAATAGATATGTACAATCATATTAGAACAAGAATCTCTTACCTTGCAGTTAAGAGAATCAACAAAATCATATTCTTTATATGTTGTACCTTGCACACAATAAAGATTTCTCCCACTTGTGCATGGAACAACATCATGTACCACATAGACAACACTAACGCGTTTTTTTTAATGTGATCAATATGATTTGCGTCATTAGCATAACTAGTAGATATAGAGTTACTCAATCAATCAAGGAAACGCACATGACTATCCTTGAAAATATTAGTATCTATATTTGGAAAGTAATTATCTTGAGGCATTCAAAAGATAATCTGAGTTACAATCAAGACAATAAATCTTGTAACTCCCATTGAATTAGAGAACTTACAATAACCCCTTATTCAGTAATGAGAACACATTACTCCCACTGAATTCGACACCACAATAAGTGTTTCATAAACCAGTGAAAGGAAAGAGTGTCCTTGTTACTTTCCTACATCTTTGACAAAACCTATTCGTAACAATTACTTAGGTTCTAAAAGATTGTATTCTACTATGTAACTGATGGACTATCCACATTTACGCCAAATGTGATTCATCACATTGCTTACTATTAACTTGAAAAATTGACATGCAATTTCTTCCTTAATAGGTCTACAATTCCAACAATTGTATGTAGTACCTTCAAATGGTTAAAACAAAACAAACAGATATACTAGCTTGTCTTTTACCATTATGCGGTAATTAGTCTAGCTTCTAATTTAATAACTCATAAATTCGCAATAACCTTAACGATTAAAATTTGCTATGAGTTATGTATTTAGAATTTAGACAATTCTAATTTTCCCATCATACCTTTCTCATTCATGAAAAGGAATAGGATTTAGTCTCACGCTTCTCATATGAAAGGAGACTTGGTTTATTCTTTTAATGAAATTGACTCTAACCAAAACCCCTACGGGTGTAGATCAATTTACTTATAAAGAATAACCCTTGTTTACGGTTTATCGTTGCATTAATACAATTAAAAGAATTTACAAAATTTAGTTTAGTATTTTCGATAATAGCTCTTTAAGAAAATAACATACCCATTGGTAAATATTCATATAAACCATAGTATTTTCTTAAAGCTAGGATCCTAATTGACATAGTACCATTACATCAGTTGATCTGCTAGTAATGATAGTATTCAACTAGGTAATCTGTCGAACAATAATTGGCAAACAATTTTCCAATTCCTAGATCATTATGGGATTTACATCAAATTGATTCATCAATTTTCAATGTAAGCATGTTTCATCCCATCTCATGCCTTAAGCTCTAGGTCTCACGCATCAGCTTAATTAAGTTGTCTAACTTAGAAACAGTAAATTCATCCATGTGTGGTCTCACGCACACTCGGAAATTTACCTTGTCATTAATTTTGGTCCAGGTCTCACGCATACCCAAAATTAACTTCAAGTGTTCCTTATAGTTAGATGGCATGTAACTTAAATTTTAGGGTATTTAGTTTTTGGTGTGACAAAAACATGTACAAAGACGCATGCACTCATCTTTGTAGCATAAATTTTCAAAACAATTTTATTTACCAATTAGTTAAGAGTAAACCAAAACTATTTACTTGAGGTATTGGGTTCACCAATTAAAGAAGTACCAACAATTATCGTCCACATATCCTACTCTTACATGTTATTCGGATATTTGCCACAAAAGTGGCGCGTGGAATTGAGGTAAATCACCCTTAAGATGATAGTGTACGTAAATAGTGATATAGGTAAGTCGCAGTTGACGCACAAGCGGGCCTGGAGAGCCGGTAGGAGCGAATCTCTTAAAAAACCCCTCTCCAGATAAACCCACCACACAGTTTGTCAACTTTGGTCTGCCTTTCACACACTATTGTACAAAAACATCAATCAAGCAAAAGTTTATGATCTTAGTCTTAAAAAATTAAGTAACAAAGTTTAGATCTTGCTAGTCTCGCCTGGGAGCAAATTACCGTGCGAAGCGAACCACTGTCGGCACATAAGACACCGCAAGATCGATACTTTATCACTTTATGTTTCACCGTTATTAGTCCAATTTAATTTTTCTTTGAAAATTACCCTTTTTATTGCTTACTTTAACATATCACATATAAAAAAAACAATAAACAAGTAATTTAAAAGAAAACAACAATCAACTAATAAGAAAACAATTAATTGTTAGTGAAACATCTAGCCACATGCAACCTTTTAAACAAATCCTATTAATAATCTATATGTGAATTATTATGTATAGAATCAATAAAACTCCCATTGGTTTTCGATCTCATTGTACCCAATGGACCACAGTCGCCAACAATTGGCCGCGTAAGTTTTAATGATAATATACCACATTGCACATAACCGATTCATTAATTTAATATATATTAGGTCTTCCCTAATTTTAGATTTATCTAAACATGTAGCAAACATCTAAACAATTTAATTCAAGTAATTATCCGTGACTAACATGCATGTTTTGTCACGGATTTATGCATATCACATAGCAATTAGGTCACAAGATACATAACACAACAATTGTTTAAAGACCTAGGGTTTCTAATTAATCACAATTAATTATGAAAAACACAAACCCTAATTAGGGTTTATGTACCAAATCGACACCCCCCCCCCAAATTAGGGTTAGGGTTTCGACTTTTTATTAAAAAAAACAAATTTTAATAATAAAACCCTAGAAAATAAAACATGTATAATCTAAACAATTTAAAGATACGTTTTTTTATTGTTTAAGTAATCAATTACATGTTATACATGGCTCTTGATGCCACTGTTGGAATTTAGTAACCATGACAATCATAAAACTCCATAACACAAAGTACACAAGTGCGGAAGCATGCAAACAATTAAGTATAACACATAAAGAATTAACTTAAACATAAAGAGAACGTACCTTTGTGATTCTAGCCCGAACAAGAATCAAATTGAGCAATATGAATGAACCCTAATTAGGGTTTATATGGATCAATGATTAACCCCTTACCGTTTTGTTAATCGATCCCTTGATAATTACTATAGTGAGTAATTACCTCGTTCTTGTACACACGTACTAATACCAAGTAAATAATTATGCAAGTAAATAAACACAAAACAATTTTTGATTAAACAAAATCGACCAAACCCTAAGGTTTGTGTGTGTCGATCGGTTTTAGGAGAAGAGAAAGAAGGAAAATAGTTTAGGTATTGTGTGTGTAAAGAGTACCCCAAAACCTAGAAATCCCAATTGTATTTATAGGCTTAGGAATCTTGGAGTCCAAGTTAGACAAAGATTGGGTTGAGCACAACCCTTGCCGATCGGTGGTAAACCCCAAGGGGTGTTCCGGATCCTTCTTGACTTCCCAAAATTTACACAATAAATCTTTCCTTATTTTCGTCTAACGGTCGTTAGTCACTTTTCCGTTAAGTACTAACGGTCGTTATCTCCCTTTTGTGTTTATATAATAATTAAATATAACAAAATATATAATTATTATTTATTTACTTTTCATACGTAAAGTGTGCAATCCCGAGGTCTCGGGTTCGATACTAGACATGCGCGTATTAATATTTATCCATAAAACCAACACTTATATCGTTCTTCAGCTAAAATGGGTTCAAATATTTGTTTGTATACTTTCTGTTTTATGTAAATTATGGTTTATGTCTTGGTTATGTAGACATTTTTTTATCTCACACATTAGTACATTACAGATGATGGTTAAATTTGGTCAAAGCTGTTATGATATGATATTTCATATTTGTTGGTAGGGGTTGGAACTTGTTGGTTCAGGTTGAATTACTCTTTTTAGTGTGAATCGATACATCAAAAATATGTCTGTTTGCGTGATGTTACTAATCTACTTGCTACTAACCAAACTGTCTCTACACTAGACCAGAAAGCAGATCAGTTATGTCATTAAAAAAAGGGTTGTGTTAACCCAACGGGGTCTAGGACCCTTTTGTGTCAGCCTATGCTAAACCCTCCCTATGGTACTTTACTATTTTTTTGGGGGGGATTTGTGCCAGGTACTACATGTTTGTCCTCTTTGTTTTTCATAAGTTCCTTTTCTTTTCTTTTTTTTTTTTGAGCCTTCTTCTTTTTGGTGGATGTCAGTTTTTTTTTTTTTTTTTTCTTTTTGTATTATAACTTTGTTAACTTTTTTTGTATTAACTTTTTATGTATTACACACATTTCACCAAGAAACCACGGATCTAAATTTTTTTAGATCTAAAAAGATATAGAAAAAAAAAAAACTTTTATACTTTTTTACAACACATTTCACCAAGAAACCACGGATCTAAAGTTGTAAAACTATCAGTCCACCTTCACCACTTGTAAAAAAGAAAAAAAAAAAAAATAAATAAGTTGCAAAACCATCACAACCATCAGTCCACCTTTACCACTTGTAAAAAGGAAAAAAAAAAAACAATAGAAACGAAACATAATAAGAAAAACAATAGAAACGTGGCATCAATTTTTTTTTTTTTTTTACCAACATAAGCAGAATCCACGGATCTATTTTTTACCAAACCACCAACTCTTTTTTTAGATCTAAAAAGATCTAACAAGAAACATCAAGATAATCACCAATCACTAAAAAATATATCACTTACCTGGTGTGGTTTTTAGATCTATAACAAATATACAAACCAAATCGTATGAAAAAGCATCACCATCAAGATCTAACATCAAGATCTAAACCATCACAAAAAAACTGTTTTTTTTTTCACATATCTAAACGAGTGATTTTTTTTTTCATAGATCTAAACCACCATGGGAGAGTGGGGTGAGTAAGTGATTGAGATGAGAGAGATAAGATGAAACGAGTGGGTGAGAGAGGTTATCAGTCAAAGTGAAGAGAGAGTGTGTGTGTATGTTATGAGTGAAATGAGTGAGAGAGAGTGTGTAAGAGTATGCAAGTGTTGTTTATTTGGATTACTTCATTCGTTTTTTTTTTTTTTTTTTTTTTTTTTTTTTTTTTTTTTTTTTTTCTTTTTTTTAATTCTTTTTTGTCGTGCAGCCAAATAAAAAAATACATTGTCATAACAAAGTTGTAAAAGTTATAAAAAAAATATATTAACAATATTAGAAAAAAAATTTAACTTCGAAATAAAAAAAAATTCAGAAAAAAATTTGTAAAAAAATAAAAATTATTTGAAAAAAATTTATTTTGTGGTACCAAAGCATTTAATTCCCATGGGTTAGAAAAAATAAATATTTAGTTTTGCATTTAATTTTTGTTTTGTCGTGTTCTAAAAAGTTTATGGGTTGTAAAAAAAAATTTAATTTCGAAATAAAAAAAAATTAATTTCGAAATAAAGTAAGTTGTTGTTAAAAAAAATTAATTTCGAAATAAAAAAAATATATTTTTCGAAATAAAAAAAAATTCAGAAAAAAATTTCTTAAAAAATAAAAATTATTTGAAAAAAAAAATTTAATTTCGAAATAAAAAAAATTTAATTTCGAAATAAAGTAAGTTGTTGTTAAAAAAAATTAATTTCGAAATAAAAAAAATTTAATTTCGAAATAAAGTAATTTCGAAATAACAATTGTTTTGTTTAATGTGTTAACGTTAACGTGTTATTGTTTAATGTGTTAATTAAATAGAAACACGTCAGACGAATACATTTTAGTTGTTTAATGTGTTAACGTTAACGTGTAAAAAAAAATTACACAAAATAAATACATTTTAGTTGTTTAATGTGTTAACGTTAACGTGTAAAAAAAACATTACACAAAATAAATAATCTTCATATGTCGTAGAATGTTGTTGTTTTTAAATAATGTGTTGACGTTGTCATTTAATTTAATAATAACAGTTATTGTTGTAGTTATTTAATGTGGCAATGTTTAACGTGCTATTGTTGTTGGTGTTAATTAAATAAAAACGCATTCAACGTTATTATTTAACATTATACGTTTATTTAGACAAAACATTATATACAAAACATTACTAAAAAAAAAAAAAAAAAAAAAAAAAAAAACGAAACGACAAAACAAGGGAAAAAACAAGAAAAAGTGGGGAAAGTGGGGCTATATTTTAAATGATATGAATAATCTTCGTATGTCGTAGATGTTGTTGTTTTTAAATAATGTGTTAACGTTGTTGTTTAATTGAATAATAACATTTGTTGTTATAGTCGTTTAATGTGATAACGTTTAACGTGCTATTGTTGTTGTTGTTGTTAATTAAATAAAAACGCATTAGACGTTAATTATATAAACGTAACAAATAAACACAAAAAAAAAACATTACAAAATAAAATACAAATACACAAAACATTATACAAAAAAAAAAAAAAAAAAAAAAAAAAAAAAAAAAGGACAACTAAACGACAAAACAAGCAAAAAAACAAAAAAAAAAAGTGAGCTAACAAAATAGAGAGGGTTTGACTAACAAATATAGGTACCGTGAGTATAACCCCTCCCTAAAAAAACGATCTAAACATCATTGCGTAATGCTACTATATCTGAACCCGTTTAATCCATGTCATTACAAAATTATAATCGAGTATATAACCAATAGTGTCAACTTCTTCAATTTCATGTTGTAGCCTCTAACCCGTCCTATACAAAACAATATACGATGATTTAGCAATGACTGACACTTAAGCACTCCACAAAGTAGTGGAAACACGTTGTATAAGTGTATAAGACCATCTCCAACAGTTTCTGGTTCAAACCAGCCACATCACTGCCACATCAGCTTTCTTAAAAACCACATTTTTTACTCCAACAATACACCTTCTCAATCATCACTTAACATTAATTTTCAATTTCAAAAACCAACCATTGGAGTGGTTTTTGTTGGTTTGAACCATGGTGGGGCCGTTTTTGCTGGTTTGATTTTCCAAACCTCACTTGGTTTGAACGAGGGCTCCAATGGTTGGGGTGGTTTTTGGCTTGGTTTGAACGAGGGCTCCAATGGTTGGGGTGGTTTTTGGCTTGGTTTGAACCACCAAAAACCACCTGTTGGAGATGGTCTAACAATCAAATTACAAAACAAAAATATGACAATGCTGATACAAGACTAAATCAAAAGTTTGGCCAAAAGTGTATTAACAGAAAAAGAATTTTCTATCCTAATCGAATCACAAACTTTAGCTCAAAGTTCTGCAAGAACTAATGCGGCCAAGCTAACCCATTAAACCAAACTCGATGCAAAACCATCTAAACATTCAAATACAAATAAAAAATAGGCTCAGTGCCTTAAATTGGTATATCCATTCTTGCATCCACTCGCCTATATCTTGGTGTTGGACGACTAATCCGAGATGCAGCACTATTGACGAGCTAACAGAATTGGAACAATGTCTAAATTCCCTTCCCCCACCTTTTGAAGTTCCTGATGTATCGCAAAGGGCCTTTGCGCATGTGAAGATTATCTAATCTTATTGATATAATATTCTTGCGCCATTAAGTTGGAGCAAAAACAAGTATGGAACAACTGGGCTTGTTTACCAACCTACCGTTAATCATTTTCTATGCAATTGTGTGATACTGTGATGGTTAAGCGGTTACGCGTCTATGGGGGCCGAGATGGAATGGTTAAGCCTTAAATTGGTACGTCGATGTTACTGATCTACTTGTTACTAGCCAAACTGTCTCTACACTAGACCAGAAAGCAGATCAGTTATGTCATTAAAAAAACGATCTAAACATCATTGCGTAATGCTACTATATCTGAACCCGTTTAATCCATGTCATTACAAAATTATAATCGAGTATATAACCAATCGTGTCAACTTCTTCAATTTCATGTTGTAGCCTCTAAACCGTCCTATACAAAACAATATACGATGATTTAGCAATGACTGTGACACTTAAGCACTCCACAAAGTAGTGGAAACTCGTTGTATAAGTGTATAACAATCAAATTACAAAACAAAAATATCACAATGCTGATAAAAGACTAAATCAAAAGTTTGGCTAAAAGTGTATTAACAGAAAAAGAATTTTCTATCCTAATCGAATCACAAACTTTAGCTCAAAGTTCTGCAAGAACTAATGCGACCAAGCTAACCCATTAAACCAAACTCGATGCAAAACCATCTAAACATTCAAATACAAATAAAAAATAGCCTCAGTGCCTTAAATTGGTATATCCGTTCTTGCATCCACTCGCCTACATCTTGGTGTTGGACCGACTAATCCGAGATGCAGCGCCATTGATGAGCTAACAGAAATGGAACAATGTCTAAATTCCTTTCCTCCACCTTTTTTGAAGTTCCTGATGTATATCAATGGGCCCTTGCGCCTGCGAATATTATCTAATCTTATTGATCTAATACAGAACAACTGGGCTTGTTTACCAAGCTAATGTTAATCATTTTCTATGCAATTGTGTGATACTGTGATGGTTAAGTGGTTACACGTCTATGGGGGCCGAGATGGAATGGTTAAGCCTTAAATTGGTACTTTAATGTATATATACAACTGATTATCAAACAAACACATGCTTAACAAATTCACCATATAACATAGATTAATGAACAAAATAGATCTAAAACATAAGATTTCATTCATTAAAAGCAACTATGAATAACGACTTTACATCAATTAAAGCTAAACCCATTACATCAACATAACCACCTAACCAAACAATCTATTCAACCGCTGGTGAATTTGGTAACAGCCTTGGTACCTTCAGAAACAGCGTGTTTAGCCAGCTCGCCAGGCAAGACCAACCTCACAGCAGTCTGAATCTCCCTGCTCGAAAGAGTATTCTTCTTATTATACCTAACAAGCTTAGAACTCTCAGCAGCCAATTTCTCAAAGATATCATTAATGAATGAATTCATTATTCCCATTGCTTTGCTTGAAATCCCAATATCAGGATGCACTTGTTTCAAAACCTTAAAGATGTAGATCTTGTATGTCTCCACTGACTTCTTGTGTCTCTTCTTCTTCTTGTCTGCTGACGCGTCCTTTGATGGGAGCTTCTTCTCTGCTTTCGGTTTTGGTGTCTTCTCTGCTGCTGGCTTCTTCTCCGCTGCGGGTTTCTTCTCTGCTGCCTTTGGTGCCATTGCTATAAATTAAAAAGATGTGTGTGTTTTTTTGAAGGTGTGTTTAGTGTGTGTGATTAGATGATGAGAATGAAGTTAGTGTGGGGTTGATTTATATAGGTGGCTGGAGGTGTCTTGTGATTGGTTGGTTGCGTTTCACACGGATCGGGAATGTGAACCGATGGATTATTGGATGTGTTTTTGACGGTCCAGATTGGTTTGATAAGGATTTTTAAATTTTAATTTGCGATTTTGACACAATGAAATGTTTTTTCTACTTTCAAATTGGAGTTTTTTTTGTCACATCATAGTAGTTTTAAAACATATATAAACAAACATTGTACTTAAAAATTTATTTACATTGCTTTTTTTCTTTTTTTTCGTTAGTCACAATATTTCTCATCCCCTGATGGTATTGTTACTCACCATTTTAAGTCTGTATAGTTTTCCTTTTCACTTAAAAGCATAACACTTGAACATATCAGTTCAAGCACATTAAATTTGAGTCATAATATATAAAAATCATGTGCTTTGGTTTACAACATCAAAATGATAACACATTTATCAATCCATCATCTCTATTACATATGCGTGCCAATAAGTGAAAATCAAAAAATAAATTCATTCCAACATTGAACACAATAAATTCAAATTATTAGATGTCTAAATTGAATAAGTATACATGTTCAACTGATATCTCAATTCAGCATCTAAATCGTTCGGATAATTCGATGACCGGAACATAAACACCCCATAAGAGCCAAATTTTGAATAACCTGCATATATAACTAAGAGCTTTAAAAATCAATTGACAATAAATAACAAAGGGTGATGAACATAAAACGTTGATTACCTTTATAACAATCAAACTTAGGGATTGGGGGCCCTTTTTCGAGGCCTAGAAGGACAAGTTTTCTGATTATGACCACCTACTCTACATATTCCACAATGGTTTGTCTTTTTTCCTTCTTTAATGTCCATTCCATTCTGTAGCCTAGTTGATCTAGGACGACCTCTTTTGTTGCATATTGAATTTGAGTTTGGAAGCAATGTGGTAGAAGACGGCGACCAATATGCTTCATGTGGAAGTGGGGAAAACTCATATGCCCATGTTGAAGAATACTCTACAATCGAATAATATCTATGCACAAACTGTGAGTTGTTCAAATGAAGATAGGCACATGTACTCAATACATAAGAACATGGAAACTTGTTTATTTCCCACTTACCACATGTGCAAGTTTCTTCCTTTGTATTAACAACCTGTACATTTTTTCCTTGTCGAGTTGTTATCTCAAATAATCATTTTTCTCGGTTAAATGATTTCAAGCTATGTCCAATAGCTTTTGACATTGAGCCAGGTTGTTTTGCAATAACATGTAGAGTAAACAGATCTCCATTAGCTCGAGCATTATGTCCAATAGAACGTCTCACATCAAAGTAGTGCACGACCCTATAAAATGTAAGTTGAACACATGCCGTGATAGGTAAGAAACAAGCACCCTTAAGTACACTATTAAAAATCTCAGACACATTTGTAGTTAACATCCCAAAACGCTTCCCACCGTCATGCGCAAGTGTCCATCTGCAAAGTGGATGTCTTTCAAGCCACTCACAAAATTTCATCCATAATGGAGTTCAACTTACGAATTTGATTTTGACTCCCAGCACAGTAGGCTAAAGCTTTCAAATTTGAGTTGCGAAACTTATCATGATTTTGACTCCCAGCACGGTACCTATGTAAAGAAAGTTTATGTTAGTTATTAAAGTTAATAGTAAAAGTAGTTACGCAATATTTTATAAACATTACCTATGAACCCATGGATGAGGACGATGATGAGGTGAACGAAGAAGGAACGTCTAGTTCTCAAATCCCTTCTCCCGACACCTACTTTCGTAACCTTGATACCTCATCATTTCGACGTACAACCGACGCCGAAAACGGGATGGTCAACCTATCCTACATGATGAGAAGGCAAACTACAATGTACAATAGACAAGTGGAGATGCATGAGCAAACTGTCGAGGGTTTCAAGTCTATTGGAAAGGCGCTAAAAGGGATCGGGAGCAAGCTGAAGAAGTTGGGGAAGAAATGAAATTAGTTAGGATTAGCTTAAGTAGTACTATTAACCTAAGTATTATTAAGCTATTATAAACAAAGGCATGACATTAACTTGGTTGATGTGTTTCCTTTTAACACTTGAACATGATTAATCTTCTTGTTAATTAATCCTCATGTTGCTTTATCTTGCATGTTAGTTTATTTTATTACATGCACTAGATGTTAAAAATGCTTGAATTCATGCATGCTTAATAGTTGCCTAAATACATAGATGATCACATGATCAAGTTAGTTGCTAGTTGAAACTAGCTTTAGGAATTCTATGTGCTTAGTAATTTGAGGCTTTGAGATTTGCAGCCAATGGATTCCCCAGAAATTTCCCCATTTAGGATGCCTAAAACCTGCAGACCTGGAAAGAAGGTCAAAAGAGCCCACGGCTCCATTAAATAGGCCACGGCTCCACTAAATTTAGTGGTGCCGTAGCACCTTTAATGGTGCCGTGCCTCTGGAAGACGAAAACTGCTATTCTCTTCCACTTTTTGACTATCTTTTCCAGAAAATCTGCAACCAAAACCTGATTCCCATGCACCCAAATCCCCAAATCCAACATTTCAAACTTGCATGCTTATGTTTTGGCTATTTAAGCTAACATTATGCATTGCCATTCTTACACCCATCCTTACACCTTCACATTCACCATACCATCATCATGGGATCAAGAGTATTCAAGAAACCTAGATTCAACATCAAACCAACCAACCAAACCTCTCTAGTTGATCAATGGATCAAGAATGTCAACACACCCCAATCATCAACTAAACCTATCACCAATGACATTCCCCTCATTGATCTCACCTTGGATGATGAAGATGAAACCCATACACCCATAACCTCTACCAACTCATCATCTTCTTTCACTACACCCCAAGCTCCATCCAAGGCAACCTCTATTAAACCTACATCCTCATCCTCCACAACAAGAATCAACACACACTCATCTCCACCTAGTCCCATTCACCCTTTAACCCTAACACTTAACTCATCACCATCAACTTCCCTTGAATTGGGAACTCACACAACACCCTCATCTCTTTCAACATCACCACAACCTCTAACTCTCACCCTCACCCGTTCACCAAACACTCCCTTTGAATTTGGGAGCAACATATCATCACCTTCACTATCACCATCACCTCAACCCTTAATGGGTTATCCAATCATGTATCCCCTTCACTCACACACCTTGAGTTGCCCTTGTTGCAACTACAACCTTGAACTCATCATGAACCTTAGAGATGAGCTTAGCTTTAGGTTTTCATACCTAGAACACCTTCTCACACCACCCATAGGACCCATCATCCTTCCACCACCTCCACCACACAATAGCCCAAACTAAACATAATTATGTTTAGTCCCTCCAATAAATACCTAGGAACCTTTTGAAGTTGGAAGCAAATCTAGAAGCCTCATGTTACTTTAGAAGTTTATGTGTCTTCTTGTTAATTTAATTTGCTTTCCTAATGTAGTCATACTTATGTATGACATTTAATTTATGTTTATGTAATGGGCTTTTCATTTTGGCTTCTTAGCCATAATTTTTCTTGTGGTTGGTTATTTGTCACAAATGTGCTACTTGTTAGATATTGTACATTTTTCGTCTAACTTTGTTTTGTAGCACGATCCATTGCTCGATTCCTTTGTGTTCTCCAAATGAGGGGGAGTACACATCAAGGGGGAGCCTTAACCACCTTTTTGATTTGACAAAAAGGGGGAGAAATGGGAGTAAACTCATTAAAAACTTGTTAAAATTAATTTTAACCTAAAATGAGTTTATATTTTGTCATCATCAAAAAGGGGGAGATTGTTGATGCAAATAATGTTCTAAAAACGTTATTTATATCTTTCGATTACTTCACGTTTTGAGGATGACAAAATGTGAACTCACGTTACGTTAAAATTAACGTTAACAAGTTTTTAATCGGAAGATCCCGTTTCTACACAAATCACTCTTGAACAAAGTTACAACTTGGACTAGTGATCAAAGAAGTGAATTCATGTTTTGAAAATTCACATTTTAAATGGGACAAAACATTTTTTCAAAAATACACATGACAAATTATTTTTGAAATATTAAGAAATGTTTTAATGGAAAAATAAGTTTGAAAATCACAACAGCTATTTTTTCCCCCAAAATTAGCTCCAACCTTCCCCAAATAAGTTTTCACCAGAAAAGACAAAATTTGGAGCGTCCTAGTCTACCACGGCTCCACGGTACCGTTAAATTTAACGGAGCCGTGGGTCATTTAGTGGAGCCGTCCGTACCATTTTGAATTGTAACGTTCAGATTTTCTTTGCCTATAAATACCCACCTCTTTCACAGGTTTAGGCACCCTTCACACACAGAAAAATCCCTTAGTAAAACCCTCTCACACCTTTCACTTCTTAGGGTCATTTAGATTAGTTTTTCTTTGTTTCAAGAGTGATCCAATCATCCTTCAAGTGATCCTCTTCATACCTCTTCACTAGCAAGAGAAGAACACAAGTATCCAAGTTGATACAAGGTGTTGTCATCCCTCTTCATTAGCAAGAGAAGAACTCAAGTAATCAAGAAGATACTAGAGTTGTAGTTGATAGGTTTTTGTAACACTTGTTACAACCTTGTTGTATCTTAGCATACATCAAGTATACTTTTCTTTTTGTGAGTGAGAGTGAAGATCAAGTGTGATCTATAGAGATAGTGAACATCTCTTGAAGCCATTGGGCTTGTGTGATTGATCAAGAAGATCAAGGGTCATTAGGTTAGTGTTAGTCAAGTAGAGTGAAGTGAGTGTCGATCATTGTGATCG
Organism: Artemisia tridentata subsp. tridentata; assembly: GCA_021014915.2. NCBI lineage: Eukaryota > Viridiplantae > Streptophyta > Magnoliopsida > Asterales > Asteraceae > Artemisia > Artemisia tridentata. The sequence goes on along the minus strand of CP139509.1, from coordinate 204,401,633 downwards.
TGTTGAGATCTTGGTGATCTCTTGAAGCCATTGGGCTTGAGTGTTGGTCACGTGGACCTTGGTAGATTGGTGCTAGCTAAGATTAGCACTCGACATCTAGCTTAGTGTCGGAAATAGGATAAGCGACGTGTACGGTTTTCTCCGCCTGAAGGGAGGTTGTTGATATAGTGTTTGAAACTCTCGAGTGTGGTACTCGGGGAGTGGAGTAGGGCGAAGAAGAGCTTCGTAGCCGAACCACTATAAATCCTCTGTCTCGGTTTGATCTTTCCAACTCTACTCTTTACTTTTAATTTGTTATTTTTACGTAGCTTAGTTTGTAGTTCATATTGGTGTTGTTTGATTACACATAGAGTTCGAATCAAAGTTTCCAATAGCATACTTTTAAAACAAGATTTTTAAAAGAAGTTTTTAAACCGGTAAACTATTAAACACCCCCTTCTAGTTTCCCACAGTTTCCTCTCTACAAGGCTTAGTGTAACGCCCCGTACCCGATTTGACTAAAATTTTAAAACTTTTGACGCGGAAACGCTTGACTTTACCGGACTCATACAAATTCTTCATTTACATATCCAAAATCTATCTCATTTAGCCCTTTAAAATACTTGCAAGGACATATACTTGAACACCTTTCAAACATTTCATAACCAATTGTATAACACAACCAAACGACCTTTCAGACCAAGGATACGCCGTATCCTTTTTAGGGATACGCCGTATCTAAACCAATAGACCATGCGCCGTATCACCCTGAAGTGATACGCCGCATCACCCTAAACTTCAGATACGCCGCATCTGATATCTTAGATACGCCGCATCTGATATCTTAGATACGTCGCATCTGATATCTTAGATACGCCGCATCGACCAACTAAGACAGAACATCAGCAGGAAAACCTGCATAAACACAACTTTTACCCACAAACCATTTTGACCAAAATACAACCCTATAACTTATGCCAAAAACACTCATTTTACATTCAAAACTATAACAAACCATAATACACGGCAATTGACCCGTTTGACTCCAAAATGGGTACAAATAGACACTAATCCAAACGCTCCTTTAAACATTCAATAGAAACACTTAAAACACATTGGACAACTCATTAGACTCCCAAATCATTACCCGACTTTGACACACAATAAACGACTCATAAAAGAGACTCTCGGGGGCACAACCTTGACTCGAGCTCGGCGTCCTACCTAGCTCCTAATGCTCACTATCTTCCAACCGCTTCCAAATCCTTAAGCTACCATACATAGTCTTTCATTCCGCCGCACATGGACCTACAAAACATTAACAACTAAAGGGGTAAGCTTACGCTTAGTAAGTAACCCATCATAAAACATATATCATACATATACTTTCACATAAGCATCATAATCACATAAAAGCCACTAAACTACTTCATACCTCCTACGTTACTCACAACTTCATAATACAAATGCATCCATTCATCACAACTATAACAACCACATACCTTAGCTAGTCCAAGTCCATCAAGCTATCTTACTCTCAATCAAAGTCTCTAGCCACCTAACTTCCAACTCATAACCATTCCAATCCAAATCTCCTATTCTTACACAATCAATAACACATATATGATAATACATACATAACACATGTTTTGAAGAGAGTTACTTACCTTCAATCCAAGCTACGCTACTAACACAATCCCACCAACAACATCTTCTAGCCATCATCATCATCATAATCATCCTAAAACACATAATCATATATAACATATAACACATAATCATTAGCTATAATCATGGTTAATACAACCATAACTAACCTCTAATCATCATATAATCATCTATTGATTATATGATAGTCAATCCCATTATTTACTAACTTAAACCCATTATTAACTCATCACATAATCATCATTACCTCTTAATTATCTTAAAACACCATTTACCCTTTAATCCCAAGCTAGGGTTTACAAACCCTAGTTTCATAATTCATCAATTAAACTTTAATTAAACATCATAAACATCATACCTTATGTAAAAAAACAAGCTATAGGCTTAACCCTTGAATTATTACCACTAAACCCTCATCATCTCATCACCAATTGCTCCATCATCTTCCTCTCTTCTCTCTATCTCGGCACCACAGAAACACAGAAGATAAATGTGGAAATGTCTAGAACCCAACACATATAAAATAGCTGAGAGGGCATTTCTGTCATTTCTGCTTATTTAAGGTCGATGCGCCGCATCTATATTTTAGATGCGCCGCATCTTATATACGCCGTATCTCCTTCTCCAATACGGCGCATGGACTATAACAAGTCAGTCCTACTTCCCATTTTACCATGCGCCGCATGTAGCTTTCTTGATGCGCCGCATCTAAGCCTCATCGGACATCCACCTAAAAGATTCAACCACATATCCTTAGTCAAACATACTTAGGCTCGGGTCAACTTCATCTAGGGTGGGGCCTATTTGTATTCCGGGAAACGGGTCTAACAATTCTACCCCCCTTATTTAGATTTCGTCCCCGAAATCTGTCGTTCTATTTCTAACCACACTTAGTCTCATAACACCTCTTATTCTTAGCCCCCTTAACTCTTGGTTCATTTAGTGCAACGATCTCTATGATCTTGCAACTCTAGATTTCTATACCATAATCTCAACGCGTAATCTACTAAAATCAACACTTATCATCACAACTTTCTAAGATTTCCCATAATGACTACTTAGATAAGTCTAACTTCATTACTATAACACGCCATCATCAATGCACTAGACATAATATAACATCATAATCCGGCCAATCTCCCATTCCACATATTATCAACATATATCAAACCAAAACCAGCAACTTGACTCAAAATATACAAGGTACCATACAAACGGCACCTTACAAAATTCTTTCTTACATATCACCTAAGCAATCTATCTTATCAAATCCTAAGAAAATTTACCTAATTTCTTATCAATTCAACACACAACTCATTCCAAGCGTCTATCTTAGGGCTCCGCATAAGACTTTAATGTTGTCATAAGTTTTATTCATATCTTTCTTTTCCTATAACGCCTAACACGTTTTACTTTTCATTTTCTCCATTCATTTTTCATGCTCACGTTATGTCGGCTACACATAAACCTGCTCATTCATTCATGTCATTTGATTGCCTTCTAAGGCTTATAGATATATTATAGGGATTAGCTTTGAAATGCCATACTTTAACATTATCACATGCCCTAATCCACATTACCCCTGCTTACTTTTATACCACACAACTCTCGCTTAGATTTTACATAATACAGGACTTACTTATTATCGCCAATCATCATCCTAGTCCGCCCTATTGCCGCACATCATTATTCCACTCACTTTATTCTCTACCCTCATTCTTGACTACTCGATACTTAAGAAACTCGTACTAGTTGACTTTACATGATCACACCCGGCTAATACGTTCACATTCCATTACTTTTATTCATCATGTTTTGTACCACACCACAAGGCACATTATGCCACCATTACAATTTCTCCATCCCATCAAGGTCCTTCTAAGTCTCATCTAAAAGCCATGGTCTAATTCTAACCCTCCTATCTTAATCCTTACAATTTCTACGAATTCTAAACTCTCGCTTTCTACTTCTCTAACCCTACTCGTGCCGTGTCGGCAACACATAGCCCACTCGTTTATAATTCCTCATTTACATGGAGAGGCGTCCCAGTCGATGTAAATCAAGATATATAAACTAGTGGATATGTACTCCCGACATAACACGACTACTCCTAATTCCCAATCTAATTTTTATTATTTCATCTTCATTTTATACTTCATTTGATATTTAAATTCTTCCATTTTCTAGCTTGGATCCGCTTTACTTTAACATTTTCCCCGAAAGGACTTTCACACATGCTAAGGATGTAGGCAATCTTTGCCGGTGAAGGCAATGCATTTTCATCCCGAAGGATTCCTTAACATTCCTTTACTTGGTCATCCCGAGGGATACCACATTTAACATTCATCCCGAAAGATCATTACATTCATCACTTTACCACTTTCACATTTTAACATCGGATCCAAGCCATAAGCACCACACACACATTATTACATTCGTTTATTATAGTAATTACCGCTAATCGCCTTAGCAGTATTATGATAATTTTAGAATAACGTCTTTATCTCATACACACTCCTTACATTTTTAATCCGCTTTAGTTATTTCCACACCTTTACTTTACCTCTTGCATTTTTAGCCTTCATTAATCATTTTCACATTCTTACTTTACAGTTTAGTCCACTCGACTCATTTACATCTAGGCCTCTCACATTTTACCAACCGAAACTCATGCATTCATTATGGTGATTACAGCGCCGCAATATAATAATTTCAAGACGACGTCTTTATTCTCACACATACTCCTCTCATTCTTTCTTACGTTTTTAATCCATCACATTTTTATTTCCATATTTTATCTCTCCTCTTTTAGTCTCACTCGCTTCCTTTACCTGTAAACCTTATATAGATCGTCAATTATAACACGCCCATTATTTATTAATGATTACAGCTAATCGCCTTAGCCGTAACATAATTATTTCATGGCAATACCTTAACCTCATACACGCCCTTCTCATTATGGCTATTAGTACTTAAGAAATTTCGCTCTATTTCATTCTTTCTTACATTCTTAGCTCGTTCCATTCTCATTCTCATACCTCATCTCCTTTCTTAATTTATTTATGTATTTAAGCGACATTATTCTTTCTTGCCATATACACATATGCCCTTTATAGATTAATAACGTTAACACCTTCATTAGCGTTCCTTTTTCTTTTCACGCATTCTATTTACGTAAGTTCATTATGTTATCGCACAATGTATTATGTTATTGCTTGCACACTTGACTCGTTCTAATTGATCATTAGTGTTTAAACGTATTCTTTTTATCTTGTCATTATCTTACCCACACACCTTATTTCAATCCTGCAAATTTTACGTCATGTTAAGTATACCATGTACATTCGTAGCTTATCGCATTTAATTTCTGACACTCAAGCTTTTTCATTTAATTTCCGTCCATTACATATATGTCCCTATTTAATCGCAACTTCACCTTCACGCTTAACTCTTAAGTACTTTATATTACTGTTACCCCGTCTCTATACCAATTTAACTTTAGTCCTTAATCACTAAATTTAATGAGACCCTATGTGGGTCACAATTCAAGCCATCACTTCCTATCCACATTCTTTAACCCTCAAGTTATCAAGCATCTTAATATTAACTCGTTAGTTTCGTCTTATCTCTTCACACTATACGTTAGTACACCCAATATCATCACGGTCCATATTTAAAGTGTTGTTACTAAATCTTATTTGTTTTTCTTATGTCAACAACCCCCAACAATTAGCGTGGCAATTTCATCTTATCATTACACATTATGATTGAGTACACTTCTCGTCATCACAATTTATTATTTATGCGTTAACACTTTAAGTTACTTATTGATTCCATCCCTAATAACAGTTAGCATCCCTCTTCTTGTCTTGCTATGGCTATTCTTTTATCATACAAAATCTTGTGTTGTTTACCCTTACGTTGATCCACTTACTTACACATCTACAACCCAACTATAAACTCATTCTTATGTTCACCAACAATTCACCACGTGTCATCTTAATTTAGACAAGTTCTATATAATATTTGTCCATTATAGTTTACACATTCTATGTGTTCTTTTTAAACTTTTATCGACCACAACTAGGTCAACACATAATACGCATCCTAATGCATCTTAACTACTTCTAAGCCATCATGCTCTCAAGCACGCCACATAAAACTTAGTCCTATAATGACTTACCATAGACTTAATATCGCATAACGACAACACTTAACATCATATAAGCAATCATATCATAACCCTTAACACTTATCCAGCAAGTGTTAGAACATTTATAACATAATCAAAACATGAGGTCTATGGCATCACCTATCATAACGCGTAATCGATCTATGCCTAAGCATCAATATTCTAGCTATTTGCAAGCAATAGCCAACCTTATAACTAAGGCATCATAACCATCTAATTTACTTACCAGCCCGTCTTTAATACCACTTAGCATTGCTACTCAAAATTCATCACTATAGTTCTATCATACAATTCACATATCGCAATGCGATCCCTGTCACCAACCAAGGTGCACGACTAACTAATCATCTAAGTACCTCAAGTCCCCATGGACTTGTAACTTAAACACAACAACACTACTATAAGCATACATCACCTACTATCAATAGGCTCAACTAGCATCAACGTAATCCATCTAACACTTAGCAATTAAATTTCGCGCAACCAACACTTATGTCCAACGCTTCTAAGAATGGTTTAAGTCTAGGCAATCCTAAAGAAAACCTAATTCACTTAAACCGAAGCTCTGATACCAAGTTGTAACGCCCCGTACCCGATTTGACTAAAATTTTAAAACTTTTGACGCGGAAACGCTTGACTTTACCGGACTCATACAAATTCTTCATTTACATATCCAAAATCTATCTCATTTAGCCCTTTAAAATACTTGCAAGGACATATACTTGAACACCTTTCAAACATTTCATAACCAATTGTATAACACAACCAAACGACCTTTCAGACCAAGGATACGCCGTATCCTTTTTAGGGATACGCCGTATCTAAACCAATAGACCATGCGCCGTATCACCCTGAAGTGATACGCCGCATCACCCTAAACTTCAGATACGCCGCATCTGATATCTTAGATACGCCGCATCTGATATCTTAGATACGTCGCATCTGATATCTTAGATACGCCGCATCGACCAACTAAGACAGAACATCAGCAGGAAAACCTGCATAAACACAACTTTTACCCACAAACCATTTTGACCAAAATACAACCCTATAACTTATGCCAAAAACACTCATTTTACATTCAAAACTATAACAAACCATAATACACGGCAATTGACCCGTTTGACTCCAAAATGGGTACAAATAGACACTAATCCAAACGCTCCTTTAAACATTCAATAGAAACACTTAAAACACATTGGACAACTCATTAGACTCCCAAATCATTACCCGACTTTGACACACAATAAACGACTCATAAAAGAGACTCTCGGGGGCACAACCTTGACTCGAGCTCGGCGTCCTACCTAGCTCCTAATGCTCACTATCTTCCAACCGCTTCCAAATCCTTAAGCTACCATACATAGTCTTTCATTCCGCCGCACATGGACCTACAAAACATTAACAACTAAAGGGGTAAGCTTACGCTTAGTAAGTAACCCATCATAAAACATATATCATACATATACTTTCACATAAGCATCATAATCACATAAAAGCCACTAAACTACTTCATACCTCCTACGTTACTCACAACTTCATAATACAAATGCATCCATTCATCACAACTATAACAACCACATACCTTAGCTAGTCCAAGTCCATCAAGCTATCTTACTCTCAATCAAAGTCTCTAGCCACCTAACTTCCAACTCATAACCATTCCAATCCAAATCTCCTATTCTTACACAATCAATAACACATATATGATAATACATACATAACACATGTTTTGAAGAGAGTTACTTACCTTCAATCCAAGCTACGCTACTAACACAATCCCACCAACAACATCTTCTAGCCATCATCATCATCATAATCATCCTAAAACACATAATCATATATAACATATAACACATAATCATTAGCTATAATCATGGTTAATACAACCATAACTAACCTCTAATCATCATATAATCATCTATTGATTATATGATAGTCAATCCCATTATTTACTAACTTAAACCCATTATTAACTCATCACATAATCATCATTACCTCTTAATTATCTTAAAACACCCTTTACCCTTTAATCCCAAGCTAGGGTTTACAAACCCTAGTTTCATAATTCATCAATTAAACTTTAATTAAACATCATAAACATCATACCTTATGTAAAAAAACAAGCTATAGGCTTAACCCTTGAATTATTACCACTAAACCCTCATCATCTCATCACCAATTGCTCCATCATCTTCCCTCTCTTCTCTCTATCTCGGCACCACAGAAACACAGAAGATAAATGTGGAAATGTCTAGAACCCAACACATATAAAATAGCTGAGAGGGCATTTCTGTCATTTCTGCTTATTTAAGGTCGATGCGCCGCATCTATATTTTAGATGCGCCGCATCTTATATACGCCGTATCTCCTTCTCCAATACGGCGCATGGACTATAACAAGTCAGTCCTACTTCCCATTTTACCATGCGCCGCATGTAGCTTTCTTGATGCGCCGCATCTAAGCCTCATCGGACATCCACCTAAAAGATTCAACCACATATCCTTAGTCAAACATACTTAGGCTCGGGTCAACTTCATCTAGGGTGGGGCCTATTTGTATTCCGGGAAACGGGTCTAACACTTAGTGTCTACTACCTTCATCGCAAAACTACCCGGACTTTATGGTTTGATGGGTGGATCAGGGCCTTTTTCAATTCCTAAATTCACATCTAAGGATGGAAAATTGGGTAACGAATTTGGTTGAGGCTCCGGTTCATCAAAACTAGGAACTTCCATAGAACTAAACGAAAGGTTATGACTACAAGTATTCAAACATATTTCCTCTAGTTGTGTTTCTTCAAAAGGTTCTACTTCAATCGGGGTTCCTATAGTCTCTTCTACTTCTTCCGGGTAAGTCACGGGCGGTGTGTATGCATCAAGTGATAGTGGGACTTGTGGGGTACTTTGTGGACTTAGATTTTCTACTCTATCCTCCATCTTATCTTGATCACCTATGTGTTCATCTTGTATTATGGTGTCACCTAACCATGACATCCACCTAGGTATCTTAACTCTAACCTTTTTATCCCCAAACAAACTTCTTGCTTGATCCCTCAAACTTGTTATTAATTGATCCGTAATGACGTTTGTTGGGTTGTCCCATCCATATTCTCTTTGAGCTAAATCCTCAATGATTTCCCATGCTTCTTCAGCATTTAATTCCCTAAATTTCCCATCTGCTGCATGGTCCATGTCCATTTGGGTATAGTGGTTGACACGATGGCAAAATATTTGAATTTGGGACCATAAATCGAAGCTATGATGAGGGACTTTTCGGAGTAAATATTTAAAACGAGTCCATGCATCATAGAGAGGTTCATCTTGATGTTGTTGGAACATCAAGATGTCATTTTTTATTGGAGTGGGTGAATTTCGTGGTTGGTAGTATGGTGGATTCGCATTCTCCATAATGGTGAACGGAAGAGTCAATGAAAAGGTTTTTAAGAACAAAGACACAAAGAAAATATAGACTACGAGAAAGCTAACATAAAGAAAAATCTCACTTGATAGGAATCTAGTGAGTAGACCTAAATGAGATAGAAACTGAACCTAAACTATTAACTATTCCCGGCAGCGGCGCCAAAAACTTGATGCGAAATTTGTAGGACCTCGTAAAAGGTTTTACAATCCTCTAGGCAGTGTACCTAACTATTGTAGTGTAGTATATGTAAGTCCGGGGGATTGATCGTTCTCTAGGGGAATAGTCTCACAATAGTTGTGGAAATGTCAAGATGTATGACGAAATAGGTCTAGAGGTGAGGGATGATTCTTTTTGTGTTTTTATATTTTTTAGAAAGCAAATTAAAAATCCCGGTTTTGAAAGAGAGGGCGGAATTAGTTGTTGTTCAACTAACCCAAAGCTATAAATTAATCTAAATTACCTAATGAACAAAGAAAATGGTAAATTGGTGAACTCTTATGATAGGGAAAAGCGTGTTTACTTAGGTTTAATTACTCCCTAGTTATCTCCTACTGATTTGTCGAATTGTCACGTCCTAGTGTTAGTTGAAGTGCCGTATTCCTTAATATTGGTCGTGGGGAGGTGCCGAAGTCCCCAACTCTATGAATCTTAGTCTCCCCTAAAACCCTTAAAGTCTATTAAGTTTTCTTTGATCTACAAGCCGCAATTCACGCAATAAATACAACGAGAAAAACCAAGTGCACTCTACGGATGCGTTTCTAAGACGTTCAAGCTAGTTACATATAAGAGGTCAGCCAATTTTCTTAGCCTAACGCGAAGCAATCAACTAAACAAGAAACAACAAATCAATATTCAACAACTAGGTTTCAATAGATCTAAGCAAACACTAGGGAATTTAAGCTAGCATAGTAAAGTAAAGAAAAGATAAACACATAATCAAATGATACATAGACATAACGAATGATTAAAGGAATAACTTATCTTTATTGAAACATGAAGTACAAAGGCTAAGAAAGCCTTAAAAGAGCTGTAAAATTCATCACTTCAACCCTACTTTAAGTTGTTCCACAATGTTACCCCTTTATTATGAAAAACAAAGGAAAGTATATATGGATTTAAACTTGTGACGGCGTCACTTTATAAGTGTGACGCCGTGAGCTCGTCGTGGTTAGGGTTTCGTCTTGTGAAAGTCGCCGTTATGACGGCGTCATTTAGTAGCCTTTGACGCCGTCACCTTCTGTCTTGACGCCGTGGAAAGTTCTAGGCTGTCTCTTGTCAGCTTAACACGTGACTCTCTTCTCCAAAATACACCTGACTATGTCAGGTTATAAAATCTTCCAAATTCTCTAAAGCGTCACTTGGTGAATTTCCACCCAAAATCCAGCTTGAATAACAAGTGTCGGCGTCACGTTGTAGCTTGTGACGCCGTAAGACTCCCTTTTCTGACGGAATTTCGCAACTTCGTCGTTTTCTTCTCTTTTGTGTCCAAATACGTCCAAAAAGTGCCGATTTCCATATTTTTCGTCCCAAGTACCTAAAATACAAAAAGAAGCGATTTGAGGCAATATTTGATCATATAAATATGATTTTGGGCTTAAATGACCCCTTGAAAATGTATCAAATAAATCCTTATCAAAAAATTTAGTGAAAAAGCGAGTTTTTCATTAACTTTGGACATAGATAATTATTAGTGAATATAATTATTATGATTGAGGCCTTATACAGTTACGTAGTCCTTTATGAGTGCTTGGTAATGAGCCATTATATGTCCAAAACGGAGTTGGTGTGAATGAGATATCGTGTCCCAAAGTACGTTGTTTGGAATGGAACTTAAGGAATGATATGTGCTACTTAGTATCCTGGACAAATATAGTTTTGCTCCGGAATTTGCTTTGACCCATTTATGACTCAAAGTTCAAACTTTCAGTTTCAATTGCTAGTTTAAAATGCCAATTGTAACAGCATGGTATAAAGTGGCTGTTATCATTTCTTTTAACGGCATTTTAAAGAGTGCATTCATTCCACGAGTTTTTATGAGGAGTACAAATGGCAGCCTCAATCTTATTTCCAAGACACACTAAATATACAGCTTACTCCTTTCTCTCCTAGCACACTCACAAGAATTCTAGCAGATTTTTGGGCAATTGGTCAATTCTGGCAGTACTCCTGCTCCGGGACTCCCCCTACTTGTTTATTGATTATGTGTAAAAGTTTCATGTTCAGGTGCTTCTCTTATTTACTTTGCTTGCATTATTATTTACCTCTCTGAGTGTACTTTTGAATTCCATATAAACGGTGTCCTATTTAAACTACAATCTTAAAACAATTCCGTGTTACCGTTTATAAGGAATAAAACGATTTGGATTTAAACCAGTTTCAATTTGGATCCATTCTTAAAAACGTGTATCTGACCTTGTTTGTTTCAAAGCAGTTTTGTTTGAATCAGTTCTTTGGGTAAAGGGCCTTCTACCCGGTAAAATATATTACTCCAAAAAAAACATTTGAGTACAATGGAATGTGGCTGAAGTACCACATTAACCTCAAGCAAACGCTTGAACAACCACTAAATCATTCATGACAAACCATAAATGATCAACTAGCTACACACAACTAGAAAACCAAAACAAAAACAAGCATAAACTAAGACACATCAACCTTTATGCTAAACAAAGGAAAAGCAACCTATCAAAGTCTTATGTCATGGATGCCAACAACATTTAATTGGGACGCAGATAGACCACAATCATCAAAGTAATCATCTTCATAATCATTGTAGTCATATGAACCATCTTTCTATTGCTCCAAAAGACTCCTCGCATTCCCTCCACTACCAAAATAATTAGTCTCATTATGATCTTCCAGAACTTCGTCATCGTCGCTATCAGAAACAAACACATTACCCACCTTAGAGAATGGGTTACCCACCTTAGTTTGAATCAGTTTTGTGAAACACATATTATTAACTTGGTTAATTTTTTATTCGAACGTGTTTTTCTTTCAAGTTAGGTCTCCACCTTCTTTTTAGTTTTTTTTTCCTGTTCTAACAGTTTCGTAGCTACTTGTGATTGTACTAATTTATAGTTTTTTTTTTTAGTTATGAATCTTATATTTGTGCAGACTTTATATATTGTATTGTATTTTATAAACTTGTCATCTTCATATTGTTCTTAACGAGTTCTTTGCAGATTATAATATACAAATTTTGTCGAGATTTTAGCCTTGTTATTTCTCTTATCCAAACAGCCCCTTAAGAGGTTTTTAGAACATCTTTTATGCACATATTTAATGTCCAAATAGCCTATAACAAGGTGTGTCAATACAGCCCCAAACCAGAATTTTAGAACCATATTCCTGCACTTAGCCGCTGTCCAAACATCCCTGAAAAGGTTCATCCAAACAGCCCCTACACCAGATTTTCAGAAAGGTATTTTTTGCACTAGTTTGCTACCCAAACAACCCTTAATATAGCATGTCCAAATAGGGAAAATGATTGGGAGACCTAAATGTGTTGCCTAATTTTATGCCTAAAAGGATGTGGAAGTGTTTTATTGGTTTGTGACGAAGTGGGTCCATCTAATCTCACAAATAAAATGATGCCACATAAGATTAGGCATAGAATTAGGCACATGAATTAGGCTTGTCAATCAGTGCTCGTCCAAACAGCCCCTCTAAAGGTCTGTCCAAACAGCCCTTAAACTTATTTTCTGCACAATTTTAGTTGCTGAATTTGGAGAAAAAAAATTATAACAGTTTGCATATTTAGTTTCTGTTTTTATATCTTTCTTTTGTGCAAGTTTATGTGGAACTTTTGCACATTATAGCAATTGGTTTGCTACCTTAAAAGCTAAATATATTATTTATAAGTGGACTTTGTTTGTGCAGAAAGTTTCTTGTACATTGGACAAGTTTTTAAAGGAGGGTGTGTTTCCTTATAACTTATTTGTGCATGACTAGTATACTTTGTGTTTATTGTCGATCCAATTTTGTCCAACATATTGTGTCAACAAAAACACATTGCATCAGTTGCATTGAATACAAAGTATTAATAGATTATAAAACTCGTGCGGAGTGTGTTTCTGCCTAGTTTAAGTTTGAGCATAAATAGTGTACTTTCTGCATAATTGGGATCGTTTATTTTTGGAATGGCTTCTGATCTCGTTGCTATGATTTCAGAAGTGAACCAAGTAGGTTCAAACACAAAAGAGTGGACACGAGTGCCACCCGTCATGTGTGCTTAAACAAGAGTATCTTTAGTTCATTTAAAGAGGTTAATAATGGTGAAAAACTTTTCATGGGAAATACCATCACCGCTGACATTAAAGGTGAGGGTGATGTAATTTTGAAATGGACATCTGGAAAAGAGTTAAAACTCAAAAACGTTTTGTACGTTCCGAAGATTCGAATAAATCTTGTGTCCGGGTGGTTGGTCAACAAGTATGGGTTTTGCATTGCATTTGAGTGTAACACATTTGAGTTAACCAAGAATAAAATGGTTGTAGGTACGGGTTACGCCCGTGATGGAATGTTCAAGTTGGATTTAATTGTTACAGAACACAATCTTTCTAAAATGAATACTAATTCAACTTGTGTAGTTGAGACTTCGAATGTGTGGCATGGCCAACTTGGTCATGTCAATTATAATTCCATCTGTCGTTTAATGAAATTAAATTGTATACCTATATTCCATATTGACTCAAATCACAAGTGCAAAACTTGTGTTGAAGCAAAAATGACAAGATCGTCTTTTCATTCGGTTGAAAGAAAAACCGACCCTCTTGATCTAATTCATACAGATGTATGTGAATTAGAATCGGTTCCAACAAGAGGAGATAACAAGTACTTCATCACTTTCATTGATGATAGTACGAAATATTGCTATGTTTATTTACTGAAAAGTAAAGATGAAGCAGTAGATAAGTTCATTCTATACAAGAATGAGGTTGAGAATCAACTAAATAAAAAGATCAAGGTAGTAAGGAGTGATAGGGGAGGTGAATATGTATCTCCATTTGCTGAATTTTGTTCACAACATGGAATTAGACATGAGTTCACCGCACCCTATTCACCTCAGCAGAATGGGATTGCTGAAAGGAAAAACCGCACCTTGAAAGAAATGGCAAATGCCATGTTAATAAGTTCGGGTTTAAATCAGAACATGTGGGGGGAAGCCATTTTATCGGCTACTTATCTTTTGAATAAGATACCTCGTAAGGAAAAAGAAGAGACCCCCTATGAGCTATGGATGGGACAAAAACCATCTTATAAATACTTACGAGTGTGGGGGTGCCTAGCCAAAGTGGAAATTCATTGGGTATGCTCATAATAGCAGCGCTTATCGATTCCTTGTGCATGAGTCAAAGAATCCCGAGATACACAAGAATACGATAATGGAATCAAGGAATGCTTCATTCTTTGAAACCGTGTTCCCTTGTTTGACCAAGGAGAATGAAAGGTCATCTAGACGAGATGACGTGGTTGTCCACGAAAAGAGGCAACGAGATGATAACATCGTTCACGATGAGAGACAACATCAATCTGAGGAAGAAGATGTTGAACCTAGAAGAAGCAAAAGGCCAAGAATCGAGAAATCGTTTGGACCCGATTTTGTTTCTTTTATGGTAGAAAGTGAACCGAACACTTACCGAGAAGCGGTTACTTCCTCAGAAGGGCCTCAATGGAAAGAAGCCATTAAGAGTGAGATAGATTCTATTTTGCATAACCATACATTGGAGCTTGTAGATCTACCTCTGGGTTGCAAAACATTAGGCTATCGATGGATCTTCAATAAGAAGATGAAAGGTAACGGCACCATAGACAAGTACAAAGCAAGATTGATGATCAAAGGCTACAGACAACGAGAAGGTCTGGATTATTTTGACATTTATACGCCTGTAACACGAATAACCTCCATTAGGATGGTACTTGCTATTGTAGCCATTAGAAATCTGGAAGTTCATCAAATGGATGTAAAAACTGCTTTTCTAAATGGAGATTTAGATGAAAAGATTTACATGGAACAACCTGAGGGATTCACTGCCCCAGGACAAGAGGGGAAAGTATGTAAACTTGTCAAGTCACTGTATGGATTGGAACAAGCTCCTAAGCAGTGGCATCAAAAGTTTGACCACGTCATGATCGAATGTGGATTCAAAATTAACGAATGTGACAAGTGAGTCTACGTGAAAGACACAAACAATGGATATGTCATCTTATGTCTATATGTAGACGATACGTTAATCGTTGGAAGCAACGATAAGATGATACAATCTACTAAAGACATGTTGAAATCAAGGTTTGACATGAAAGACATGGTTTTGGCAGATGTGATACTTGGAATCAAAATCACACGAACCCAAAATGGACTTATATTAAGTCAAACACACTTTGTGGATAAAATTCTTGAGAAATATAATCCATATGACTCCAATATTGCGAGGACTCCTATTAATACGACTAAACATCTATCTAAAAATAGATGTCAAGGAGTTAACCAGGTGGGATATTTAAACATTATTGGTAGCTTGATGTATTTAATGAATTGTACGAGACCTGACCTAGCATACGCTGTAAGTAGGCTAAGTAGGTATACGAACAACCCAAGTTACAAACACTGGGAAAGTATAACAAGGGTTTTGGGGTACATAAAGTACACTCGAGAATAGGGATTGCATTATACTAGATATCCGACTGTTATCGAAGGATACAATGATGCAAACTGGATATCTGATATAAAAGACTCTAGATTAACAAGTGGATATGTATTCACACTTGAAGGTGGAGCTGTATCATGGAAATCTTCCAAACAGACGGTTATTTCCAGATCCATAATGGAGTCAGAATTTATCGCCTTAGATAAATGCGCTGAAGAGGCAGAATGGTTACGTCAATTTGTAGAGGACATACCAAGGTGGCCTAAGACGGTAACGGCCATATGTATACATTGTGATAGTCAATCGGCGATTGGCAGAGCTCATAGCATAATGTATAATGGTAAGTCAAGACATATTAGACGTAGACACAATACTATACGACAACTACTCTCTACACGAGTTATCACTATTGATTATGTGAAATCAAAGGATAACATAGCGGATCCGCTTACGAAAGGCTTAAGCAGAGAGTTAGTTAATAAGTCGTCAAAAGGAATGGGACTAAAGCCCGTTAATGAGTGAGTTTATACGAAGGAAAACCTAACCCAACTGACTGGAGATCCCAAGATCTGGGTTCAATAGGACAACCTACTTGTATAAACTGTGGGGGGTTAACCTCCCAAAACACACAAGGGCGTTAATAAATATCCTGGTCCATTCCTGTAACATTCAGTGACATACAAGGTTAAGCATAGAGCTTTTAATGATTTAATAATAAATCACGTATTTGAGAGAGAAGTGGGGTCGCTTCGAAGGGAAATGTGGGGGCGCATTTCCTAAGAGCTCTTGCAGAACCAGGCTAGTGTTCATGACCGTAACGAACATGACTATGAGAAGTTGACAGTGTCAGGAAGAGTCCTGTGTGAACATATATTGTCGTCTACACAAACATCATGTTCTACTTATAGCTAGGAGGCTAAGTATATTTCACAAAGGAAGGTTCAAAGGGTAACACCTACCTATCCTATGCAAGACTCAACCGCTGAAATTTTATTGGAATTTTGTGAGTTTCTACTCGATCTCCGTTCATGTAGGGGATTGTTGGAAAATTTAGTGAAAAAATGTTTTGATCTTATGCACTTGATGTTTTGATCTTCTTGCTATTTAAGAAGCTCAAAAATATGAATATGAATGAGTTAGATATAGGGAATGATGAGTAAGAGAGAATATACAATGTTTATGTATGTTAGTGTGTGTTAAAACAACTAAATGTGGCTTGCTATTATTTATAGGCAAACTGGCACAGCAAGCCACTGATCAAGCGGAACCAAAAGCATTGTTCCGTCCGTGTATGGATTTGGTTCCGCGCGATCCTAACATGGGATCTTCCAAAATATTGCAAAATCTAGTTCATATCTTTCCAAAATATTTACCATATCTTCCAATGATCCTATGATAATATGCAATCTCAGATTTACTAGAGTAGGATGATCCAAGTGATGATGTAAAAAAGCATTTTCATTTTGATTAAAAAGTTTAACAAAGTAAACTTGTAAAATAAATTTTGTAGTTAACTAATATGATGTTGTTTAAGAAGTAACTAGTTAGTTTGTGTTTTAATAAAAATGTTTGATTTACTTATGTTATCATAAGGCAAATTCTTATTATTTGTAAAACATACTAATATTACTTTGACACCTAATGTGGCACTTTATTTATTTTTAACATCTAACGTGGCACTTTTCTTAAAATTAATAAAATGCTATTTATGAACAAATAATTTGTAACTTGACAAAATTTACACTTTGCTAAAATAAAGTTTATTATTGTCGTTAACAAAATATAGCAAAGATCGTAAAATATAAATAACGTTTTTTAGACGATATTTGTATTAACAATCTCCCCCTTTTTGTTGAGGACAAAACATAAAGTTTATTTTTAAGCAATGAGATAAAAGTGTGAAAGTCTTTTAAAAATATAGATTTAAACTTGTTTTTATACATTTTTAAATTCATTTAGATATTTAAATTGTATAAAATTGTGTGTTTGAATTTAATATTTTCTCCCCCTTTTTGTCGAAACAAAAAGAAGAGAAGCGAGGCGTAGCGGAATGTAGTGCAAGTCCGTGCTTGATTAGCTCTCCCTTGGCCAATACTCCCCCTAGTTGGGGTGCCATGTATATAGGATACATGGATTTTGAATGCTACAAAACAAAGGTTAAAGATAAATAATCCAAACCAACCATTCATACAATGTACAAAATAAATAAACAACCCACAAAAATAAAACATCATCCATTATCTAAAATTACATTATGACTAATGCCATAATGTGAGGAAAACAATAGTGATGGATCTAGAAAGTGCAAAAAAATGAAAAATAACTAGAAAGAAAAAAAAATCCTAAAACAAGATAAATATAGTCCTAATGTTATTGGACTTATTATTTCATCCATCTTAGTTTTTCTATTGTTGTGAAGGATGGGAGAGAGCGTTAAGACGTTCAAGAATGTGTTGGAGGATGAACCTCATTTCATCTTGAAGTTCATGGACCATTATTTTGGTCCTCTCACTAATCCTAGCGGTCCTTTCAAACATGGAACAACCATGGCGAGGGAAGTTTGGTGGTAAAGGAAGTTCGGTTGTTGGTGGTGGTGGATTTGTTGATTGAGTGTTGTGAGCTTAAAAGGTGTTTGGTGGTGGTATGTTGGTTGCGGTGGAGAACAAGACTTCTTGTAAATGCATAGCTTCTTGAATGTGGGATCCTATCATATTTTTTATGGAAGCAGTCATATCATCCGAAAAGCTTGTTTACTCTTAAGGAATCGTTTTAAAAACCTTGTTTACCTGATGAAAATTGTTCCTAAAAGGTTGTTTGCTTGATGAAAATCGTTCCCGTATCTGTCCCTAAAAGATTGTTTACTTAATATAAGCAATCGTCCCTTAAAGCTTGTTTACATTATGAGAGCAATGTGTCCTTAAAAGCTTGTTTACTTGTTGAAAGCATTTTTCCCTCAAAGCTTGTTACTTGATGAAAGCAATATGTCCCTCGAAGCTTGTTTACTTGATTAAAGCAATATGTCCCTCAAAGCTTGTTACTTGATGAAAGCAATATGTCCCTCGAAGCTTGTTTACTTGATTAAAGCAATTTGTCCTCAAAGCTTGTTACTTGATGAAAGCAATATGTTACTTGATTAAAGCAATTTGTCCATCAAAGCTTGTTCCTTGATGAAAGCAATATGTCCCTCGAAGCTTGTTTACTTGATTAAAGCAATATGTCCCGCAAAGCTTGTTACTTGATGAAAGCAATATGTCCCTCGAAGCTTGTTTACTTTATTAAAGAATTTTGTCCCTCAAAGCTTGTTAATTTATGAAAGCAATATGTCCCTCAAAGCTTGTTTACTTGATTGAAGCAATATGTCCCTCGAAGCTTGTTTACTTGATTAAAGCAATATGTCCCTCAAAGCTGGTTACTTGATGAAAGCAATATGTCCCTCGAAGCTTGTTTACTTGATTAAAGCAATTGGTCCCTCAAAGCTTGTTACTTGATGAAAGCAATATGTCCCTCGAAGCTTATTTACTTGATTAAAGCAATTTATCCCTCAAAGCTTGTTCCTTAATGAAAGCAATATGTCCCTCGAAGCTTGTTTACTTGATTAAAGCAATTTGTCCCTCAAAGCTTGTTACTTGATGAAAGCAATATGTCCCTCAAAGCTTGTTTACTTGATTAAAGCAATATGTCCCTCAAAGCTTGTTACTTGATGAAAGCAATATGTCCCTCGAAGCTTGTTTACTTGATTGAAGCAATATGTCCCTCAAAGCTTGTTACTAGATGAAAGCAATATGTCCCTCGAAGCTTGTTTACTTGATTAAAGCAATATGTCCCTCAAAGCTTGTTACTTGATGAAAGCAATATGTCCCTCGAAGCTTGTTTACTTGATTAATGCAATTTGTCCCTCAAAGCTTGTTACTTGATGAAAGCAATATGTCCCTCGAAGCTTGTTTACTTGATTAAAGCAATTTGTCCCTCAAAGCTTGTTCCTAGATGAAAACAATTTGTCCCTTAAAGCTTATTACTTGATGCAATATGTCCCTTAAATCTTCATGCGTTGATGAAAGCAATTTGTCCCTTAAAATTTGTTACTTGACAAAAGTAATATGTTCTTAAGAGCTTGTTTACTTGATGAGAGCCATTGTCCCTTGTTTAATTGTCAAAGCCGTTATCCCTAAATGCTTATTTACTAGATGAGAGCCGTTGTCTTGCTTACTTGATGTGAACCATGTGTCCCAAAAGCTTGTTTACATGATGTATACAATCTGTCCCTTAAACCTCGTTACTTGATGAAATTAATCTGTACCTAAAAGCTTATTTACTTGATGAATCCATTATACCCAAGCAGCTATACTTCTTCACTTATTAAAGCGTTGTGCCCCTGATTTGTTCATCAAACTTTTTACATGAGCGTGGTTTCTTGTTTTATTTCTTAAATTGTTTAATTTTTTTTCTTTTTTGTTTTGGGTTTGCCTTCAGTTTCAAGTAACCAATCAACAATGAAATACTGTCGCATGGTATACTATAATCAGTTAACTTTTCTTAGTTAATTGGTTTTATGAAAACGGTGTCTTGAAGCAAGTTTTGATTTTTATGCTGTTTTTGGTGCCATTTGTCTCGAATTACCATTACCGACCCAATCCGTAGGCACTGTTGGCTGGTTGCATATAATTAATTCGAGAACATCTTTTAATTGATAGTTCTTTTCAAGACGAATGGTATCTTGAACTATTGTCTTTTTACGGGTTTTACAAATATTTTAGATTTTGACGTTTTTCATGAATTTGGCTTCTTTTTTTTTTTTCAATTGGCCCTACAAAAGCTTGTTTACATGATGCCAACAGTTGTCCATAAAAGCTTGTTCACATGATGTCCCTAAATATTGTACACGATGAAAACAATTGTCCCAAAAATCTTGTATAAGCTTGTTAATTTAAGTTTGTTTACTTGATGAAAATCGTCCATCAAAGCTTGATTATCTGTCCCTAAAAGGTTGTTTATTTGATGCAAGCGATGTGTCCCTAAAAGGTTTGTTTACTTGAGGAAAGAATTTAGTCCCTTAAAGCTTCGTTTACTTGATGAAAGCAATTGTCCCTTGAAGCCTGTTTACATGATGAAAATATCCCCAAAAGCTTGTTTACTTGATGAAAGCATTCGTCCAGAAAAGCTTGTTTACTTCTAATGATTTATTTTTAAAAGCTTGTTTACCTGATGAAAATTGTTCCTTAAATCTTGTTTATCTGTCCCTAAATGATTGTTTACTTGAAAGCAATCGTCTCTTAAAAGCTTGTTGCTTGGTGAAAGCAATTTGTCCCTAAAAGTTTGTTTACTTGATGAAAACAATGTGTCCCTTGAAGCTTGTTTACTTGATGAAAACAATGCACCCCGTCTAAGTACTTAATCTTTTGCAGAAGCATAAGCACAAAAATAAATAAGAAACACACCTGTAGCTATTGTTAGTGTCTGCTTTTTTTGGGAGAACATAACCACAGTTCTGTTATGGGTAGAACAATTGGGTTGTTTATTGTTGGTGTATGTGTCCGGACGTCATGTGCCGAACCGAAGTGTGCCAAAAGACATGAAGATATTATTTAAGTATTGCACTATCGGTCTTCAACCGATACTACAATACTGGGGGGGGGGGACATGTTGGTGTATGTGTCCGGACGTCATGTGCCGAACCGAAGTGTGCCAAAAGACATGAAGATATTATTTAAGTATTGCACTATCGGTCTTCAACCGATACTACAATACTAGGGGGGACATGTTGGTGTATGTGTCCGGACGTCATACTTCGTCCGGACCATGCTCCGGTGTCCGAACGTCACGGATCGTCCGGACTGTCTCGGGCCTCCAGATACACATACGGAGTGGACCGCCGCCATCTACAGTAAACAGTCTCATCAGCCACTGACATCCCAGATTTCCCGGGATTGTGTCTCCCACATGGCCTGACACCTACCTTATAGGTCAGACATAGGTCAACTCGCTTGGTCCCAAGGTAAACAGGTACAGTAGGTGTGGGTAGTATAAATACCCACACTTCATTTATGATATGCATTCAATTTTGACACCTACTACTTTTACTCTGACATTTGTATTCATACCATAACCGCTCGATACTCACTCTCACGCCGGAGGTTGGTCCTGGGATAAAACCCGGGGCGAGCCTAACGCGTGTTCTTCTTGTGTGTAGGAGTAAACAAGGTCCGAAGGAACGCATCCGAAGGACAAAGCACATAAGTGGGACCTACTTGCAAGGTTTTACTTCAACAAATTGGCGCCATCCGTGGGACTCGCTATTCAATCTACTAGAGCATTGACATGGCTGGTCCTTCCTTTACTTCTCTCCGCTTCGGAGATGGAGGGAACGAAACAAACAATGACAACCGATACGAAACTGATAACATCTTAGACCCAAACGAGACCGACAACATCCTCCAACCCAACACCGGCAACCGATACGAAACCGATAACGTCCAGAACCTGAATGAAACCGACAGCACCCTTCAACCCAATAATAACAACCGGGATGAAACAGGTAACATCCGAAACTCGAATGAAGGCCCGGGCGAAGAGTCCCCCGGTCTTCGAGAAATGATTGCGGCCCAAGTGGCGTCACTGACGGAACTTATCAAAAAGCACAACAGGCTGAGTGCGAGTGCTCTCAAGCCGATACAATTAAACTTTGAAGACGAAGAGAATGCAAGTCAGGTAAAGGACAAGGGGAAGGATGATGATTTACATAAGCCCTTTAAAGAGACGTCGAGATCGCCGTTTACTCGCCGCATTGTGGAATTCTCCGGACCGAGTCACACCATGCCGCTGAACATGAGATTTTATGATGGCTCGACGGACCCGAACGATCATCTCACCAGATTCACAGGAGCCGCAAACCAGGGGGAATGGCCGATGCCCGTATGGTGCCGCATGTTTCAACAAACATTGGATGGGGCCGCAGGTGGATGGTTCGAAAGGTTAGAACCCGGAAGTATTGACAGTTGGAACGAATTGAGGGAACAGTTCTCCACGAGGTTTGCGCTCAGGAAGAAGTGTATAAAGAACCCCACAGAGATCACGAAAATCATCCGCCGGGCTCACGAGTCCCTCCCGGACTTTAAGGAGAGATGGACAGACGAGGCAAGCTATATAAGCGGTTGTACCGGAGATTATGAGAATTTCAGCCTTCATGAGCGCACACAAGTGCCCAGCTCTCGCCAAAAAGTTCTCCGATAGGGTTCCGCGTACGGTCACGGAAATGTTTACCAGGGTGGATGACTTCATAAGGTCTGAAGAAGCGTTCCGTAGTACGGAACTACCGAAGGGTGAGGGTTTCGACTCAAACAAGAAAGGAACCCAGGGTTTTAGAAACGACAGACCGTGAGTGGATCGCCGAAACGATTACCAACAGAAAGACACATGCCACCCCTATGCAGTTCCACTCAGAAGCTACCCTCGCAGTGATCTTCCCCGTAATGATCTTCCCCTCTTGGACTACCGTCGCAACGATCCACCTAAACGGTCCAATGGATTGTGGTCGTTAACTAAGCCCCCTAGGGAAATCCTCGCTACAGAACACCATTTGAACTTACCTCTCCCTCGCCCAACTGGAAGCAGGGCGAGAAAGGAAAATTTAGACAAATTCTGCGAATACCACAGGGAAAAAGGACATCTTACTGACGATTGCCACCAACTCAAGAAACAACTGTCGTTCGCTTTAGAGTCCGGAAAGCTGGACCACCTCCTGAAAGATTTCAGACAACGGGAGACGGAGAGAGATAAAGACCAGCAAAGGAAAAATGATAATGGGAAAGCCAAAGTAATTAATCTGATAGAAAGCTCGCCTGACGACCGGGAACCGAAGTTTGGACAGGGAAATGAGAAATGGATGAACGTGCCAATAACTTTCCCTCCCATTGTGTTCGGAAGATTATCACATGAACCCCTCGTTGTAAAAGGCAATATTGAGGGAAGGCTGGTCCGGAAGGTACTTGTGGACGGCGGGTCGTCGGTAAACGTTATATACGAACATTGCTTTAACAAGCTAAACATCGAAACGAAGACTAGGATCAAAGCGACCCACACCGCCCTGACAGGCTTCTCAGGAGAAGGGAATAAGCCGAGGGGGAAGATAGTTTTAGAGGTGCTTTTGGGCAGTTGTGGAAAGTACAGAAGATCAGTTATGAAATTTTATGTCACACAATCTCCGTCATCATACGACGCGATATTAGGGAGAACTGGTCTTGGAGAGCTACGAGCTATCACCTCGATAAGTCAATCCATGATGAAGTTCCCCACCCCGAGAGGAATCGCAACCCTAACTACACAGCTGACTGCCAAGGCCGAATACCGAGGCTTACGAAAAAATCGACCAAAAGCAGCCTCCAAGGAAGCTAAGACTCTCAGCCTGGAGACGAACGGGATGTCAAAAGAAACAAACGCAAGCCTCGAGAACTCCAAAGAAAAAGACATTGCCGGAACTGTGCTACCAACGGAGTACATGAACTTCTCGCGAAGGACCTTCAAAGAGAACAAACAAGGAAGCTTTGACTCCAAAACCTTCACATAAAGGCTTTGGCTTCAAAACCTCGTTCAAGAAAAAAGGGGCAGCACCGGACGACTGGGACGATACCGTAATGAATGTACGATGAAGTTTACTTTAGGAATTGTCTTTTGTGGAAAATGTAAACTAACGCTCATTAGTACCTGTAATAATCTGTGATCTACTCAGTTTTCCGGGCAAATTATGTTACAATTATAAGATGTCATGTGCCAATATACTCATCGGATTGTGGAAAACACTCCCTCCCTCGTGAGTGGATCGTGAAATCACTCCGGCCAATATACTCATCGGATTGTGGAAAACACTCCCTCCCTCGTGAGTGGATCGTGAAATCACTCCGGCCAATATACTCATCGGATTGTGGAAAACACTCCCTCCCTCGTGAGTGGATCGTGAAATCACTCCGTCTTATGTACGCAACGGATTATAGCAAACACACCGTAAAATCAAACGACGGCAAAAGCGATAGGTAAAGGAGATATGTCACACTCCGGTTTATAGCCCGAATCATCAAATCAATCTATACCGAATGATCAAGCAAGTCAAGCTGCGAATTCACAAAAAAAAAAAAAAAAAAAAAAAAAAAAAAAAAAAAAAGTGACATCAGTCACGAACAACTGTATATAGCGACCTCCTTCACACCAGAAGAGGTTCCGGTACGCTGGACCGCAAGGACTCCAACGACACTCAAAAATAAAAAGAAAATATATGTATTCAGGAGGCCGCTTAACGAAAGATGAGCAAGACCACCAAACTTCTGAAGATAGGGATACCGTGCGACGTCCTAAATACTTCAAACAAGATAGGCCAACTTAAACAACACCTCGTCACCAATCACACATATAAACAAGATATTCATACAAATAATGTAAGCAAGAATTATTCCAGTAAGTCTAAGAACAATGTCTTCAAATCGTCACAAACAAATTATTACACGGCATATATCCACAACAATTATTATCGTTACATTCATCCGAAAGAGGAAGCAAATAAAACAATCATGAGTCTTCACCCGCAACATTCTCAACAAGGGAGGAACCTTCACCCGGATTGCGTTTTGCCCCGGAAGACTCTCCGACCTTCTGAGGCGGGGCGGCTGCTACAGGCTTCGGCTTAGGAGCACCAACGGCAGGCAAGAGATTCATGAGGTCACCCAATGGCATCCGGTACGAATCGGCAAGCTTCTGAATATACGGATACTGGGCATCAAATAACTTCACATACTCTGCCTGCCAGATACGGGGGGCCTCCATGTTAAGCTTGTCAAATTTACCCAGAAGTCGCTCATGATCATCTTTCTTTCGTTCGTAAGCAAGACCATCCAGGAAACCTGCGGTGTACGCCAAACTGTAAACCCATCCCATCTTTTCCTTGTACTCAGAGCTACAAAACAACCGTTGACAAGCAGTCGGAAGGAGATCCTTCACAACATTTTGACGCTCCATCTCCAGTCGTCCGACCTCAGCAAGCAAATCCCTATTTGCCCCCTCTACCTTCCCCAAGGCTTCATTCTTCTTCGCCATCTCTTGCTCCAGCCTCTTAACACCCTCAGCATGAGACTCAGCTGTTCTTTTCCAGTTATCTCTCTCTTTCTCCAGCCGAACAGCTAAACCCTCCTCTCGCTCCGACATACCAGCTCTCACATCAGCCAACTCTTGCTTGAGAGCATCAAACTCTTCAACCAACCGCACATATCTGCCATGCTCCGCGCCGTGCTCCACTACGCTATCTTTATATGTCCGGTCCAGCTCCTTATGCTCACCAAGCAATTGGTTGAAGCGGCGAAGTAGCTCAGCCTGCATAGCTATCCCACCTCCGGCTTGTTCATACGACCGATGAACCAGCTGGTTATCGGTCAATCCTTCTAACGCAACCTTCTCAGCCGGAGGTGTGAGATGTGCCAGCAACTCCAAACAAGCCCTATAGGAGTCCAACCGGACATGATTGGGAAGAGACCAGCCGGGGGCAAAAATTTCTCCCTCAAAAGAACCCTCATCTGCGACAACATTAAAAGTTACTTAACAAAAACAAGACCATAACACGTGGTATCGCAAGGCGAGTTTACTTTACCTTCTCCGGCCGACGGATGTACCGTGGAAGGTGGCGGGGAATGCATGGAATGATCCGAATGATCTGTAAAACCAACGAGAAGACATAAACACAACACATATATACAAAAGAAGAAGGGGAAGAGGTACCGAAGGACATTCCTTACCATCAGAAGAAGATGGTTGATTTTCCGTGTGAGTTTCCTGAGCAGGTTGCCCTTCAAGATTGGTCTCAGCAGTGTGCTCATGCTCGTTTTCCTCACCCACAACCTGCTCCTCCGGCCCTCCTCCTCCCCCCTGGTTCCCCGCAATATTGGCAACCACTTGCGGTTCAATATGACGAAGGGGGGAGACATCAAGAGTTCGGTCCGACGGCTCGTCGTCATCTCTCCGTTTGGTCTTCTTCTTCTTACGAGACGTCGTGGTCTCCGATGGCCCCTCAGCGTTCCTTTTCTTCCCCCCAACCCCAGCTTCCACCTTTTTTCTCTCCTTCTCCTCTCTAGCAGTCAGCACATTCAAATCCGCCTTCTCAACTACCTTCTGTAAAGGAGTGGTCTCGGGAACGGCACTCCCTGGCGCCAAAGGCTCGGTTGTTCTCACCGGCCTCTCACTCCCCTCCTCAAAAGGATCTCCCCTACCAACCTCCACATCAATCTCCACCGGAAGCTCCAGATACTCCGTCATGGAAAGAACTACAAAAAAAAAAAAAAAAAACAACAAAACAACTTAAGATCAAACCAATAAACAAGCAACTCCTGCGAACGATGACTAAAGAAATCTGCATTACCATGCCCATCGGCATCCTTTAAAACGCCCTTGTATCCGGGGTACTCGAAAACTCTACCAAGCCCCACCATCCATAAAATAGCATCCGAAGGCTTCCTCAAGAAGATAACCTTCTCCGCAACCCTCTCAGCATCCCTCTCAGAATAAACCCTAGGAAAATCATCGGTAAATTTAGAGTCCCTATGCCTCCACGGCATACCATGCGGTATCGCCCTCCGATCTATTAAAAAGAAATGACCCTTCCAGTTCTTCAGCCCGGTCAACACTTCCTTGAAACATTTTAGGGCCTTCGCTCCCGCCCGGCTCTCAAAAGAAAACCAGTGCCCCTGCTTGCACAACCTATAAAAAACCCTGAAGAGGGGAACAGTCGGCACCACATCCAGACTATAGCATCGGATCTCAAACATGGTGACCCTATTCAAGCCTATCGGAACCAGCTGAGAAATATGTACACGAAAGTATCCTATCACTGCTAGCAAAAAAGTCGAGAAAGGAATCCTGACACCCCCCGTCCTCAGTTGATGAACATAAACACCAATCTTATTCTCCGGCAACATGTCCATGGTCATGCCCACCGGAGGAAGCATCAGATGTAAATCTAAAGGAACGCCGAACTCCTCAACCACGCGTTCCAGCTCACCTTGCGTCAACTTGGAAGTATGTACATGCATGTCAAACTTAGGCGCTATCCTACTGGGTTGAGGCCCAAGTCTACTTACCAATGGGAAATCCCCCTGTTCACTCATCTCAGCGGCCATATCTAAAAGGATGCCGATGGAACAAGTACTAAAGATAATTACAAAAAATAAGGTAACGCACCTCTCGGAACTTCTCAACGGTTGAGCAAATCGTGCAAAATATACAAACACCGAAGATAAGGTAAGAAAATACACAGTTAACAGAAAAGCGCTTGTGAGAGCCAAACCTATATATATAGGGAAAGACATAGAAACAAGCGAAAGTGTCACGTCAGCCTGCCACTCACTGACGTGGCAAAATATAGAACGTTAGATATTCATGATCAGCATACGCGTGGCACGCCGATGTTGACACTCGAATGAATACTACTTTGCTCGGCCCATGGGCCTGCAATTAAATTAGCCCATCAAGGTTTGACGAGCCTTTCAAACACCGACCCAGCATTTAGGTAATCCATACATAGGGTTTGCTCCCCCTGGAGCCAGGTATTATCCCGGACTAAATATACAACCGAAATATGGACGAGGACGTAGAAATAAAAGACATATCCGAAGAATACAAAAGGAGAAGTCACAAGATATTTGTCAAGTATTACATTACTAGTCTTTTACTAGTAATACAATACTGGGGGGGACATGTTGGTGTATGTGTCCGGACGTCATATGCCGAACCGAAGTGTGCCAAAAGACATGAAGATATTATTTAAGTATTGCACTATCGGTCTTCAACCGATACTACAATACTGGGGGGGACATGTTGGTGTATGTGTCCGGACGTCATGTGCCGAACCGAAGTGTGCCAAAAGACATGAAGATATTATTTAAGTATTGCACTATCGGTCTTCAACCGATACTACAATACTGGGGGGGACATGTTGGTGTATGTGTCCGGACGTCATACTTCGTCCGGACCATGCTCCGGTGTCCGAACGTCACGGATCGTCCGGACTGTCTCGGGCCTCCAGATACACATACGGAGTGGACCGCCGCCATCTACAGTAAACAGTCTCATCAGCCACTGACATCCCAGATTTCCCGGGATTGTGTCTCCCACATGGCCTGACACCTACCTTATAGGTCAGACATAGGTCAACTCGCTTGGTCCCAAGGTAAACAGGTACAGTAGTTGTGGGTAGTATAAATACCCACACTTCATTTATGATATGCATTCAATTTTGACACCTACTACTTTTACTCTGACATTTGTATTCATATCATAACCGCTCGATACTCACTCTTACGCCGGAGGTTGGTCCTGGGATAAAACCCGGGGCGAGCCTAACGCGTGTTCTTCTTGTGTGTAGGAGTAAACAAGGTCCGAAGGAACGCATCCGAAGGACAAAGCACATAAGTGGGACCTACTTGCAAGGTTTTACTTCAACATTTATATGGTTAGATAATCTACTTTGTTGGAAGGTCTAATTATACTGGTTTCATTATCACGATTTCACCAGTATCTGTAGGCTGCTGACATCTTTAGATTCTATCAGCTTTTTGGCGCTTTTGTGATAAACATCATCCAGGTTCTTACTAAATAAGCACCTTCTATATCTTGGAATATTGGTGTACAAGCTGTTTGTTAAACGTTGGTTCATTGGTTCTAGAAATCACGATTTGGTATCATTATTTCATGGAGCTTGGGATAATCCGATTTGACGTTCTTAGTTACACTGCAACTGCAAAGATACATGCGACGTCGAGGGTATTGGTTCATATGTTTGATAATTATGACCAGAATATTGTTTTTCAGTTGATACTTTCATGTCCAACAGTATTTAATTATTTATATAATGACCGCAAAGCAACTTTTGATGGTCTAATTCAGGTTTTTGGTTTATCGTTGTGTCCCTATGAGCTTGTTTACATATTGTCCCTTCACACACGATGAAAGCAATTGTCCCTAAAAGCTAGTTAATGTAAGCTTTTTGCTTGATGATAATCGTCCCTCAAAGCTTGATTATCTGTCCCTAATAGATTGTTTAGATGATGAAAGGAATTGTCCCTTAAAGCTCGTTACTTGATTAAAGTATTCTGTCCCTAAAAGCTTGTTTTCTTGAAGAAATCCATTGTCCCTTTGTAGCTATGCTTGTTCGCCTTTTGAAAGCGTTGTGCAACCGATTTGTTCATCAAACTTTTGACTGAACGTGGTTTTATCTTGTTTTATTTCTTAAATTGTTTTAAGCTTTTTTCTTTACTGTACAATTAAAATTGGTATAAATTCCTAGAAATAAATTGGTTACTAGCTTGAGAAAAGTTAGTGGTTTATGCCTGCTGGTTAACTTGTGTGTTGACTTGCAGACCTACTTCTCAATTCAGATTCAATTTGTAGGTCAATGAATGATGAGAAGGAAACCAATGAAGTGATCTATGAATGAATGAATTAGATGGACGTGTACAGGAGAGCGACAAAAAAAGAAGAAATTTGGTTTCAATTAGGCAGGTGTCTTGTTTTTCTGTGGAAAGCTGTGCATACTCTTATATCGTTCTTCAGCTAAAATGGGTTCAAATATTTGTTTGTATCCTTTCTGTTCTATATAAATTATGGTTTATGTCTTGGTTATGTAGACAAATTTTTTTATATCACACATTAGTACATTACATATGATGGTTAAATTTGGTCAAAGCTGTTATGATATGATATTTCATATTTGTTGGTAGGGGTTGGAACTTGTTGGTTCAGGTTGATTTCATACTTTTTAGTATGAATTGATACATTACAAATATGTCTCTTTGTGTGATTTGCTGATCTACTTGCTACTAACCAAACTGTCTCTACACTAGACCACAAAGCGGATCAGTTATGTCATTAAAGAAACGATCTAAACATCATTGCGTAATGTTACTATATCTGAACCCATTTAACCCGTGTCATTACAAATTTACAACTGAGTATATAACCAATCGTGTCAACTTCTTCAATTTCATGTTTTAGCCTCTAACCCGTCCTATACAAAACAATATAGGATGATTTTGCAATGACTATGACACTTAAGCACTCCACAAAGTAATGAAAACACGTTGTATAACAATCAAATTACAGAACAAAAATCTGACAATGCTGATACAAGACTAAATCAAAAGTTTGGCCAAAAGTGTATTAACAGAAAAATAATTTTCTATCCTAATCGAATCACAAACTTTAGCTCAAAGTTCTGCAAGAACTAATACGGCCAAGCTAACCCATTAAACCAAACCCGATGCAAAACCATCTGAACATCCAAACACACTTAAAGAAACAATAAAAAATAGCCTCAGTGCCTTAGGATGGTATATCCATTCTTGCATCCACTCAGCTACATCTTGGTGTTGGACGACTGATCTGAGATGCAGCACTATTGATGAGCTAACAGAATTGAAACAATGTCTAAATTCCCTTCCTCCGCCTTCTGAGGTTCCTGATGTACAGCAATGGTCCCTTGCGCCTGTGAAGATTATCTAATCTTACTGATATAGTAATATTCTTGCGCCATTGAGTTGGACCAAAACCAAGTATGGAATAACTGAGCTTGTTTACCAACCTACTGTTAAATCATTTTCCCCCAACTGAATCACAAAGTGCATGTAAAGCTTTGCACTACAAGTTAATGTGGTCTACATGGAAGTGGCGCAAAATAATAATGTTCACTCCAATGAGAAAGAGAAAGTTGCTAGGCTTACTTCAAACATGTTCATCAGTTATTTCTACTTGGAATCTCTAATAGGCACAAGAAAACGCAACATAGGTGTAGCTCCTAAACAGGTCTTCCTTTGAGTTTTCCTCTGTTTGGTACTTTGATTCTTTGGGCTACCGGGTTTTGATTTCATTTCGTTTGTATTGTTGTTTGATTTGCTTTAGCTTCCTTCCTGGAAGCTTTACATAGTTTGTTTTGTTCCACTTTTACATTGATGTATACAACTCATTATCAAACAAACATATATATAAACCTCAATTTCCAAGCTTATTTTGAGACTTGTCGATATGATAAACCTGTATAAGCCCATAAATCTCAAAATAAACCAGAAATTGGAACTCATGAAATATAAGCCAAAATAAATAAGCTCGTAAGTCCACGTATAAGCTTCAACAAACACCCCCTTAACAATTTCACTAGAAGAGAGATTAATGAACAAACTAGATCTAAAACATAACATTTCATTCATTAAAAGCAACTATGAATAACGACTTTACATCAATTAAAGCTAAACCCATTACATCAACATAACCACCTAACCAAACAATCTATTCAACCGCTGGTGAATTTGGTAACAGCCTTGGTACCTTCAGAAACAGCGTGTTTAGCCAGCTCGCCAGGCAAGACCAACCTCACAGCAGTCTGAATCTCCCTGCTCGAAAGAGTATTCTTCTTGTTATACCTAACAAGCTTAGAACTCTCAGCAGCCAATTTCTCAAAGATATCATTAATGAATGAATTCATTATTCCCATTGCTTTGCTTGAAATCCCAATATCAGGATGCACTTGTTTCAAAACCTTAAAGATGTAGATCTTGTATGTCTCCACTGACTTCTTGTGTCTCTTCTTCTTCTTGTCTCCTGACGTGTCCTTTGCTGGGAGCTTCTTTTCTGCTTTTGGTTTTGGTGTCTTCTCTGCTGCTGGCTTCTTCTCAGCCACTGGTTTTTTCTCTGCTGCCTTTGGTGCCATTGCTATAAATTAAAAAGATGTGTGTGTGTTTTTGAAGGTGTGTTTAGTGTGTGAAGAGATGATGAGAATGAAGTTAGTGTGGGGTTGATTTATATAGTTGGGTGGAGGTGTTTTGTGATTGGTTGGTTGCGTTTCACACGGATCGGGAATGTGAACCGATGGATTATTGGATGTGTTTTTGACGGTCCAGATTGGTTTGATAAGGATTTTTAAATTTTAATTTGCGTTTCAAAAAATTTGACACAAACACGAAATGTTTTTTCTACTTCCAAATTGTTGTATTTAAAATATATGAAATTACTTGATTTGCTATGTGACTTTAGTAATTAAAATAGTAAGAGGGGAGTTATTTTGCAAACCAAACAATGCTCACAAACCAAGGGACATATTGTCACCCTCAATGTAAATTTGATCAATGGCTGAGATCAAAATACATTTAGTAATTAAAAAAAAAACTAAATGCAGAGGGGCAGTTTGGTACATTTACAACAAACACAAAATACACGGTATCTTCATTATTTCTAACAAGTGTTGTATCTACCTCTCGGCACGTGTCCTTTGGACACATACGTTAACATGCCCTCTCAGTATTGCATTATTAGTAAAAGACTGGTGATGTAATGCTTTTAAAGAATACTTTGTGGCCTTTTGGCCTGTATCATTCGGACAAGCCTTTCATCCAAGTGGCCCGTAAGCCGGTGCTTCATAAGGGGAGTTGGGTCTATTAGACCACATACGCCATCATTTGTTTCCTGTACAAATAAAACATAGCATTTCTACCATAATCACTATTTTTTGTAAAGTGTCGTTAGATGACATTTTTTTATCACAAACGTATATCAAACACTTGTTTGTTATTACCGTTGCTACTCACATAGCTCCGGAGGTACAAACTTATGTTTGATACGCTCGTCATTTAAATATTTTTCTAGCATTCCTTCGTCACATCAGCTTTTTCTCTTTCAAAAATACTTTCCTTCAACTTTCTCTCAACCATTGCAGCACCTTCTCTCTCTTCCACAATTTTTTTTTTTCTATTTTTTATCATTTAAAAATATCACTAAAACACACATACCACACACAACAACGAATAAAATAAACCATCTCTCTTAAAAATCTATTTCTCTCTCTTAAAAGTCACTTTTCTCACTCTTTAGTTTTTCGAGACTCAAGTCCCGCTTGAAATATTATTTTGGTTTTGCCGGTACAAATGGTGCACTCTTCCCGCAAGAAAAGGACTAAAAACAGAATCTTTTGCTCTTTCCCGTAACCCACACCCTACAGCCTTATATAAGTGGACTTCCTTGTCCTTATTGAGTGATAGTGACACATTTAGGCGGGAAACACTTGGGCGGAAAACTGCAATGTTTCCTTTTATGGGACCTGCCCGAGTCAGTCTCGCGTTCCCAGATATTATTCCTTACTCATTTGGTTGCACGGTGATCCGGATCTCTGGGCTTGGTATGTTTTCATGGCTGTGGTTCGGCATAAGTCATTCGACTAGGGTGACTCGACATAGGCCATTCGGCAGTATAATGTTTGTTCGTTCGGTGTGGGCCATCCGGCCATATACGCCAACAGTAATAACAATCAAGAAGTTTAACGAGACTATACATCACTAGCCGTTAATTTATAAACAAATATTCCCGGCAAACAATAACATTAATAACAAACATATAAAATTAAAAATTGAAAATAATAATATATAAAAACAAAACTACTAATTAAATAATTTTGTAACAAATTAAATGAAAAAGTGTAAAATTCAACAACATTTTTGAACTTAATACATGGTAAAAAAAAACTTCATGTCAAAACCTCATACGTACACGGCTAGGGATGAGCATGGGTCTGGAACCGGAACCGGTAGATCCGAGAACCGAATTTTGTGAAAAGTAGGAACCGAGAACCGAACCAAATATAGTTTTTGGTTCCGGTTCCAATTCCGGTTCTTTGGGTCTACCCGGATAGGAACCACTTTTCTGAAGAAAAAAAATAACCTCATGCACTAATGACTTAAGCCAATTAAAAACACAAAAAAAAAAAATGAATTTTTTAAGCACTTGCAACCATTTACGTTTTAAGCCATTAACATTAACATTATGGTTACATAATGTTTGATTATATGGTTTTATTGGTCATATTATATAAATAATCTTCACAAAAAAAAAAGTGTTAAACAATGACCTGTAGTATAAGTATATTATGAATCTAAGATTTAAAAAAAAATAAAGAACTATAACTATATATACAAAGCGATGAGACTCATCTACGTTTGAGGTTGTTTTTTCACGAAAAAAACTGCACAAGCATACTCTCAACATAGAACCACAAAAGATAATTTAGGAAATATACAGTGACTTAGCTAGATGGCTAAATCATCAAACGAGACATCCTAAGATAATGATGAACATGTTATAAGCTGGTACATCGAATGCAAATAAAAATAAAATATAAAACTTACTTCAATTGTTTTGATAATGATGATAGTTGTTTATGTGAGTTTTGAATGTTGAATGATCTTTAATGATTTGTGGATGTTTCAATGAACTAAAGATTAGTGTTTAGAGTGCTTGGCTTGATTTTTTTCTGAAAGTAGGCTAGTAGGGTGTTTGTTATGGCATCGGTATGTATGATTTAAGTATGAAGTAAAAAAAAAATACATGTTTTTATAATTATTGGGTATTTGGTTCCGGAACCGAGAACCGGTGAAACCGAATCGAACCGACCCAAGAACCGAGAAATCTCAAAATCATGAACTGGAACTGGAACCTTCAGTTCTGGTCTAATTCGGTTCTTCTTGGTTCCGGTCCGGTTCTCGGTCAGGTCCAGTTATTTGGTTCTTTTGCTCATCCCTATACACGGCTATTATAAGTAGTTAAAAAAAAATGCATTGTGGGTTTCTACCCCATCAAATTAGGAGAGCCACCCCACCATAGACAAATGGGCTAATTACCAAAAGAGTTGGTGAAAAAAACTTTTTTCAAATTGTGATACCCAAATAGTGGCCTTTCCCAAAAGAGTCATGTGCGAATGTGCGAACGTGCGAATCTACAAAAAATGTGACACGTGTCCAAACAAAATGGTACCAAACCATTAATTCATCCCACCAATAACCCCACGTGCACAGTTGACTTTTTAAAACAAATGTGCGAACGACGGTGTGCGAATGTGCAAACGACGGCTATAAAATCTTCCAATATCTTTATAAAATCTTACTTTTGTACTTATATATTTCTTGGGAAAGATCAATACTGTTTTAAAAATATTTAAAAGTGTACTCATCTATAACTTCTATTATTATCATCAGTGTTTTAACAAACACTGTTTGGATCAACGAAACTCAAACACACATAAAACTAACACACAGACCGATCAAAGAAACACAAACACACGTTCAAAAACATGATAAAAAAGACGATAAAAAAACATCGATCAAAAACACCGATCAAAAAAATGGCCAGAACTCAAGTAAGTTATATTTCTTCTTTTTTATTCTTGATTGTAGTCGCTTTTGGGTCGATACCCAATTAGGGTTTAGACTAATGTTAAGGTTTGTATGGAAATGACTGTGTAGGTCTTGGATATGGATTATTAGGGTTTTTCGAGTTTTTCGATCTTGATTGTTAGCGTATTCTGTTGTTTAGATTTAATTTTTAGTGGTTTGACTGTTTAGGACTTGGAGTTTGATTCTTGATTTTTAGGGTTTTTCTTGTTTAGGACTTGGAGTTTGATTCTTGATTGTTAGCGGTTAGATTGTTAGGTTTTTCGATTTTTTCGAGTTTGATTGTTAGCGTATTCTTGTGTTTAGCTTTAGTTTTTAGCTGTTAGACTGTTTAGGTCTTGGATTATGTTTAAACGCTGCTATTTAAAATTATTGTTTGTAAATGAGTGTTTAGCTTTTACGTCGGTTAAACACTTAGTAGTATATATATTTTGTACTCGTGTTTCATATGATATGTTGATAGTTTCACTTAAATTGACTCGTGTGGATACTGATTATGTGTTAGGACTTGAGATATATTGTTGATATGTGTTAAGACTTGAGGTAATTATATAAGGATCAAGGATACAATGTATGGAGTTAAGACTTGAGATATGTGTTAAGACTTGAGGTAGTTATATAATCAGTAATGATAAGCAAGTATGGAGATGCTAATATCAAATGTTTATCTGCTTAGATGAATTTGTATGAGTATATTTGCCTTTTTTATAGACCACGAAAATCCAAGCACTAGCAAAACAGAATAACCAATCCCAAACACCCTCATAAAGTAGTATTTAGGTGTGCGTTTTGTAAGTGATTAGCTGAATACTAGCATCAAAACTAGACTTTGATTATTGTATGTTTACTTGTTGGCATTAATGTTGTTTAGCTTAATAATCTTGTCAGATTCAATAATTGATTGCTACTGAACAAGATGAATCTTTTGTCATAGAAAGAAAGTGTATTGGAATTACTTATGTTTTACTTCTTAATATTATCTTGTTTATTAATTTTTTGTAGGTTGTTAATGCGAGGGTAACGGTTAGAACTAATTTAAAGCTACTGACAACCATAAGAGATCGTCTATCCAGAAAGGGGCAACGTTGTTACAATTTGTTTAGGCATAGTGTTTTTGGTCCCTGGTTAGACATTAGAACTTGTGATCATGATAACCATATTTTGAACTTCCTTCTTTTTCACCAAAGGTCTGTTGAGCAGCCAACTTTTGATACCCCGTTTATTTTTTATGTTGGGCAACACACCATACAGTTGGGGAGGAGAGAGTTTTGTCTAATAACGGGTTTTCGATTTGGCAAAATCGAGTTAGACAGTTTGGATGGTGTGGAGTCTAGCTTTATGAAGAGGGTTTTCCCTGGGTTTAAGTGTTTGAAGGGGGAATACCTTAAATGCATGCTTGATAGTCAACAATTTGAGCACCTATCGGATGATGATGTTGTGCGTGTGTGCCTTCTTCTAGCGGCTGATTTTGTTTTCATGGGTCAAGAGTTGCGACATGTGATTGTGAATGAGATTGTGGTGCTAGCTGATGATTTGGAGGCATGGAATGCTTTTCCTTGGGGGGAGCATATGTGGCAGGAATTCCATGAACGGGATTACATGTTGGTCACTAGGAAAAGGGAGAAGTATATGGAAGAGTATGCCAGAAAGGGAAAAGCATACCAGGCTGTGTATAACTTATACGGTTTTGCTTTCGCGTTGAAGGTTAGTATACTTTCTTATATGAATGTGTCAATTTGAGAGTTTAAGAATGGTTTTACATGTGTGGTGGTTATTTCATTGTTCCATTTTTTATCTGCTTGTTGTGAAATTCAAGTACAATTAATATAGGTTTCTAGTGTGTTCGGCTATATATAAGTGGTTATGATCTTAAGTTTTATATTGCATTTTGATATTTGAAGGATATATATCTTTGTCTATGGAAATACTTGTGTGTGAATGATTGATAAACAGAAATGCATCTAAACCCTTTTGTTCCATCTAACTGAAATGTTGTTTACATTACAGATTTTTGTTCTTGAAACATTTCCTCAGTCCAGGCTATGGTGGAAGAAAGATGAGCAGGCTATTCCACGGGGGGTTGCTTGGGCTAATGTGACCGGGTTTAACAAATCTGATTATGAGAAACTTTTTTATGTAACAACACCCGTACAATCCTTGATTCCAACAGATGCCGAGAAGGCATCACCCTGGTTCATCTCAAGCGTAAAATATTTCGATGTAGCTGGTAGATCAAGTTCAAGTACATTCAAACCAGCTAAAAGGGATAAGATCAAGGCCAGGGTTGCTCGAAAGACTTGTCGAAAAGAAGTTCGCACGGAGGTACGTATCCGTACTGAGGTGCATACGAGTTTTGTTGAAGGGTTTTCTGATGATGGTGAATCAAGTGATGTGGATTTGGATGAAGAGACTAAGAGGCTGACCAAGAAACAACTGGTAAAGAAGGTGGTTGGTCTGGAAGGTCGTTTAGCTTCTCTAGAGCAGTTATTCCAATCAGGTAAGATTCCGACTGCTGCTGCGGGTTCCAGTGAGGGTACGGATGTTGTTCAGGATTCACAGGTATGTTTTTACTATTAAGGAGCCTATGGAAGGCTCATGTTGTCTTACTATTAAACCAATTAAACATGTTACTTTTTTTATTGTTAGGTTTTGGTAATTAATACCTGAATAGTATATCGTAAACTTTTATTTGACTGCTAGTATAAACTGTTACATATTAAGAAAACTGTTTGGGGAAATAAAAGTTCACATAATTTTACAAAACAATTTTCAAGTGCGATCGTTGGAAACCTTTTGCTTTTGTCTTTGCAATCGATCCAAGTGTTGTATCATTCCGGTGGTAATCGGCTATTCTATGGGAAACAACTAGGGTAAACGGATCAAGGGGTGATTCCGGGCGACCTTGAATCATAGATGGTCGTTTACTTAACCCTATAAAGTTGGGCTCAGATATCGGGCCTCAGATTTGTTACACCCATATTCCGATAAGGTACTAGTTATGTAAATAATATGTATTGTATATTATAAGTCTTGTGATATGAGTTAGCTAAATAAATAAATGTGAGTGGTAAGTTAGAAAGAATAGAACTAGAAGGACTAAGATTGCCATTTGGGCAAAGTTCATTAATTAAATATCCATGGCTAGATGATTTTAGAAAAGTCCAGGTTTTTCTTGGTCTCTCTTGGTGTGTCGACAATTAGAGAAAAAGAGGAGGGAAGCTCAATTGTTATTGCTCAAGCCATTCCAATCATCTTTTAGTGTTGCTAAACATCCAAGAAGCTTTAATTTACAATTCCCATCTCAAGTAAGTGTTATCCCTAAATTTGTTAATTAGGGTTCATGTTTAGTATTTGATCATATTGATCAAAGTTTGATAATTCATGACTAGTTAGTTAATTAGTCTCTAATTTGAGATGATTGTGTTATAGGAAGCAAGTAAGAAGTGGGGAAGCTATTGTTAGTGTGATTGTGCTTAAGAATCAAGGTAAGTACATTGGTTATAACATGTCTTTGTTAGCTTTATCATATCTTGGTATGATAATGTTTTATGTGTTAGCTTTATCATGTTTGTTTACATGATAATGGTGAAGGATAGGGTATACGGTGCGTTAGCTAGTATGGATCCATCACTAGGTATAGCTTAGTTAGTCGTCGGGCTAACTATGGGATGAGGTTCGACCTTACGGGTTGATCGTGTTTAGGTCGACTATGTCGATGTGAGG
The DNA here is from genome assembly GCA_021014915.2 of Artemisia tridentata subsp. tridentata. NCBI lineage: Eukaryota > Viridiplantae > Streptophyta > Magnoliopsida > Asterales > Asteraceae > Artemisia > Artemisia tridentata. Next base: position 204,361,767 of record CP139509.1, on the reverse strand, counting down.
TAAGTGCCCCTATATCGCTAGCTTAACTAGTGGTTAGACTAGTTATGGTTATGTATGATGTTTAGCTTGTTATGCCATGTACTTACTAAGCGTTTCGCTTACATGTTTAGTTGTGATGTTTTCTTGATAGGTACCGAAGGATCGAGCAAAGGTAAGGAAAAGGCGTAAGTGATTATGTAGTAGAAGAACGTTCTCTTTTGGACCAAGCATATTGAAGTTGGAAGCCCCCAAGTGTTCTTTTGTGTCGTGGGTACACTTCTTTTATATGGTCATTTTGTTAGTTCACGGTCATGTCTTGATGTCTAAATTATGGTACATGTTGGTAGTTCTAGACGTTTTAAGGGGTGTTTGGTATAAGCATGTTTCTACCCATTTTGAGATGTTAACGGGTCATGTATGCATGGAACGCTTTTGATATGTTAAGTTAATGGTTATGGTCAAGTTATTTGTGAATTGGTAGTAGTATAAATGGTCTTGTAGTGTAATGGGTCATTTTGGGTATTAATGCATAACCCGTCCAATTTGGAGGTACTATTACGGGTGGTCAAACGGGTGATGTTTTTGAATGAAATTAATCTTACGGACATACTAAAGGATTCTGGAAAGTTTCGTCAAGTTTCGAGTCCGGGAGGTCGGGTTTCCAGCCGAGGATTTTGATTATGCATATTTGGGACAGTAGGTCTGTCCAGAATTTCTGTGGTGCAGGGTAGATACGGCGCATCTCCTTTGAGATACGGCGTATCAGGTGATGCGGCGCATCTCCTTTTGAGATATGGCGCATCGTAGCTATTTTCTTGAAATTTTCTGTCTCAGTGGGTCGATGCGGCGTATCTAATTTAATAGATGCGGCGTATCAGAAGTTTAGGATAATACGGCGTATCACTTTAGATTGATACGGCGTATTGTCTCTCCACTTTGATACGGCGTATCCCTAAAAAGGATACGGCGTATCTTGGTCTCAGAAAGGTTGTTTGGTTGTGTTAGAAAATTGTGTGAAATGTTTTGAAGGGTCTTCGAGTATATGTTCTTGCAAGTATGTTTAGAAGGTTAAATGTTATAGATTCTGGTCATTAGATAAAGAATTTGTATGAGTCCGTTTTAGTCAATCGTTTTCGCGTATAAAGTTCAAAATTTTTAGTATAAGTGGTCACGGGGCGTTACAACTTGTTATCAGAGCCAGGTTTAAGAGATTTAGGATTTCCCCTTAGGATTTCCTAGACTTAGGCCTTGTGTAGATGCGTTTAGTATCGGTGTTTGTTATTTGTGTATTGTTTGGGTGATTTCGGGAACACATATGCTAAGTATTTTTATGACTACGCCTGGCCACCGTAGTGATAAAAATATGACACATATGTGAGAATGAAATCATTTAGGCTATACATGGATGATAAACTCTAGGGTGTTTAGTATAAGGATAGATATGTCATTTATGCATCGACTATAATTGTGATTTTGTTTAATAGTGTGAATTGTTAAATTTCAGTTTAGTAGAAAAGATGGCGAATATCCGAAATAAGGAGGTGTTACGGACGACCTCCTCCCGCCATGATGATGATGATTCAAATGATGAGGGAAATTCTAGTAGTGTCAAGTCAATACCACTACCGGAAAATCTTAACCCTAAAAGTTTTACTAAAGCTGAGTTGAAAGAATTGGACGTTTTGGTGACTGATAGAGTAGGAAGGGCTATTGAGAAAGTTATGCCCTATTATGTCGACAAAACAACCGAGAATTTACAAAAGATATTTCAAGAGGAGATTGAGAAGCTTAAGAAGAGTGGGGAGTTAGTGAGTGATTCAAATGCTAGACTTGGAGTAGGGAGGGAGAAATCCACTTATCGTGACTTCACTGCTTGTGCTCCACCCACATTTACGGGGACTCTCGATCCGTTAAAGAGTTCTAGATGGATTACTGATATAGAAGGGGCTTTTCGTACGAGTCGTTGTGTAGAAGAGGATAAGGTGAACTTTGCTACTAATTATCTTCATGAACGGGCTAAAGTATGGTGGGAAGGCAAGGCAAGCGAGAAAGGTAGTGCTTGGAGAGAGTCGTGCACGTGGGATCAATTTAAGGAAGTGTTCATGAAAGAGTATGCTCCCGCGGAGGAAATTGATAAAATAAGAGAAGCTTTCCATTCCCTTGTGCAAACTGATGAATCGGTGAATGAGTTGTGGGGAAAGTTTTGTGACATGGTACAATATTGCCTGGAGTATCTTAACAACGAGAGGCTTAAAGTTGACAAATTTCAAAGGATGCTCAAGGATGAAATTCATACGATAGTGTCACCTTTCAAGTGCGCCAATATGGAGGATCTTCTAAGCAAAGCACGTACTCGTGAAGCAGACTTGGATAGAATGAAAGGAAAGGAGAAGAAGGACTTAAAAAAGGAAGCAAGATCAACCATCAACATTTGGTAAGCGAGGCAGGTTCGATATCACAAGGAAGGACAACACGGGGAAGTTACCTCCTAAGTTTAATAGGTGCGGTAAGAACCATGTGGGAGAATGTAAATCCAGGATGAAGGGATGTTATAAATGTGGGGATACTAGCCATATTAGCAAGGATTGCACCAAGCCTTTGGTAATATGTTATGGGTGCAACGAAGAAGGACATAAGGTAAGTGAATGTCCTAAGGCCAATCCTAAGCAAGCGGAGCCGTTTAAACCTATTAAAGGAGAAAAGGTTGAGGTTCCGAGGCCTACAGCTCGTGTTTATCAGATGAGTGCCGAAGAAGCGAAGTCGGGTTCAGATGTTGTCACAGGTATAATTCTCGTTAATTCTAAACCCGCTCGTGTTTTTTATGACTCTGGTGCAAGCGTGTCCTTTGTATCTTATAACTTTAATAAAGAATTGTCCACCCCGTTAGATAAGCTTCCAATACCTGTAGAAGTTGAAATCGCCGATAGTAAAGTTGTGGTAGTGTCAAATGTGTATCGTGATGTAGAAATAGAGATCGATGAGAATGTTTTTAGGATCGATTTAATCCCTATAATGCTTGGAGAGTTTGATATTATTGTTGGCATGGATTGGCTTAGCAAACACAATGCCGCCATTCTATGCAAACAAAAGATCGTTAGAGTTGTGAATCCTAGTGGTCGAGAAATGATGATTTATGGTGATAAGAGGGAAGGCGAGTTAAAACTTTGTTCCATAATGAAGGCTAGAAAATATCTATCACGTGGTTGTCTAGCCTTTATGGCACACGTGGTAGATACGAGCTTTGAGAAGAAAAGTATCGACGATGTTCCGATTGTTAATGAATTTCGTGATGTATTTCCGGAAGATTTACCGGGTATTCCACCTGACAGACAAGTTGAGTTCCGTATTGATCTTGTTCCGGGTGCTACTCCTATTGCCAAAACTCCTTATCGTCTTGCTCCATCCGAAATGAAGGAGTTAATGAGTCAACTCCAAGAGTTACTTGACAAGGGTTTTATTCGCCCAAATAGCTCACCATGGGGAGCTCCGATTTTGTTCGTTAAAAAGAAAGACGGTAGTATGCGGATGTGCATTGATTACCATGAATTGAACAAAGTCACGGTGAAAAATGTATACCCATTACCAAGAATCGATGACCTCTTTGATCAACTTCAAGGTGCACGATGGTTTTCAAAGATCGATCTTCGTTCGGGTTATCACCAATTGAAGGTTCGGGAAGAAGACATTCCCAAGACGGCCTTTAGGACCCGATATGGACATTACGAGTTTACGGTTATGCCTTTTGGTCTCACGAACGCACCTGCGGTTTTCATGGATCTCATAAACCGTGTATGTAGACCGATGTTGGATAAATTCGTTATAGTATTCATCGATGATATCCTTATCTATTCTAGGAGCAAGGAAGAGCATGAACTACATCTTCGAGAAGTACTTGAAACGTTGAGAAAAGAAAGATTGTATGCTAAGTTCTTAAAGTGCGAATTCTGGTTGCAAGAAGTTCAGTTCCTTGGTCATGTTATTAATCCCGATGGTATTAAAGTTGATCCGTCAAAGGTTGAGGCCGTGATGAATTGGCAAGCGCCGAAGAACGTTGGTGAAATTCGAAGTTTTCTAGGATTAGCGGGTTATTATCGACGGTTTATTCAAGACTTCTCCAAAATTTCATCTTCGTTAACCGAACTCACCAAGAAGAATGTTCCTTTTGTGTGGGGCGAGAAGCAAGAAGAAGCCTTCCGTACTTTACGAAAGAGGTTGTGTGAAGCACCGATCTTAGTGTTACCGGAGGGAACCGAAGACATGGTGGTCTATAGTGATGCATCTTATTCCGGTCTTGGATGTGTTCTTATGCAAAGGGGTAAGGTGATTGCTTACGCTTCAAGACAACTAAAGAAGCACGAAGAGAAATATCCGACTCATGATCTTGAATTTGCGGCCGTAGTCTTTGCCTTGAAGATTTGGAGGCATTATCTATATGGTGTGAAGTTCATAATTTACACCGACCATAGAAGTCTTCAGTATTTCCTTGATAAGAAAGATCCGAATATGAGGCAACGTAGGTGGTTAGACTTGTTGAAGGATTATGATTGTGAAATTCGCTACCATCCGGGTAAGGCGAATGTTGTAGCGGATGCGCTAAGTCGTCAGGGCCGAAGTGATGTTACACGGATTCACTCCTTGAGAATGATTATCACATCTGATCTTTTCGACAGAATTAAGTTAGCTCAGGAGGAAGCGTTAAAAGAAGAGAATCAAGAGAAAGAACGTATCACTTCTCACATTCCTCATCTCGAAGAAGACAGTCGAGGGATTAAGACACGGTATGGAAGGGTTTACATTCCTTTTCGAAGCAACATTAAAGAATTACTCATGGAAGAAGCCCATAAGTCAAAGTATTCTATTCATCCGGGAGCTACAAAAATGTACCTTGATTTGAAAAGGAACTATTGGTGGCCGGGTATGAAAAGAGATTGCGTGAAGTATGTGGACAGATGTTTAACTTGTTTGAAAGTGAAAGCCGAACACCAAAAGCCATACGGAAAAGTCCAACCCTTAGACATTCCAGTTTGGAAGTGGGAGAAGATTACTATGGACTTCATCACGAAATTGCCAAAGACGAAAAAGAAGAATGATACTATTTGGGTAGTAGTCGATCGTTTGACTAAGAGTGCACATTTTATTCCGATTAGGGAGAATATGCCTGTTCATAAATTAGCGAAGGTTTATGTTAATGAGATAGTCGCGCGTCATGGGGTACCTATATCTATAGTCTCCGATAGAGATGGGCGTTTCACTTCAAATTTTTGGCAAGATTTCCAAGAAGAGTTAGGTACGAAACTTCATATGAGCACGGCTTTTCATCCTCAAACCGATGGGCAAAGTGAGAGGACGATTCAAACCTTAGAAGATATGCTTCGAGCTTGCATGATCGACTTTGGAGGTAATTGGGACGACCATTTACCCCTAGTTGAATTCGCCTACAATAATAGTTATCATGCTAGTATAGGCATGCCACCTTATGAAATGCTCTATGGAAGAAAGTGTAGGACGCCCGTATGTTGGGAAGAAGTGGGAAGGAGGGAATTGGCTAGCATGGATATAGTGTTGGCAACGACCGAAAAGGTTGAGATGATTCGAGCAAGACTTAAGGCGGCAGAAGATAGGTGGAAAAGTTATGCCGATAATCGAAGAAGGCCAATAGAATTCGAGGTAGGTGATATGGTTATGCTAAAAGTTTCTCCGTGGAAGGGTGTTTTTAGGTTTAAAAACAAAGGGAAATTAAGTCCGCGGTTTATAGGGCCGTTTAAAATTTTGAAACGTGTTGGCGAGGTGGCTTATGTGTTGGAATTGCCCGAAGAAATGAGAGGTATTCATAATACTTTCCATGTGTCGTACTTGAGGAAATGTTTAGCGGATGAGGCTAGTGTGGTCATGTTAGACGATATAGAAATTGATCCAGAATTGATTTCACAAAAGGATGAACCGGAAGCGGTCTTAGGAAGGAAAGTGAGGCAACTTCGAAACAAAGAAATTCCGTTAGTGAAGGTGCAATGGAGACATCGTAAAGGTACAAGCATTAGATGGGAGCTAGAGGAGAAGATGAGGAATAAGTATCCTCATTTATTTCAATAGTAGATTTCGAGGACGAAATCTTATTTTAAGGAGGGGAGAATTGTTACACCCATATTCCGATAAGGTACTAGTTATGTAAATAATATGTATTGTATATTATAAGTCTTGTGATATGAGTTAGCTAAATAAATAAATGTGAGTGGTAAGTTAGAAAGAATAGAACTAGAAGGACTAAGATTGCCATTTGGGCAAAGTTCATTAATTAAATATCCATGGCTAGATGATTTTAGAAAAGTCCAGGTTTTTCTTGGTCTCTCTTGGTGTGTCGACAATTAGAGAAAAAGAGGAGGGAAGCTCAATTGTTATTGCTCAAGCCATTCCAATCATCTTTTAGTGTTGCTAAACATCCAAGAAGCTTTAATTTACAATTCCCATCTCAAGTAAGTGTTATCCCTAAATTTGTTAATTAGGGTTCATGTTTAGTATTTGATCATATTGATCAAAGGTTGATAATTCATGACTAGTTAGTTAATTAGTCTCTAATTTGAGATGATTGTGTTATAGGAAGCAAGTAAGAAGTGGGGAAGCTATTGTTAGTGTGATTGTGCTTAAGAATCAAGGTAAGTACATTGGTTATAACATGTCTTTGTTAGCTTTATCATATCTTGGTATGATAATGTTTTATGTGTTAGCTTTATCATGTTTGTTTACATGGTAATGGTGAAGGATAGGGTATAGGGTGCGTTAGCTAGTACGGATCCATCACTAGGTATAGCTTAGTTAGTCGTCGGGCTAACTATGGGATGAGGTTCGACCTTACGGGTTGATCGTGTTTAGGTCGACTATGTCGATGTGAGGTAAGTGCCCCTATATCGCTAGCTTAACTAGTGGTTAGACTAGTTATGGTTATGTATGATGTTTAGCTTGTTATGCCATGTACTTACTAAGCGTTTCGCTTACATGTTTAGTTGTGATGTTTTCTTGATAGGTACCGAAGGATCGAGCAAAGGTAAGGAAAAGGCGTAAGTGATTATGTAGTAGAAGACCGTTCTCTTTTGGACCAAGCATATTGAAGTTGGAAGCCCCCAAGTGTTCTTTTGTGTCGTGGGTACACTTCTTTTATATGGTCATTTTTTTAGTTCACGGTCATGTCTTGATGTCTAAATTATGGTACATGTTGGTAGTTCTAGACGTTTTAAGGGGTGTTTGGTATAAGCATGTTTCTACCCATTTTGAGATGTTAACGGGTCATGTATGCATGGAACGCTTTTGATATGTTAAGTTAATGGTTATGGTCAAGTTATTTGTGAATTGGTAGTAGTATAAATGGTCTTGTAGTGTAATGGGTCATTTTGGGTATTAATGCATAACCCGTCCAATTTTGAGGTACTATTACGGGTGGTCAAACGGGTGATGTTTTTGAATGAAATTAATCTTACGGACATACTAAAGGATTCTGGAAAGTTTCGTCAAGTTTCGAGTCCGGGAGGTCGGGTTTCCAGCCGAGGATTTTGATTATGCATATTTGGGACAGTAGGTCTGTCCAGAATTTCTGTGGTGCAGGGTAGATACGGCGCATCTCCTTTGAGATACGGCGTATCAGGTGATGCGGCGCATCTCCTTTTGAGATATGGCGCATCGTAGCTATTTTCTTGAAATTTTCTGTCTTAGTGGGTCGATGCGGCGTATCTAATTTAATAGATGCGGCGTATCAGAAGTTTAGGATAATACGGCGTATCACTTTAGATTGATACGGCGTATTGTCTCTCCACTTTGATACGGCGTATCCCTAAAAAGGATACGGCGTATCTTGGTCTCAGAAAGGTTGTTTGGTCGTGTTAGAAAATTGTGTGAAATGTTTTGAAGGGTCTTCGAGTATATGTTCTTGCAAGTATGTTTAGAAGGTTAAATGTTATAGATTCTGGTCATTAGATGAAGAATTTGTATGAGTCCGTTTTAGTTAATCGTTTCCACGTATAAAGTTCAAAATTTTTGGTATAAGTGGTCACGGGGCGTTACAAGAATAATCATCCTGCTTGTGATTAAGCCACGGCGGAGGTAGTCTGTACTCCCGATCAGGTTCGAACTACATGGGCAACTGTTTTGACAGCTTGTGATCTTGCGAAGACTTAGTGCATGGTGGTATACACAATCTTGTAAATTCTTTTGCAGAATTTTGTGATCTTTAATTTTCCACTAACGGTATGGATATGATAAACTATTTGGAAAGTTTAATATACTTTGAATTCAAAGTTGTTAGTTTACCTTTTTCCGGTCTTAAGCCCCACAATGTCTTACATATGATCTCTTATAACTATGGTTTTTTAGGGTTAGGGTTTTTGTAAGTGCATGTCAGGTTTTTTTAGGGTTAGGGTTAGGGTTATTGTATCGTTATCTGTTATTTGATTTCTATTGATTTGAATAAACTGTTGCATAGTTAGATGCCTGTTTTGGGAAATAAAAGTTCACATAATTTTACAAAACAATTTTCAAGTGCGATCGTTGGAAACCTTTTGCTTTTGTCTTTTCAATCGATCCAAGTGTTGTATCATTCCGGTGGTAATCGGCTATTCTATGGGAAACAACTAGGGTTAACGGATCAAGGGGTGATTCCGGGCGACCTTGAACCATAGATGGTCGTTTACTTAACCCTGTAGAGTTGGGCTCAGATATCGGGCCTCAGATTAATCATCCTGCTTGTGATTAAGCCACATCGGAGGTAGTGTGTACTCTTATACAAATATAATGGTTATAAAATATATGTTTTATAACGTGTCCCCATATGTGGTGGTTGTAAAGTGAGAACGTATATAAATTTTAGATGTGCGAATGTGCGAATTACATAGCCGTCGTTCATACATGGCATAAAGTACCATGAGTACGTCTCTTATACAAATATAATGGTTAAAAAAGGTGTGTTTTACAACGTGTCCCCATAATCGGCGGTTGTAAAGTGAGAACGTATATAAATTTTAAATGTGCGAATGTGCGAATTAGACAAATGTGCGAATTACATTGCCGTCGTTCATACAAGGCATAAAGTACCATGAGTACGTCTCTTATACAAATATAGTGGTTAAAAAAGGTGTGTTTTACAACGTGTCCCCATAATTGGTGGTTGTAAAGTGAAAACGTATATAATTTCTAAACCGGCGAATGTGCGAATTATATAATTATTGTTTCTGCAAGGCATAAAGTAACATGAGTAAGACTACATACGGTATATAAAACTTGAAATTTCAAATTCAAATTAAAAAAGAGGGCGGATATTGATGAACTCAAATAAGTACATTTTATTACTATCATTTATCCTATTTATTTGACTTGTTTTATTATATTATCTGTGAGAATTGATACGTTAATGTTTACTTTTGTAATTCTCAGGTAAAAACAAGCATTTGGTGAAACTTGGCGATTTTGGACTAATTATGGAGCAAAACAAGCAAGAAGTTAAGAGTCTACTGAAATGTACAAGATCAAGACATTCTGCTCCAGATACGCCGCATCTTGGTTATTACATACGGCGCATCACTATCAAGATTTCACAAGATACGATCCAAGATACAAGAGGACATGCGCCGCATCTATAAATGGAGTTACGCCGCATCTTCTGGCGGTGTACGAATATTCCTGAATATATTAATCTTGGACCCCACGCGAAGTTAAGTTAATGCGCCGCATCTACTTATTAGATGCGCCGCATCTTACCTCAGACAGAAACTATAAATACCCCAAAGTCAGACGACTTTAAGAGACTTTTGGTACGTACGATAACCGAAGTACAGAAGCCCTAGGCCGAATTCAGTCGTGATAGCAGCACAAGACACACCTTGAACAAAGATACGAGAGCTGTAAGAAGGTCCTGCATGTATTCAATTCATTAAGTAGTTTTGTTTTATTGTATTAGTACACTTTAATTGATCAGGATTGATGGGCTTGTGTTATGTTATCATTCACTTCAACTCCCCTTAAAATTGCTTTCCCATTAATTAAAGTTTATATGTTGATGTATTTGGTGACTTTTATTAATGCATTGATAACCTCTGTGTCTAGCTGAGCATTGCTTGGGTCGCCATGCCCCTTCCTCGCCTATTTATTAGATCACCTATGCATTCTATCATCTGTAGAAAAGTAGGAAGAAAGATAAATAGGATAGTCATAAGTAATCATTAAGGGTTTACTCGCCGATAAGATTAGAACCAACGAGAAAGGACTTAATCTCGGTGCGTTGCATCGAACTATACACTTCATATAAAACTAGCAATAAAACAAGTGACAAGCTACTTAACTATCAGGACAGGCCTTCTTATTGTCTCGAGTATTTATCTGTGTACGTGTGTGCTATTCGCTGATTCGTGCCTATTAGTTAGTTTATTATTTAATTGAACCAAACCGTGCCAGTCTCTCAGGCTGAACCCCCTTGCGTTAAATTAGGTTGTATAGCTAACTTAAGATATTAAAATACTGATTAGAATAACTAGATAATACGTTCCACTCTTAGTGATCGACACCCTACTTACCATTATATACATACTGACCGGGTACACTGCTCGTTAAAGTGTGTGTGTTATTGATAAGTCGGCTAAATATAAATTTAAAACTTGAATACTGCTAAAACCACAACGACATACCTTGGGTATAAATTAGAGCACTCGCACGCACGCATCAAGTTTTTGGCGCCGTTGCCGGGGAGTGAATTGTTATTATCTGTTAATTTGATTAGTATTTTAATTAGGTTTTTCTTTTTAATTTTTAATCTAACCACTAACTGTGTTGTATATTAGTTTAATTTGCATTCATTGTATTATTTGCATATTTTTTGTTTTGTGTGTTATTTGTTTGCTTTTATTTGTGTTTATTTTCGTTTGTGTTTTATTTTTATTTTTCGTATTTTCTGTGTTCTGCTATCGTTGTACTGAGCTTATTCAAACGATACGGCGCATCTATTTTAATAGATACGGCGTATTGCGTTTAATTTTTATAAAATACAACGCGTTTAATTGATTCGATACGACGCATCTTTTCCCCAAGATACGGCGTATCTGTTTTTAATAAGAAATTTTTTCTAAACGTTAACGCGATACGACGCATCTGCTTTAGCAGATACGGCGCATCTATTATTTTAATTAAAAACAGTTTTTGAATTATTAAACAGATACGACGCATCGATCTCTGTCGATACGGCGTATCTTCTGAATCAAAAATCTTATATTTTGAAACGTAACAAAAATACGGCGCATTAACTTTTGTTAATACGACGAATATAATTTGATAAATATAGTTGATTTTTGATATTTACCTTGATCGGTCCGCTACTCTCGTGCACAAGTTGTTTATTTTCAGGATAAATGATGACTCAAGCATCACCATGAAAGATTACATTCTGAACCAAACCGAGAGACGCTAGCTGGAGTGATCGAACCTAAGACGACTAGAGTGGGGAAAACTCAGTACTGGTAACATTGAACGTCTTAAATTCTTGAAATAGAATTCCAGGTAACCTCTACGATAATTCAACCAGCCCAATGGAAAGTTCTCCACAATATAATCTCAATTTTATTATCCATATTATATATCTGATTCAAATTGTAATCTTAATTTTGTATGCTTAAAAACGATATTTGTTCCTAACCTCGGAATAAATCCTTATCCACTAAACAATAAGATTACAATTATTAATAAAACGTTTATGCCTATTGCTCTTATTTTGAATTCATTTATATCATATGGTATGCCGTTTAACCCCAATTTGATGTATAAAGAATTGTGTTGCGGAGGCCGAGGTACGTTCCTTATTTAAATTTCGTTCACTAAGATAGCGATACGGCGGATCTAAATATCCCAAGCGCCGTATCTCTGACCAACTAGGACTCATTGACTAGTCAACGAGATTAAATAGATACGGCGCATTCCAATTTTTCAATACGGCGCATCGTTTTGCCCTATAAATACGACGGGAATGCGCCAGATCTAAATTTTTTACCCCAAAATCCTCACACAGTTAAGAACATACACGCAGTAAAATTATACTCTAAATCCGAGCTGTTGGGTCTAAAATGCTGCTGATTCGAGAAACATAACTCTGCTGGATAGTTATGTGACTCTGCTGATTAGTGTATTAACTCTGCTGTTTTGATAACTCTGCTGTTTTGGATAATAGGCATAGTGTAACTCTGCTGCTAGCTCACGAAGACTCTGCTGCTAGAAGATTTACTCTGTTGTCTATAGGATATGTATAGTATGTTAAGGATAAGTATAGAAAAGATACGTATGAATATTTTTCTTGTATAGGAAGTCTTGTAAACCGATTAGGACTCCTTACGCTATAAAAGGAGGTTCTAGGGTTAGAGTTAGATATCGATTATCTTAGCATACGTATTGTTTACACTTCAAGGTTTCTTGTAACCCTATTGCTATTAAGAGCAATCGTATTAATATATTGAAGTGTTGTTTGAGAATTCGTTTGTGTTTATTCTTCTTAAGATCAAGTATTAGTTTCCGCATAATATTTGATATACAATCTAAGATCAGTTTCTATACCAATTACTTTAGATTTATCTAAGGTAATTAATAAGATCGTGAAGCTCAACTGGGATCAACAAGTGGTATCAAAGCTTGTGATCTAGAAACTGGTACCAAGAAGAATTTCTGAATAAAAGATCTGCTAATCATCAAATTTAGCAATGGATTCCGATTCAACACACATGGTTACTGCTTCAAGAGTTCCTATGCTCAAGACTGGAGAGTATGAGATCTGGAAGATGAGGATGCAACAATACATGCGAATGGTTGATTACTCACTTTGGGATGTTGTTCTTGAAGGAGACAAGGTGCAAACTAAGACTGCTACTGGATCAGTCTTGACTCTCAAGACAAGTGAAGAGAAAGCACAGAGAAGATTGGAGGTTAAGGCTCACAGTATTCTCATGATGGGAATACCTAATGATTATCAATTGAGTTTTAATCATCTTGAGTCTGCTAAGGAGTTGTGGGAAGCAATTGAACTTCGATTTGGTGGGAATGAGGCTACCAAGAAATCAAGAAAGAATCTACTGAAGCACCAGTTTGAGACTTTTTCTGCTTTGGGTTCTGAGAACATTGAGGGAACCTATGATCGAATTCATAAGTTAACCAGTCAGATGGCTCTTTTGAAGATTGAACCATCTCAAGAAGATGTTAATCTAAAGTTTCTGAGAAGTCTATCTTCTGAATGGAACACTTATACAGTGGTTTGGAGGCACAAGGAAGATTTTGATACTATGACATTGGACGATCTGTACAACAACTTGAAGGTTTATGAATCTGAAGTGAAAGGATTGTCAAGTTCATCTTCTACCACAAATAATCTTGCTTTTGTTTCCTCAAACAGCAAGAATACTGGTAGACATCAAGAACAGCACTCTGCTGGTGGTGCTTTTGCTCCTGCTGTTGGTTCACATGTCTCTGCTGCTGACTCTGCTAACACTAACACCATCAGTGATGCTGCAATTTGTGCTTATTTGGCTGAACTTACTACCAGTACTTCAGTCATGCCTCAAGATCTGGATGAACTTGATCCTGATGATGTTGAGGAGATTGATATGCAATGGCAATTTGCAATGCTTACTATGAGGGCAAGAAGATTTCTTAAGCGTACTGGGAAAGAGATGAAGTTCAGAAGGAACAAGAGTGTGGGATTTGACAAGTCAAAGGCTGAATGTTTTAATTGCAGAAAGAAAGGACACTTTGCAAGAGAATGCAAAGCACCAAAAAGAAGCAATGAAAATTTCAAGAAGTCTGCTGATGAAGAACCAAATTCTACTACTGCTATGGTATCATGTGATGGATTAGGTGATTTTGATTGGAGTGATCTTGCTGAGGATGGTCCAAATTGTGCATTAATAGCTGAAGAAGATCCTGAAGTACAACATTTTGCTCTCATGGCCTATTCTTCTTCTGGATCAGACTCTGAGGTATCAAATGAATCATCTTGTTCTTTTAAATCATGTTCTGATACAATTGAGATACTTAAGTCTAGTAATGGAAGCCTTAAAAAGGAAAATGAAACACTTAAGCTAGATAATCTTAGTTATGAATATGGTTTAAAGAACTTAGAAGAAAAACTAGAGTTTTATAAAAAGATTGAAATTGAATACCTTGATCAGATCACTATCCTGAAAAATGAAATTATCAAGAAAGATGATGAGATTAAGGTTCTTGTGGAAAAAGTAGGAGAAGCTGAACAGGCTAGAGACTTAGCTAAGAGTGAGACTGAAAAACACATTGTTAGGGTGGAAAAACAACACAATTTGCCACTGACATTCTTAGTAAACCATTAGGAAGACACTTTAATGGTATAGGATATAATGCTGTAGCTCACCCTACAAAACTTAGTGCCAATGCCCCTCCTACTAGGACATTAACTTTCATATCTGAGTCTGAAGCCACACCTGTAGGTGAAACTAGTAAACCTGTAGTTGAAACTAATGAAAAAGAAATAGAGTCACCTAAGGTTGAGGTAAAGAAGTATGAACAAGCACCTCTGATTGAAGATTGGGTGTCTGACAGTGATGATGATGAAGTAGAATCTGATTCAACCTCTAAGAACAAAAAGGAAGAAATTCCTACTGTTGTTGAATCAAAAGTACCTAGGGCTAAAAGGGTTGATTTTGTTAAGCCTAGGTTTGGTAAAGGTATCTCTAGAAAGATGGCTGAGTATGATAACACACCTAGAGTATATCCTAAAAGAACAAATAACTTGCCTAGGGGAAACCAGAGAAATTGGAACAACCTAGTTTCACACAAATTAGGTACTGATTTTCAATTACTTAAGAGGGCATGTTATTGCTGTGGTAGTTTTGAACATCTGCAAGATGAGTGCTATAAGAAACCAGCTTGGAACCAATACACTAGGGTGAACCATAGAAATTTTGCTAGGAAGACTCACCCTCACCCCAAAAGAAACATGGTTCCCAAGAAGTTCTGATGAGAGATGGTACGTCTAGAGTTATCTCTCCTATTGCACCAACAGGGTCCATAAAGAAGGAAATAGTCAACTCTGCTGATAAGGCAAACTCTGCTGTTAAGGCAGACTCTGCTGTTTTGCCTAAAGTTGTTACTGATACTGTTGTGGGCAATTATTTTTATGCTGTTAAAGCCTCAGCTTGCTGGGTCTGGAAACCAAAAGTTAAAGTTTTAGATCATGTTCTCAGACACAGCAGTGCACCAATGCAGTTGAAGAAATTTGACTACTTTGATGCACAAGGTAGATCCAAGTCAGTAATGGCTTGGGTCCCTAAGAGAAACTAATTCTCTTACTTTTTGTGCAGGGCAATCTACAAAAGGAGCTAAAGGATAAATGCATTTTTGATAGTGGATGCTCTTCACACATGACTGGAGACCAGAGCAATTTGGAGAATTTTGAAGCTTTGGATGGTGGATATGTTGCTTTTGGGAATGACCCCAAAGGAGGAAAGATTGTTGGTAAAGGCATAATCAGAACTGGAAAATTGGATTTTGAGAAAGTGTATTTGGTGAATGGTTTAAAGTTCAATCTTTTTAGTGTCTCACAAATGTGTGACAGAAAGAATTTTGTTCTTTTTACAGACACTGAATGTCTTGTCTTATCTCCCGACTTTAAGATACCTGATGACAAATTAGTACTTCTTAAAGTCCCTAGACATGACAACATATACAGTGTGGACATAAAGAACATTATTCCCAAAAGAGATTTAACTTGTCTGTTTGCCAAAGCTACTATTGATGAATCCAAACTATGGCACAGAAGGCTTGGACATCTGAACTACAAGACTATCAACAAGTTGGTGAAAGGAAACTTGGTCAGAGGATTACCTTCAAAGATTTTTGAGAATCCTGAAGTATGTGTTGCTTGTCAAATGGGAAAACAGCATAGAGCATCTTGTAAGTCCAAATTGGTGAATTCTATAACTGAACCTTTGTTTATGTTACACATGGACTTATTTGGACCTACTTATGTGCATAGTTTGAACAAAAAGATGTATGGTTTAGTGGTTACTGATGATTTTAGTAGGTTCACTTGGGTATTCTTCCTAGCTACTAAGAATGAGACTTCTGGTATTCTTAAGGCTTTTATTACTAGGATAGAAAACTTATTTAATCACAAGGTTAAGATCATCAGATGTGACAATGGAACTGAGTTTAAGAATCAAGTAATGAATCAGTTCTGTGAGGAAAAGGGTATAACTAGACAATTTAGTGTGGCTAGAACTCCTCAGCAAAATGGTGTGGCTGAGAGGAGAAATAGAACATTAATTGAAGCTGCTAGGACTATGTTGTCAGAGTCTAAGTTACCCACTATCTTTTGGGCTGAAGCAGTCAACACTGCTTGCTATGTACAAAATAGAACTAAGATAGTTAAACCTCACAATAAGACCCCTTATGAGTTATTGCATGGTAGGAAACCACTGATTGATTTCTTTAGACCATTTGGGTGTCCTGTCACTATCTTAAACACCATTGACCACTTAGGCAAGTTTAGTGAGAAAGCAGACATAGGTTACTTTGTTGGATACTCAACTGAAAGTAAGGCTTTTAGGGTTTTCAATCAAAGGACTGGGCATGTGGTGGAAAATTTGCATGTTAAAATTAGAGAAACCACACCTAATGTTGAAGGAAAAGGTCCTGAGTGGATGTTTGATATTGATTCCTTAACCAAGAGTATGAATTATCAACCAGTCATTGCAGGTACTACTAACATGTCTGCAGGTACACAAACTAACCCCAATGCAGGTACACAAGCAAAGAAGGATGAAACTGCAGAGGAGTTTGTTTTGATTGAAAGAAGCAAGTTTGATCAGTATTTCACACCAACAGATAAAGAGGGAAAAAGTTCAGATGATGCTGCTGTTCATAAGGAAGTTCCAAAGGATACTGAAGAAGGGGATGATGAACCTTCTCATGATGTCAAGAATGATGATAAGGAATGGAATACAGAGTCAGATGTTGCTGGGAAACAAGGAAATAAACATAGCAACAGTTCTCTCAACTCTGCTGCCAAGCCAAAGCACTCTGCTGATAAGCCAAAGCACTCTGCTGTTAGGCCGAAACACTCTGCTGTTAGGTTTGGTGATTCTGCTGCTATGGACAAGGACTCTGCTGCTGATAAAGATGGTGATTCTGATGATGATTCTGCTGATGAGATGCCTGAATTAGAAGAAGTGTATGTGGATACTGATGATGAAGTTGTTGATGTTTTTAGTGCTGAAGCTGATTTATCAAACTTGGAGACTGACATACCTGTTAGTCCCACACCAACAACAAGAATCCACAGGAATCATCCAAAGGAGCAAATAATTGGTGATGTTCACTCTGCTATTCAGACTAGAAGTAAATCAAAAGGGTTGAGTGATTTGCTTGATCAGGGATTGTTTGCTCAAACACTTAAGAAGAGGAATAGCCACAAGGATTTACAAAATTGCATGTTTGCCTGTTTCTTATCTCAAGAAGAACCCAAGACCATTCACAAGGCTTTGAAAGATGAAAGTTGGGTTGAAGCTATGCAAGAGGAGTTGCTGCAGTTCAAGCTTCAGGAGGTCTGGACATTAGTTGATTTGCCTAATGGAAAAAGGGCAATTGGTACAAAATGGGTGTTCAGATGTAAAAGAGATGAAAGAGGTATTGTCATCAGAAACAAGGCTAGATTGGTGGCTCAGGGATACACTCAGGAAGAAGGGATAGACTATGATGAGGTCTTTGCCCCAGTTGCAAGATTGGAGGCTATCAGACTTTTCTTGGCATATGCTTCATACAAGAATTTTCCTGTGTATCAAATGGATGTAAAAAGTGCTTTCTTGTATGGAAAGATACCTGAAGAGGTTTATGTGATGCAACCTCCTGGGTTTGAAGATCCTAAGTATCCTGATAGGGTCTACAAGGTAAAGAAGGCACTGTATGGACTACATCAAGCTCCTAGAGCTTGGTATGACACCTTATCTCAGTATTTGTTGAATAATGGTTTTCACAGAGGAACCATTGATAAAACATTATTCATTAAGAAAGACAAAAAGGATATTCTACTTGTTCAGGTTTATGTAGATGATATCATTTTTGGGTCTACAAATAAGGTGTTATGTGAAGGATTTGAGAAGTTAATGCACAGCAGGTTTGAGAAGAGTTCAATGGGAGAACTGACTTTCTTTTTAGGACTACAAGTTAGGCAGAAGTCAGATGGGATTTTTATTAGCCAAGACAAGTATGTGGCTGATATGTTGAAGAAATTTGGTTTCAAAGATGTGAAGGCAGCCAAGACACCAATGGATAAAAATAAACCTTTGCTCAAGGATGAAGATGGGGTAGAGGTTGATGTACATCTGTACAGATCAATGATTGGCTCATTGATGTATCTGACTGCTTCAAGGCCATATATCATGTTTTCTGTGTGTGCTTGTGCTAGATTCCAAGTGTCCCCAAAAGTTTCACACTTGGAAGTAGTCAAAAGAATTTTTAGGTACCTAAAGGGTCAACCAAAATTGGGTCTTTGGTATCCTAATAATTCACCATTTGACTTGATAGCATACTCAGATAGTGACTATGCTGGAGCTACTATGGACAGAAAATCAACCACTGGAGGCTGTCAGTATCTTGGTCATAGGCTGATCTCTTGGCAATGTAAGAAACAAACAGTGGTGGCTAATTCGACAACTGAAGCAGAATATGTTGCTGCTTCTAGCTGCTGTGGACAAGTGCTCTGGATTCAGAACCAATTGCTGGATTATGGGTACAATTTCATGAACACAAAAATTTTTATTGATAACAACAGCACAATGTGTATTATCAAAAATCCTGTTTTTCATTCTAAAACAAAACACATTGAGATAAGACATCATTTTATTAGAGATTGTTATGAGAAAAAGCTTATTCAAGTGGTTAAAATACATACTGACAATAATGTTGCTGATCTACTTACCAAAAGTTTTGATATAAGTAGGTTTCAATTTTTAGTTGCTAGTATTGGTATGATCAATCTTTAAATCTTAAACTCTCTTATCTCTGTATGTCTTTGTAAAGTTTTGTAAGGATTTGTGCTGTTGCTTAGTCAATATCTGGTGTTTAGTCAATGTCTGCTGTTTAGTTGTTTATTGCTATGCCTACTCTGCTGTTACTATGGAATATTCTTGCTTGTGTTTGTTGTTTGCTACTAACCTTTTGCAGATACATATCCATACACAATCAAGTAAAACATAAACAGAGGAAGTTCATTGATTCAAAAGGCATAAGTACATCATACATTCATTCTGTTCAAAAGGAAAGATCAAAAGACATCAAGCTACAAAGATTCACAACCTAAATCTTAGCAAAGTCAGGCATGACCTTGCTACGAGGTCCCCTAGTGCCCATTGCTTCAAACACCCTTGGACAGGGGAGTGCAAGTACCACTGGACGTGGTGGTGGATCCTGCTGCTGACTGGTAGAGGGAGCTGCTTTCTTCTGCTGATTCTTTTTCATTGGAACTGGAGGTTTCTGTTCAACCGGACTTGGTTTTGGATGAGGCCTGTGGACACTCCTTGCAAAGTCGGCTGCGGCTTTCTCCATTTGCTTCTGTAGTTCAGCGGTTATTGGATGTTTTAGAGGGATGATTTCCCAGGCCCCTTGGTAATAGGTCATTGATTTCGGCCAACCTTGCTGTTTCCCAGGCCAATTTGATGTTTCCTCATCACTTGAATCTTCAAACGATGATGGTGTTGATGGGAGTGGATCGGAGTATGAATCTTCCATGACTGCTTTTCCTTTTTGTTGTGATGTTGATGCATTTTTAGGAAAGTAACTAGCCCAACCTTGTGAGTCATCGGATGATGAATCTGAAGATATTTCAATGATTGGAGTCTTTGAAGAACTCATGATTTGAATGTTATTGGAGTTAGGGTTTTGAATTGGGGATTTGATTTAGTGATTAAGGATTTATGGAGTTAAATGTGGGGTTGGTATGGTATTTAAGGAGGTGATTTTAAAGATTTTGGGAATGTTGACTTTAGGACAACACTTTCATAACTCTGCTGATGAGTTTGAAAGTTGAAGGGTCAAATTGTAACTTTTGGCGCGCTCTTAAACCTAATTAGATAAAAACGGTATCTTTCACCAATTTGATCTAATTCCATTTTAATTGCTCAAGAATTACATTCGACTATCACCAAGAACATCAATTCATATCATTTCACCCAAAACCCCCAAATCAAATGGCTCGAAGAACGTTTCCGGAAGAACACAATCAGATAGCATTTCTCAGTAAGGTTACTGCAGCGGATGGATTTTATGAGATTATGGATTTTCTGGGTTCGTCTAAGTTAAGGTATGCATTAACAGCTGCTCCTACCATTTACAAATCACATATGAAGCAATTTTGGTTAACTGTTAGGTTGGATGTGTTAGATGGTGAGGAACGATTGCTAGGTAGTGTAGATGGGGAAGATATTGTAGTTAGTGAAACAATAATTAAGAGAAGTTTGCGCTTATCAGGCACCCCAACACCCCCTACTATTACCCCAGAAGTAGTTATGACTGAGCTTGAGACTTTTGGATATGAGAGACCTGAGAATAGTGGAACATTTTTGAAAGGTCGTATGTGTCCCCATTGGAAGTTTTTACTGCATACTCTACAACACTGCTTGTTTCCCAAAATAGGTGGATGGAGTGAGTTTAATGCTTCTCAAGCAATGGCTTTAGTGTGTTTAGCCACAGGGCAGCCCTATGATTTTTCTTCTATGATATTTGAGGGGATGAAGAAGTTTATCAAGAAGAAGTTTTACTTGTACCCAAGGTTTCTACAACTTATAATAAACAGACAACTAAGGGAACCATTGAGGCATTCACAAATTGAGCCCTGTAGTAGAATGGCCATCAAGATGTTTGCATTTTTAAAGAAGAATGGGAAAGGATTTTCTGGTGTTATTACTCCCTTAACTGAGCATATCTTGAATGTAGTGGCTGAAGTAAATGAGGATGAAGAGGCTGGAACACCCACAGCTTCCCATCACATATCCTCCTCTACAAACTTAAATGAATCATCTTCCACTGAACCACAACCTACCCAATCACCTAGGAATTCACAAGAGGACATTTTGCTACCTCAGGCCAATGTTAGTATGGTAGCAGATGAGGCTGATACAGGTGTTGGAGGTATCATGATGGACGAGGCTGGCACTACTGTTTCCAACTTAGTAGTTGAACAGGACAGTGTCAACATTATTAAGACCTCAACCATGGTAACATCATTTGTAGAAGGTTCTCAGGAATCTGACACAACTGGTGGTAACCCCAGCCAAATGGCTTTTATGGGGGGCTCAGATGTTCATCCTAGGGATGAGACTGAGTTTATGTCCAAAGATTCACCTCTCGGAGAAGGTAACACATCTCGAAGTGATGAGGACAGAGATGAACATATTGAATTGATGGACACTGATGTACATATTGACATTGCAAATGATACACCTCTCGGACCAGGTAACACAGGTCAAAGTGTTGATGCTAGAATTGAACTTGAAACTGATGATTTGACGGCTAAAACACCTGTACAAAATGTCAATTCCAATGATCAACCTCTCGGGTCAGGTTACACAGACCGAAGTTGTGAGGATATCATGAAACAATTGAAAGCATTGACGAAAAATTGTACAAAATTGTCAAAGGAGGTCCTGGATCTAAGAAAGGAGTTAAAGACAGCCAGAGCTACTCAAGGTGCTGAAATTAGGAGGCTTAAGCTAAGGGTTACACACCTTGAGGGGAGGCTCAAGAAGAGGTCCAAACCAAGTTTGGAAGAGGATGCTTCCAAACAGGGGAGGAATGATCAAGAGGCTGTGGTGAATGATAAGGATCAAGAGGATGTGATAGGTTCAGGGGAGGTTGAAAAGGACTTTGTTGAACATGTTGTTGATGAGAGTGGAAAGGTTGACTCTGCTGATGCAGAACATTCTGTAGGTGCAAACAACTCTGCTGATGGGTTGAAGGTTTCTGCTGATGAGACTGAGCAGAGTGCAGGTGTAAAGGACTCTGCTGGAGTAAATGATTCTGCTGATTCAGATGATGAACAGATGACTTTAGCTCAAGTGTTGCTGAACATGAACAAAGAAGCTAAAATACCCACACAATCACAACAACCTGTTGCTGAATCAAGTGAAAAGTTTGAAAGGATGAAAAAGTTGGCTGATGAAGAAGCTCAAATTGCTCAAGATGAAGAATATGCAAGAAGAGTTGCAGCTGAAGAGGAAGAAAATCAGTTTGAATTTATGGGCAACTCTACATTTAATGAAGTTAATCAAGAAGAATTAGATGAATAATTGCAGTACTTCATTGATTCTGATATGATTGTAAGAGGTGAAGCAAGGATGATAGCAAATGATGAGCAGTTAGATGGGAGTGAAAAGACAAAAGAGCTTGTTGATTTTATACTTAAAAAGAATGGATTAGCTAAGTGGGAAGAGCTGATTAAGAGGATTACAGATGCACAGAAGCATGGTTACAAACCTAAGTCAACTTCAAGGAAAGCAGTGGTTAAAGACATGAAGTATTATTTGAAGAATGCAAGAGGCTATCAGATGAAGGATTTCAAAGGTAAGTCAGATCACTTAATTGAAAAGGAATTTTATGAAACTTATGCTAAGCTTAATCCAAGAAAAGTTTCTGAAAAGAAGAGAAATCCAGAAGTTATGGGATCTGACAGTATGAAAGCATCTGGGAGTGGAAGTGTCTCAAAGCCCATAGTATCTGATGTTGAAAAGGAGAAAGAAATTGTTGTTGAAGCTGAAGTTATGACTGAATCCTCTGCTGGTACAAAGAGATATAGGAGGACAGTAAAGCAGGTGGGTAGGAAGAAGAGAAGAACACAGTCAATAGTGATGAGTGATTCGGATAAAGAAGAGAAAGAGGATAGTGATTCAGGGAAAGAAGAAGTGACTGCAGATGATATGCAAGGAATTATGCATCTCACAGTTCATGAACCTCAAGAAGAGCCTGAGTTACTTAATGAAGTTCCTTTATCAGTAAAATATCCAATCATTTCTTATTCACATGAAGTTCTAAGTGATGGTCAAGTATGCTGGGTAATTAGGAGGTCAAATGGTTCAAGTGTAGGGTATATTAGTTTTTCTCAGATGATGCACTACATGGATAGGGATGATATTACTCAACTCTGGAATCTTTATAAGAAGAATTATGGTGATACTCGACCAGAGATAGTGTATGAGAGACTAAATTATTACTACTTGAAGAACATGTTTGAACCAGATGAGAGAAGTATTGAATGGAAGAAGTTACTGAGTTCCACAGTTCAGAAATGGTATTTATATCAATCTTGTGGGGTTCATGTCTTATCATGCATAGGTGTGACTGTGTATATGCTTGTGGAGAAGGATTATGTCATCAACAACAGTACATCTATTCTGTATCAAATGTTGCAGCCTGGTAAGTTGACACTACAAAGACCATTTGATGCAGATCATCAAGCAAAGGAACTGATTGAGAAATATAAAAGGTTGCTGGTATCAAAGGTTTCAAAACAGTAAAGTGTTTGGAAGCATCCTCCTGGTGGTTATCTGGATTTAAGGAAACTTGATGATTTTTGAAGAAAAATATCAAGTTTAGGGGAGGATTGTTGGGTCTAAAATGCTGCTGATTCGAGAAACATAACTCTGCTGGATAGTTATGTGACTCTGCTGATTAGTGTATTAACTCTGCTGTTTTGATAACTCTGCTGTTTTGGATAATAGGCATAGTGTAACTCTGCTGCTAGAAGATTTACTCTGTTGTCTATAGGATATGTATAGTATGTTAAGGATAAGTATAGAAAAGATACGTATGAATATTTTTCTTGTATAGGAAGTCTTGTAAACCGATTAGGACTCCTTACGCTATAAAAGGAGGTTCTAGGGTTAGAGTTAGATATCGATTATCTTAGCATACGTATTGTTTACACTTCAAGGTTTCTTGTAACCCTATTGCTATTCAGAGCAATCGTATTAATATATTGAAGTGTTGTTTGAGAATTCGTTTGTGTTTATTCTTCTTAAGATCAAGTATTAGTTTCCGCATAATATTTGATATACAATCTAAGATCAGTTTCTATACCGATTACTTTAGATTTATCTAAGGTAATTAATAAGATCGTGAAGCTCAACTGGGATCAACACGAGCATTTTTCTCAAATCCACCCTCTAATCCGATCTATTATCCTACTCCTAATCATACAATTAAGGTGATTATTCTATTTCGATTTAATCTTGTTTAATATAAAAATTAGGGTTTATGTGATTAATTCGATTAGGGCTTAAATAATATAGAGATATGATTAGGACTTGTATTAGATGATCTCCACCGTATTTAATTTGCATAAATCATCGAATTTCTGGCCTAGTTTGATTTGAATGTAAATTAGGGTTTTGAATTCGATTTTGAATTTTAGTGGGAAAATGGATTAGAAGTGGTGTAATGAGCTTTTAGAACTGTTATAATGGGTATATGATACTGTGATATTAAGTGGGAGTTTACGTCACGGATTCGGATTCTTGAAAAGCATGCCTGATCCCCTTTATTTTATACTGATATGCTTTTAGATGCGGCGCATCTAGGTTAATTGATGCGGCGTAACGACCTATTTCCAATTTAATAAAATTCTAGATACGCCGTATTACTTAATCTAGATACGACGCATCTCCATACGCCGTATCTCATTTCTTGCTCCGCATCTCTTATATTTTGTGCAGATACGCCGCACTGATTAAATCAGATGCGCCGTATCTACCTAATTTGCAGACTGTTTACTAACTTTGAAAATTTATTTCAGATGGCATTACCAGAGGCTGCACACAGACATCAGTGGCTACGTTTCGAGAATATGGGACTGACTCCTGGCACTTTGGATGATTACTTGCGGAGACTAGAGTCGATTTACTTTAAGAGAATATTTAGGGTCCAGGTTTTGGATATTGCTGATGTTGGATTGATTGGAGCGGGGCATGCTGCTGATAGTTTGCATCGTAGGTTGGAGATGGTGGTTAGTGATGATGATGATGAGGTGGTGTTTAGATCTTTTGCTTGGGAGAGATTGTTTGGGGTCGATGAGCCTCTTATCAGGGAGCTTATGCTGGAGTTCTTCAGTACTGTCCATTACAGGGAGACTGATACAGAGCTGGATACTGCCGACACTTTGGTTTTTAGGTTGGGGGAGTGCACAGGCAGATGTCGATGAGGGAGTTTATTCTAGCTATGGGGTTACACACTGCTGAGGAGCTTGAGTCTGAGGGGTTTGCTAGGTACTGGGCTGACAGCTTGAGGGCAGTTCCTGATAGGGCGTTACTGGGAGATTACTGGGATAGGATCTCTTCAGGGGGTGATATCACTACTTCCACCCCTTCTTACACACTGATCAGGGAGCCCATGATGAGGTTGTGCCACCGCATGATAGCTCTGACCATTGCTGGGAGAGGTCAGTCACCTGAGAAGGTGACCACTCTTGACCTTTTCCTTTTGAGGAGCATGGATGAGGGATTGTCGGTGAACATCCCCCACTTTCTGGCACATTACCTCCACCGTACAGCTGCAGGCAGAGATAGGAGGAGTCATATGACTGGCGGGCATTTTGTATCTAGGTTGGCCCGCCATTTTGGAGTGATTGGAGAGGAGATTCCAGCAGGGCTGGAGGTTGTGGTGACCCATCTCCCGGTTATTGACAGGGATTATTTGGTTAGACTTGGGATCTGTCAGTTGGCTATGGGAGATTACGTTTGGGTAGCATTAGGGCCCGCTAGAGCTGCAGGGCCAGAGGCGGAGCAGGGAGGTCCCTAGGGAGCTCCGGCTGCTGCTTCAGCCCATCAAGAGGAGCCAAAGGCACCAGCACCTGTACGCACGATGAGTCAGAGAGTTGAGGCAGTTGAGGGAGAGCTGAGAGCCTTGAGAGACGTTGTAGATGGTATGAGGAGAGACTCAGAGTGGCTGGTTACGAGTGTGAGCCGACTTTTGGAGCAGCAGGGTATTACCCACACTCGTCCGGATGGTACTCATGTTGCAGGAGTGACACTTGCATACACTCGCAGAGTCCGGGCTAGGACGGATGATGCCAGCACTTCGGGGACCCACCCACACGACCACACTGACCCTTGATCTCTTGATTCTACGTGTTTATTGACATTGTTCCATGCATATTATTATTATTCTTTAAAATTGTACTAATCGTTATTATCATTTATGCATTTTATGTTTCAGTTTATATTTCTTATTATGCTTGACAAAGACTGGCATTAAGTTCAGCATGATAATACGAGAGGACGTGAGAGAAAACCGTGGAACGAGCCATTTTACAACAGACTGTTAACAGTCT
Source organism: Artemisia tridentata subsp. tridentata (assembly GCA_021014915.2). Taxonomy (NCBI): domain Eukaryota; kingdom Viridiplantae; phylum Streptophyta; class Magnoliopsida; order Asterales; family Asteraceae; genus Artemisia; species Artemisia tridentata. Next base: position 204,335,435 of record CP139509.1, on the reverse strand, counting down.
GTATGGTGAACACATGCGCCGCATCTGATACAACAGATGCGCCGCATCCTATCCTTTATTTTGTTTTTATTTCGTATTTATTCCAGGCTCGATACGGCGTATCTTCTTCCATAAGATACGGCGCATCGACTGACCTGATGATTTTCAGTTTTAATTTTTATGTTTTATTTTTCCTAACTACTAATGTATTATGCAAGTTTGAACTTTCTTAACTTAGGTGTGTTTAAAGTCTTGGTGGTATTATAGATTCCTGCATTTCCTGTGGATACATCTATTATGAAGCCTAAACGTTCTCATCCACAAGAAAGATGATTTTTGCTCTTATACTAATAATGGAGGATCATACCGAGCAAATCTCAGGGGAGTTTTTCTGTTCTAATTCTTTTATTTTCCAGTTTTTAACCTTTTATACAAACAACGAGGACGTTGTTTAACTTAAGTAGGGGGATTGGAGAATTAGAACACTTAACACTTACTTGTCCTAAACTTTTCAAAATATGCTTAAAATGTGCTTAATATATCAAAATTTAAAATTTTTTAGCATGTTTTTGTTTAAAGTCTAAGTTGCATAGCTGCACACATGACGTTATTTTCAAAAATTGTGATTTTTTCAAAATTCACAAATCTATGAGTGTGCCGGTGACTTGTAAACTTTAGAACTTGGCTTGTATACTATTCGAGACCACCATAATAAGTATTATTTTATATAATTGGAATGACTTGTCTAAATTGGTAAAATTCTAGGATTACACCTAAATAGCCTATTATATGTTATGTGTTATTAGCTGATGAAGCGAAAAGTGTACCGCTTTTAGGGGGTCATTTAAGCCCTAAATCGTATTTATTTGATCAAATATTGCCCTAAATCGTTCCTTTTGTCATTTTAGGTACTTTGGAGAAGAAATCTGGAAAAGGAAGCATTTTGGACGTTTTTGGAGCATAAAAGTGAAGAAAACGACAAAGTCTCAAAATCGGCTGGAAAAGTACCTTTGACGGCGTCACAAATTGCTCTTGACGGCGTCATGGCTTGGCAAAAGAGGTGGATATGAAAAATACACATGATAAGCCAGGGAGTTTTGCAATGAAAAGTCTGACGGCGTCACCCTTTGAAGTGATCAAGGTCGTCACGGTTTAAGTTAAAGAGGGACGGCGTCAAGCCCATTTCTGACGGCGTCAAGCCTTGATAGGCCAGAGCGGATTTTGGAAGGCTACAAAGGGACGGCGTCAAGAAGGCCATCCGGGAACCCTAGACACGGCGAGGTGACGGCGTCAAGATCTACAACGTGACGCCGTCAGACCTTAAGTTCTATATATAGTTTTGCAATTTTTTGTTATTAGTGTGCAACTTTGTGAGGAGAAACCCTAAGACGAATTTCTGCCATTTTTAAGGGTTTTCATACCCTTGGATCTCCCATGTTTAATTGAAGATAAGTAATTGTTTAATCAATCAATATGTCTATGTGTTGTTTGATTATATCTTGTTCTTGTCTTTTGATTAACATGCTAGGCTAGATTTATCTTGTATTTGCTTAGATCTAATGAAACCTAGCTATTGATTATTGGTTATTAGTGTGTTATTAATTGTATTGGATGAATGTTTATCGATGTAGGCTTAAGAAAACTGGCTAACTTCCTATTCGGTAACTTGCTTGAACGTCTTAAGAAACATGAACCAATGCGTACTAGGTTTTTATGGTTGTATTTAATGCATGAGCGAATTCTAGTGATCCCATGTTAGGAGCTTCCTAGCCGGCTCGACATAGGAGTGAAGTAGGAGCTTGTAGAGTTGGGGAAGTACGTACGCCACCCCACGATTGGTATTAAGGAATACACCCGTCATCCACGCAATTAATACACACTAATCAACCGGTAAAAGATAGTTAGGGAGTAAGGAAATCTAAGTAAACACATTTTCTCCATATAAGTTTCACAACCTTTTCATTTTCAGTTATTTTATTTTATTTGCATTCGTAGTAATTTGGGTTAGTTGACTAGCAACTAATTCCGCCCACTCCTTCAAACCCGAGATTTTACTTGCTTTCATAAAAATATAAAAATACAAAAAGAATCTTCCCTCACCCTTAGACCTAATTAGAGTAGTTTTTCATACCTAACGAACACTATTCCCTGTGGAGAACGATCAATCCCCCGTACTTACCACTACACTATACTACATCGGTCAGGTACACTGCCTGGTGGGGTTGTAAGCCTCTTGAGATCCCTCGAGAGGTAAAACCTGTTGTAAGGTTGCAAAACCACGCATCATTAGCTAACTACACTGGTTAGTTAACCCCCGTATAAACCCTTTTGTTACTCTCACTTTTAGAGTAAGATACCCCTAGAAAAACACTCAGAGCCATTCCTTTCGTTTCTTACACCTTTGTTAAAATGTTTCGTTACACCCTTATACCTTAGCCTACCCTGTAGATTAAAATCCGTGGTTGGTTAATTGCTTTAGGCAAAGTGTGTTTCCTTACATTACCTGTGTTCGCATGCGTAATTCATTATCTTTGGTTAGGTCGGGAAATTGCACAATGCAATTGGAGTGAAAGTAAATATTGTATATCTTTGAGTTTATTTTTCCGTGTGTTTACTACTTTCACTATTACCGTTATTTCTGAAGTTATGAAAAGTATGTGATGCGCGTGATGTGTCGTTGCGGTTTAGCAGTATTAATGCCTACTAAAGTTTTAAATTTATATTTAGCCGACTTATCAATAACACACACACTTAACGAGCAGTGTACCCGGTCAGTATGAATATAATGGTAAGTAGAGTGTCGATCACTAAGAGTGGAACGTATTATCTAGTTATTCTAATCAGTATTTTAATATTCTAAGTTAGCTATACAACCTAATCTAACGCAAGGGGGTTCAGCCTGAGAGACTGGCACGTTTTGGTTGCAATTAAATAATAAACTAAACTAATGAGCACGAATCAGCGATAGGCATGCACGTACACAGATAAATACTCGAGACAATAAGAAGACCTGTCCTGATGATTAAGTAGATTGTCACTTGTTTTATTGATAGTTTTATATGAAGTGTATGTAGTAAACCCTTTCTCGTTGGTCCTAATCTTATCGGCGAGAAATCCCATAATGATTACTTATGTCTAAAAGTTATTCCTAAGTGATCAATTTAGTAACAACCGTGGGAGCCACATTCTCTTCCGTAGTCAAATGTGCAGGCCACTAATAAACACAGAGGTTATCAATGCACTAATAAGTAGTAACCAAAGACATCAACATATAAACTTTAATTGATGGGAAAGCAGTTTTAAGGGAGTTCAATCTTTCTCCTCACATTACACAAGCCACCAATCCTGATGAATTAAAGTTTACTAACACAATAAAACAAAACTACTTAATGAATTAAATACATGCAGGACCTTCTTACAGCTCTTGTATCTTCGTTCGGGTGTGTCTTGTGCTTCCTGATCGTCTGAGTTCGGCCTTAGGGTTCTGTACTTCGGTCTTGTAAAACTGTCGAACTCTCAATTCGTCTGGTCTTTGGGGTATTTATAGTTTCTGTCTGAGGGTAAGATGCGGCGCATCTAATAAGTAGATGCGGCGCATTGACTTAACTTCGCGTGGGGTCCAAGATTAATATATTCAGGAATATTCGTACACCGCCAGAAGATGCGGCGTATGTCCATTCTCAGATGCGGCGCATGTCCTTTGCCGTCTTGGATAATATCTTGTGAAATCTTGATAGTGATGCGCCGTATGTAATAAGTGAGATGCGGCGCATCTGGAGCAGATTTGTCTTGATCTTGTACATTTCAGTAGACTCTTAACTTCTTGCTTGTTTTGCTCCATAATTAGTCCAAAATCGCCAAGTTTCACCAAATGCTTGTTTTTAACTGAGAATTACAAAAGTAAACGATTAAGTATCAATTCTCACAGATAACATAATAAAACAAGTCAAATTAATAGGATAAATGATAGTAATAAAATGTACTTATTTGAGTTCATCAAATATCCCCCCACTTGAACTTTACTTGTCCCCAAGTAAACCTTAGAATTAATCTTATGAAAATGTATCCTAAAAGATATTAGGATTTATTTTTATATTTAAGCACGTATTCATTTTTGTCATAATCACACAACCAAACACTTAACGAATTAGAAGTAAAATAAAATAATTTGATAAAAGCAAATCTAATCGTTTAACTGTCCAGTCGTGACGAATATTCTATCATAAGCTTGGCAAGTATACACATCTCCTCCACTAAAGCCAAGGAATAACAAGTCTAAAGCGGTAAAAAAGGGTTTTGAGGTTTAAGGGTTAATCATTCTCCTTAATCTCTATCGATCTCAAATTCCAGAAAAGGCGACAAAATCACAAATACATGATCGAATCCACGAACACGATACTTGCAATTGCTCAAATCCTTAACTCGAATAGGCTAAATATAGGACCAAGTAATCTTCACCAATAATATTATATAAAAAAGGGCGACAAAATCATAAATACATAGCCGAATCCATGACTACGATACTTAAGATTGCTCAAATCCCTAATCTCAATAAATCAAAGGTTTGGATAAAGAATAATATAGGGTATGGATAATATTTGGGATATAAATTGGTGTAAAATGAAAAATAAACAAAACAAATAAATTAAAATCCTAAGTGTGGTTAATCACTATCCCAACCATCCCATGAATAAGACTCATATCATAGAATAACTCACGCTTTAACACTTGAAACACACGCTTTAGGTAGACACAAATTATACTCAACAAGATCTCAATCAAAGAATAAACCTTAGTTGGTGTTCCCATAACTGCCAACTCCCATTCAATCCATAGATATAATATACAACAACTAGTGGTGATATCGACCACTTAATACAAAACTTTACATAAGTTGGTTAAAACAAACATCCAACTTTTTTTTTTTTTTTTTTTTTTTTTTTTTTTTTTTTTTTTTTTTTTTTAAACATAAACATAGATGTGTAAAATTTCACCACATCACTATAATGATAATTCTGGATAATTTTTCCATACTTTTCATGACTTCAGAAATAACGGTAATAGTGAAAGTAGTAAACACACGAAAAATAAACTCAAAGATATACAATATTTACTTTCACTCCAATTGCATTGTGCAATTTCCCGACCTAACCATAGATAATGAATTACACACGCGAACACAGGTAATGTAAGGAAACACACTTTGCCTAAAGCAATTAACCAACCACGGATTTTAATCTACAGGGTAGGCTAAGGTGTAAGGGTGTAACGAAACATTTTAACAAAGGTGTAAGAAACGAAAGGAATGGCTCTGAGTGTTTTTCTATGGGTATCTTACTCTAAAAATGAGAGTAACAAAGGGTTTTTACGGGGGTTAACTAACCAGTGTAGTTAGCTAATAACACAAAACATTTATAGGCTTTTTGGGTGTAATCCTAGAAATTTACCAATTTAGACAAGTCATTCCAATTATATAAATAATACTTATTATGGTGGTCTCGAATAGTATACAAGCCAAGTTCTAAAGTTTACAAGTCACCGGCACACTCATAGATTAGTGAATTTTGAAAAATCACAATTTTTGAAAATAACGTCATGTGTGCAGCTATGTAACTTAGACTTTAAACAAAAACATGCTAAAAAAATTTAAATTTTGATATATTAAGCACATTTTAAGCATATTTTGAAAAGTTTAGGACAAGTAAGTGTTAAGTGTTCTAATTCTCCAATCCCCCCACTTAAGTTAAACAACGTCCTCGTTGTTTGTATAAAAGATTAAAAACTGGAAAATAAAAGAATTAGAACAGAAAAACTCCCCTGAGATTTGCTCGGTATGATCCTCCATTTGTATAAGAGCAAAAATCATCTTCTTGTGGATGAGAACGTTTAAGCTTCATAATCAATGTATCTACAGGAAATGCAGGAATCTAAAATACCACCAAGACTTTAAACACACCTAAGTTAAGAAAGGTTCAAACTTGCATAATACATTAGTAGTTAGGAAAATAAAACTTAAAAATTAAAACTGAAAATCATCAGGTCAGTCGATGCGCCGTATCTTATGGAAGAAGATACGCCGTATCGAGCCTGGAATAATTACGAATCAGAATAGAAGATGCGCCGCATCCTTAACCAGGGATGCGCCGCATTAAAATAAACTGATAAAAAGTTTTAAAGTCGAAAATAAAAAATGCAGAAAAATAAAGTAAGATATGACCATTGCAGGAGATGCGTCGCATCTTGGGATTGAGATGCGCCGTATCTGCTGCGGCCTTACTGACTCGACACAGAACAGAATAATAAAAAATTTTCGGGTTGTCTCCCGGCCAGCACTTGTCTTTATTCCAGAGTCTTCAAGTTAGACTCACGTTCAGCTCATTATTTAGTCCTTGTCACGGTCCATCCTTCTTCCTTCATCCGAAAGATGTTCCCGTATATCTTTGCGACGTTTTCTTCCGTTCGACTTAATCTAGTATAACTCTTGGTCTTCGTCGCCACATATTCCTCATCTGGTCCCAAAGAGTATTTGATGATTTTAAATTTTTCAGAAATAATCATGGGTGGCTCATTATAAGGGATCCCAAGTAGTTGACACTTTCTTTTGGTGAATTCTTCTTCGTCTTTATCAACAAACTTAAAATAAGGATCCTTAGTCAAATAGTCATCAAGTTCATCAATTAATGACTCATTGTTATCATCATCTTGAATTGCCTCCCACTCTCTTTCCAATTCCCATTGTAACCGTCGACTAAGCTTCGTGTAATCATCAAATTGTTCATGCACCCATTCCCAGAAAGTAGTAGTCGATGTTCCCTTTAGCTCTTTCAAGTATTCGATTCTACCCTTTTCTTGCAAAGCCTCCGCTTTTTGTGGGCAGTCTTCAACATTATCATACCACTCATAGTCTTCAAAGGTTACATCGTTTCCAACCCGTTTCATCCCAATTATACTTCCCCCATTACAGGTTCCGTCACTCTTATAATCACAGGTCGGCCAAACACTACTCCCATCCTTGAAAACGAAAGGTGTACAGGTGTGATTAATGTGCTCAAATTCCCATGGTTTATCCCAAACCCATGGTATTTGGTCATTCCATTCGTAGTACCAGGTGTTTTTGAAATCATCATAAGTCTTGAATCCTGGTAGATCTCCAGTTAGCACATCATCGTCGACTTGAAGAAGGTAATTAAATTCTTTGAATTGTTTGCACAAGGGTGTCTCATAATCGAATACGTCAATGTCTATTCTGAATAATTCTTCAATGCCCTCATTGACTGTTGAATCATGAAGTGACGACCCATGGTCGCTCTCTACTTATTCGTCTTCCCCTCTCATCCAATATACCCATAACGCTTCCTTAGTAGCTCGATACATGCTCTTATGGTTATTGAACTTACTAGCCAACCAATATGAAAAATCAACATTGTTAGGATCGTGGTCAACGTCAAAGCAAGCTTTACCAATCATTTTCCTCCTTATCTCCATGAACTCGTTAAATTGTTCCCTAAAACTTCGTGTTAACCATGAAGTCATAATCCGCTTGACTTCATTTGCAGGGGCAAATTTCGGACTACCATATTTAAGTTCAAGCCATTCCTCGAGGGAGATGTCCATCAACCTTACCAACCTGCCATGAAATAGTAACTCCGCCACATCATAGATTCTTTCATCGTCCAGATAGTTCTCATTTAATCCCCAGTACTGTTCGGAATAAGGCATGTAAGAAATTTGCATAGGTTGGGTATTGCCTCCACCACAGCTTTTATTGCTTGAGTTCATGAATTCAATTTTGAATTTCCCATCATTCTCTTTGATAGTAGTCCAAGTCAATCCTTTAGATTCAATGATGGGCCATAAGAGTACCAATTCATCTTCAGTGTAGCTCATTAGTAAATCATACGAGAATATCCCATCTTCAATATTGCATAAGCGCTTGAATTCCTTATAAGTAGCTTCAAGAGGGGTTTCCCAAGAAAATAAATCTGCATCAATCATGAGCACATTGAAGTTGACATCATCAAAAACTTTCACTTCGAAGGAATCCGAAAGCAAGAGTTCCTTAGCAAGATATCCGTTCACTGACATGTCTTCCATAGCAAAACCTGTCATCATAGGTAAAATCATCAGTAGGATTTGTTCGCTAGAAGAAAAATTAATGAATATAGAAACGGATATAAGAATAAAAATAGCTGATATCTGCAGACGATGCGCCGTATCCAAAAAGTTGGATACGCCGTATCTTATAATCGTTAAAATTAAATCAGACTTTTATTCAGAAAATAGATACGCCGCTTAGAAATTAGAATGCGCCGTATCAATTTAATTATCAAAAATCGATATTTATTTAAAATTAAATGCGTCGTATTAACAAAAGTTAATGCGCCGTATTTTCGTTACGTTTCAAAATATAAGATTTTTGATTCAGAAGATACGCCGTATCGACGGAGATCGATGCGTCGTATCTGTTTAATAATTCGAAAACTGTTTTTAATTAAAATAATAGATACGCCGTATCTGTAAAAACAGATGCGTCGTATGGCGTTAACGTTTAGAAAAAATTTTCCTTAAAAACAGATACGCCGTATCTTGGGGAAAAGATGCGTCGTATCGAATTAATTAAACGCGTTGTATTTTATAAAAATTAAACGCAATACGCCGTATCTATGAAAATAGATGCGCCGTATCGTTTAAATAAGCTCAGTACAACGATAGCAGTATGCAGAAAATACGAAAAATAAAAACAAATAAAAACACAAACGAAAACAAACAAAAATAAAAGAAAACAAATAACACACAAAACAAAAAATATGCAAAAATTACAATGAATGCAAATTAACTAATATACAACACAGTTAGTGGTTAGATTAAAAATTAAAACCTAATTAAAATACTAATCAAATTAACAGATAATAACAATTCACTCCCCGGCAACGGCGCCAAAAACTTGATGCGTGCGGTGTGTCGATGCGGTTTAGCAGTATTAATGCCTACTCAAGTTTTAAATTTATATTTAGCCGACTTATCAATAACACACACACTTAACGAGCAGTGTACCCGGTCAGTATGAATATAATGGTAAGTAGAGTGTCGATCACTAAGAGTGGAACGTATTATCTAGTTATTCTAATCAGTATTTTAATATTCTAAGTTAGCTATACAACCTAATCTAACGCAAGGGGGTTCAGCCTGAGAGACTGGCACGTTTTGGTTGCAATTAAATAATAAACTAAACTAATGAGCACGAATCAACGATAGGCGTGCACGTACACAGATAAATACTCGAGACAATAAGAAGACCTGTCCTGATGATTAAGTAGATTGTCACTTGTTTTATTGATAGTTTTATATGAAGTGTATGTAGTTAACCCTTTCTCGTTGGTCATAATCTTATCGGCGAGAAATCCCTTAATGATTACTTAAGTCTAAAAGTTATTCCTAAGTGATCAATTTAGTAACAACCGTGGGAGCCACATTCTCTTCCGTAGTCAAATGCGCAGGCCACTAATAAACACAGAGGTTATCAATGCACTAATAAGTAGTAACCAAAGACATCAACATATAAACTTTAATTGATGGGAAAGCAGTTTTAAGGGAGTGAAATCTTTCTCCTCACATTACACAAGCCACCAATCCTGATGAATTAAAGTTTACTAACACAATAAAACAAAACTACTTAATGAATTAAATACATGCAGGACCTTCTTACAGCTCTTGTATCTTCGTTCGGGTGTGTCTTGTGCTTCCTGATCGTCTGAGTTCGGCCTTAGGGTTCTGTACTTCGGTCTTGTAAAACTGTCCAACTCTCAATTCGTCTGGTCTTTGGGGTATTTATAGTTTCTGTCTGAGGGTAAGATGCGACGCATCTAATAAGTAGATGCGGCGCATTGACTTAACTTCGCGTGGGGTCCAAGATTAATATATTCAGGAATATTCGTACACCGCCAGAAGATGCGGCGTATCTCCATTCTCAGATGCGGCGCATGTCCTTTGCCGTCTTGGATAATATCTTGTGAAATCTTGATAGTGATGCGCCGTATGTAATAAGTGAGATGCGGCGCATCTGGAGCAGATTTGTCTTAATCTTGTACATTTCAGTAGACTCTTAACTTCTTGCTTGTTTTGCTCCATAATTAGTCCAAAATCGCCAAGTTTCACCAAATGCTTGTTTTTAACTGAGAATTACAAAAGTAAACGATTAAGTATCAATTCTCACAGATAACATAATAAAACAAGTCAAATTAATAGGATAAATGATAGTAATAAAATGTACTTATTTGAGTTCATCAGTATGGAAAAATTATCCAGAATTATCATTATAGTGATGCGGTGAAATTTTACACATCTATGTTTATGTTCAAAAAAAAAAAAAAAAAAAAAAAAAAAAGGAAAAGTTGGAAGTTTGTTTTAACCAACTTATGTAAAGTTTTGTATTAAGTGGTCGATATCACCACTAGTTGCTGTATATTATATCTAAGGATTGAATGGGAGTTGAACGTTATGGGAACGCCAACTAAAGGTTATTCTTTGATTAAGATCTTGTTGAGTATAATTCGTGTCTACCTAAAGCGTGTGTTTCAAGTGTTAAAGCGTGAGTTATTCAATGATATGAGTCTTATTCATGGGATGGTTGGGATAGTGATTAACCACACTTAGGATTTTAATTTATTTGTTTCGTTTATTTTTCATTTTACACCAATTTATATCCCAAATATTATCCATACCCTATATTATTCTTTATCCAAACCTTTGATTTATTGAGATTATGGATTTGAGCAATCTTAAGTATCGTAGTCGTGGATTCGGCTATGTATTTATGATTTTGTCGCCCTTTTTGATATAATATTATTGGTGAAGATTACTTGGTCCTATCTTTAGCCTATTCGAGTTAAGGATTTGAGCAATTGCAAGTATCGTGTTCGTGGATTCGATCATGTATTTGTGATTTTGTCGCCTTTTTTTGGAATTTGAGATCGATAGAGATTAAGGAGAATGATTAACCTTTAAGCCTACAAACCCTTTTTACCGCTTTAGACTTGTTATTCCTTGGCTTTAGTGGGGGAGATGTGTATACTTGCCAAGCTTATGATAGAATATTCGTCACGACTGGACAGTTAAACGATTAGATTTGCTTTTATCAAAATATTTTATTTTACTTCTAATTCGTTAAGTGTTTGGTTGTGTGATTATGACAAAAATGAATACATGCTTAAATATAAAAATAAATCCTAATATATTTTAGGATACATTTTGATAAGATTAATTCTAAGGTTTACTTGGGGACAAGTAAAGTTCAAGTGGGGGGATATTTGATGAACTCAAATAAGTACATTTTATTACCATCATTTATCCTATTTATTTGACTTGTTTTATTATATTATCTGTGAGAATTGATACGTTAATGTTTACTTTTGTAATTCTCAGGTAAAAACAAGCATTTGGTGAAACTTGGCAATTTTGGACTAATTATGGAGCAAAACAAGTAAGAAGTTAAGAGTCTACTGAAATGTACAAGATGAAGACATTCTGCTCCAGATACGCCGCATCTTGGTTATTACATACGGCGCATCACTATCAAGATTTCACAAGATACGATCCAAGATACAAGAGGACATGCGCCGCATCTATAAATGGAGTTACGCCGCATCTTCTGGCGGTGTACGAATATTCCTGAATATATTAATCTTAGACCCCACGCGAAGTTAAGTCAATGCCCCGCATCTACTTATTAGATGCGCCGCATCTTACCTCAGACAGAAACTATAAATACCCCAAAGTCAGACGACTTTAAGAGACTTTTGGTACGTACGATAACCGAAGTACAGAAGCCCTAGGCCAAATTCAGTCGTGATAGCAGCACAAGACACACCTTGAACAAAGATACGAGAGCTGTAAGAAGGTCCTGCATGTATTCAATTCATTAAGTAGTTTTGTTTTATTGTATTAGTACACTTTAATTGATCAGGATTGATGGGCTTGTGTTATGTTATCATTCACTTCAACTCCCCTTAAAATTGCTTTCCCATTAATTAAAGTTTATATGTTGATGTCTTTGGTGACTTTTATTAGTGCATTGATAACCTCTGTGTCTAGCTGAGCATTGCTTGGGTCGCCATGCCCCTTCCTCGCCTATTTATTAGATCGCCTATGCATTCTATCGTCTGTAGAAAAGTAGGAAGAAAGATAAATAAGATAGTCATAAGTAATCATTAAGGGTTTACTCGCCGATAAGATTAGAACCAACGAGAAAGGACTTAATCTCGGTGCGTTGCATCGAACTATACACTTCATATAAAACTAGCAATAAAACAAGTGACAAGCTACTTAACTATCAGGACAGGCCTTCTTATTGTCTCGAGTATTTATCTGTGTACGTGTGTGCTATTCGCTGATTCATGCCTATTAGTTAGTTTATTATTTAATTGCAACCAAACCGTGCCAGTCTCTCAGGCTGAACCCCCTTGCGTTAAATTAGGTTGTATAGCTAACTTAAGATATTAAAATACTGATTAGAATAACTAGATAATACGTTCCACTCTTAGTGATCGACACTCTACTTACCATTATATACATACTGACCGGGTACACTGCTCGTTAAAGTGTGTGTGTTATTGATAAGTCGGCTAAATATAAATTTAAAACTTGAATACGGCTAAAACCACAACGACATACCGTGGGTATAAATTAGAGCACTCGTACACACGCATCAAGTTTTTGGCGCCGTTGCTGGGGAGTGAATTGTTATTATCTGTTAATTTGATTAGTATTTTAATTAGGTTTTTCTTTTTAATTTTTAATCTAACCACTAACTGTGTTGTATATTAGTTTAATTTGCATTCATTGTATTATTTGCATATTTTTTGTTTTGTGTGTTATTTGTTTGCTTTTATTTGTGTTTATTTTCGTTTGTGTTTTATTTTTATTTTTCGTATTTTCTGTGTTCTGCTATCGTTGTACTGAGCTTATTCAAACGATACGGCGCATCTATTTTAATAGATACGGCGTATTGCGTTTAATTTTTATAAAATACAACGCGTTTAATTAATTCGATACGACGCATCTTTTCCCCAAGATACGGCGTATCTGTTTGTAATAAGAAATTTTTTCTAAACGTTAACGCGATACGACGCATCTGCTTTAGCAGATACGGCGCATCTATTATTTTAATTAAAAACAGTTTTCGAATTATTAAACAGATACGACGCATCGATCTCTGTCGATACGGCGTATCTTCTGAATCAAAAATCTTATGTTTTGAAACGTAACGAAAATACGGCGCATTAACTTTTGTTAATACGACGAATATAATTTGATAAATATAGTTGATTTTTGATATTTACCTTGATCGGTCCGCTACTCTCGTGCACAAGTTGTTTATTTTCAGGATAAATGATGACTCAAGCATCACCATGAAAGATTACATTCTGAACCAAACCGAGAGACGCGAGCTGGAGTGATCGAACCTAAGACGACTAGAGTGGGGAAAACTCAGTACTGGTAACATTGAACGTCTTAAATTCTTGAAATAGAATTCCAGGTAACCTCTACGATAATTCAACCAGCCCAATGGAAAGTTCTCCACAATATAATCTCAATTTTATTATCCATATTATATATCTGATTCAAATTGTAATCTTAATTTTGTATGCTTAAAAACGATATTTGTTCCTAACCTCGGAATAAATCCTTATCCACTAAACAATAAGATTACAATTATTAATAAAACGTTTATGCCTATTGCTCTTATTTTGAATTCATTTATATCATATGGTATGCCGTTTAACCCCAATTTGATGTATAAAGAATTGTGTTGCGGAGGCCGAGGTACGTTCCTTATTTAAATTTCGTTCACTAAGATAGCGATACGGCGGATCTAAATATCCCAAGCGCCGTATCTCTGACCAACTAGGACTCATTGACTAGTCAACGAGATTAAATAGATACGGCGCATTCCAATTTTTCAATACGGCGCATCGTTTTGCCCTATAAATACGACGGGAATGCGCCGGATCTAAATTTTTTACCCCAAAATCCTCACACAGTTAAGAACATACACGCAGTAAAATTATACTCTAAATCCGAGCATTTTTCTCAAATCCACCCTCTAATCCGATCTATTATCCTACTCCTAATCATACAATTAAGGTGATTATTCTATTTCGATTTAATCTTGTTTAATATAAAAATTAGGGTTTATGTGATTAATTCGATTAGGGCTTAAATAATATAGAGATATGATTAGGACTTGTATTAGATGATCTCCACCGTATTTAATTTTCATAAATCATCGAATTTCCGGCCTAGTTTGATTTGAATGTAAATTTTGGTTTTGAATTCGATTTTGAATTTTAGTGGGAAAATGGATTAGAAGTGGTGTAATGAACTTTTAGAACTGTTATAATGGGTATATGATACTGTGATATTAAGTGGGAGTTTACGTCACGGATTCGGATTCTTGAAAAGCATGCCTGATCCCCTTTATTTTATACTGATATGCTTTTAGATGCGGCGCATCTAGGTTAATTGATGCGGCGTAACGACCTATTTCCAATTTAATAAAATTCTAGATACGTCGTATTACTTAATCTAGATACGACGCATCTCCATACGCCGTATCTCATTTCTTGCTCCGCATCTCTTATATTTTGTGCAGATACGCCGCACTGATTAAATCAGATGCGCCGTATCTACCTAATTTGCAGACTGTTTACTAACTTTGAAAATTTATTTCAGATGGCATTACCAGAGGCTGCACACAGACATCAGTGGCTGCGTTTCGAGAATATGGGACTGACTCCTGGCACTTTGGAGGATTACTTGCGGAGACTAGAGTCGATTTACTTTAAGAGAATATTTAGGGTCCAGGTTTTGGATATTGCTGATGTTGGATTGATTGGAGCTGGGCATGCTGCTGATAGTTTGCATCATAGGTTGGAGATGGTGGTTAGTGATGATGATGATGAGGTGGTGTTTAGATCTTTTGCTTGGGAGAGATTGTTTGGGGTCGATGAGCCTCTTATCAGGGAGATTATGCTGGAGTTCTTCAGTACTGTCCATTATAGGGAGACTGATACAGAGCTGGATACTGCCGACACTTTGGTTTTTAGGTTGGGGGGAGTGCACAGGCAGATGTCGATGAGGGAGTTTATTCTAGCTATGGGGTTACACACTACTGAGGAGCTTGAGTCTGAGGGGTTTGCTAGGTACTGGGCTGACAGCTTGAGGGCAGTTCCTGATAGGGCGTTACTGGGAGATTACTGGGATAGGATCTCTTCAGGGGGTGATATCACTACTTCCACCCCTTCTTACACACTGATCAGGGAGCCCATGATGAGGTTGTGCCACCGCATGATAGCTCTGACCATTGCTGGGAGAGGTCAGTCACCTGAGAAGGTGACCACTCTTGACCTTTTCCTTTTGAGGAGCATGGATGAGGGATTGTCGGTGAACATCCCCCACTTTCTGGCACATTACCTCCACCGTACAGCTGCAGGCAGAGATAGGAGGAGTCATATGACTGGCGGGCATTTTGTATCTAGGCTGGCCCGCCATTTTGGGGTGATTGGAGAGGAGATTCCAGCAGGGCTGTAGGTTGTGGTGACCCATCTCCCGGTTATTGACAGGGATTATTTGGTTAGACTTGGGATCTGTCAGTTGGCTATGGGGGATTACGTTTGGGTAGCATTGGGGCCCGCTAGAGCTGCAGGGCCAGAGGCGGAGCAGGGAGGTCTCTAGGGAGCTCCGGCTGCTGCTCCAGCCCATCAAGAGGAGCCAAAGGCACCAGCACCTGTACGCACGATGAGTCAGAGAGTTGAGGCAGTTGAGGGAGAGCTGAGAGCCTTGAGAGACGTTGTAGATGGTATGAGGAGAGACTCGGAGTGGCTGGTTACGAGTGTGAGCCGACTTTTGGAGCAGCAGGGTATTACCCACACTCGTCTGGATGGTACTCATGTTGCAGGAGTGACACTTGCATACACTCGCAGAGTCCGGGCTAGGACGGATGATGCCAGCACTTCGGGGACCCACCCACACGACCACACTGACCCTTGATCTCTTGATTTTACGTGTTTATTGACATTGTTCCATGCATATTATTATTATTCTTTAAAATTGTACTAATCGTTATTATCATTTATGCATTTGATGTTTCAGTTTATATTTCTTATTATGCTTGACAAAGACTGGCATTAAGTTCAGCATGATAATACGAGAGGATGTGAGAGAAAACCGTGGAACGAGCCATTTTACAACAGACTGTTAACAGTCTGTATGGTGAACACATGCGCCGCATCTGATACAACAGATGCGCCGCATCCTATCCTTTATTTTGTTTTTATTTCGTATTTATTCCAGGCTCGATACGGCGTATCTTCTTCCATAAGATACGGCGCATCGACTGACCTGATGATTTTCAGTTTTAATTTTTATGTTTTATTTTTCCTAACTACTAATGTATTATGCAAGTTTGAACTTTCTTAACTTAGGTGTGTTTAAAGTATTGGTGGTATTATAGATTCCTGCATTTCTTGTGGATACATCTATTATGAAGCCTAAACGTTCTCATCCACAAGAAATATGATTTTTGCTCTTATACTAATAATGGAGGATCATACCGAGCAAATCTCAGGGGAGTTTTTCTGTTCTAATTCTTTTATTTTCCAGTTTTTAACCTTTTATACAAACAACGAGGACGTTGTTTAACTTAAGTGGGGGGATTGGAGAATTAGAACACTTAACACTTACTTGTCCTAAACTTTTCAAAATATGCTTAAAATGTGCTTAATATATCAAAATTTAAAATTTTTTTAGCATGTTTTTGTTTAAAGTCTAAGTTGCATAGCTGCACACATGACGTTATTTTCAAAAATTGTGATTTTTTCAAAATTCACAAATCTATGAGTGTGCCGGTGACTTGTAAACTTTAGAACTTGGCTTGTATACTATTCGAGACCACCATAATAAGTATTATTTTATATAATTGGAATGACTTGTCTAAATTGGTAAAATTCTAGGATTACACCTAAATAGCCTATTATATGTTATGTGTTATTAGCTAACTACACTGGTTAGTTAACCCACGTATAGACTCTTTTGTTACTCTCACTTTTAGAGTAAGATACCCCTAGAAAAACACTCAGAGCCATTCCTTTCGTTTCTTACACCTTTGTTAAAATGTTTCGTTACACCCTTATACCTTAGCCTACCCTGTAGATTAAAATCCGTGGTTGGTTAATTGCTTTAGGCAAAGTGTGTTTCTTTACATTACCTGTGTTCGCGTGCGTAATTCATTATCTTTGGTTAGGTCGGGAAATTGCACAATGCAATTGGAGTGAAAGTAAATATTGTATATCTTTGAGTTTATTTTTTCGTGTGCTTACTACTTTCACTATTACCGTTATTTCTGAAGTTATGAAAAGTATGGAAAAATTATCCAGAATTATCATTATAGTGATGTGGTGAAATTTTACACATCTATGTTTATGTTTCAAAAAAAAAAAAAAAAAAAAAAAAAAAAAAAAAAAAAAAAAAAAAAAAGAAAATAGAAAAGAAAAAGAAAAAGGAAAAGTTGGACGTTTGTTTTAACCAACTTATGTAAAGTTTTGTATTAAATGGTCGATATCACCACTAGTTGTTGTATACTATATCTAAGGATTAAACGGGAGTTGAACGTTATGGGAACGCCAACTAAAGGTTATTCTTTGATTAAGATCTTGTTGAGTATAATTCGTGTCTACCTAAAGCGTGTGTTTCAAGTGTTAAAGCGTGAGTTATTCAATGATATGAGTCTTATTCATGGGATGGTTGGGATAGTGATTAACCACACTTAGGATTTTAATTTATTTGTTTCGTTTATTTTTCATTTTACACCAATTTATATCCCAAATATTATCCATACCCTATATTATTCTTTATCCAAACCTTTGATTT
This sequence comes from Artemisia tridentata subsp. tridentata, assembly GCA_021014915.2. Lineage (NCBI taxonomy): Eukaryota > Viridiplantae > Streptophyta > Magnoliopsida > Asterales > Asteraceae > Artemisia > Artemisia tridentata. The sequence goes on along the minus strand of CP139509.1, from coordinate 204,317,531 downwards.
ATTGAGATTAGGGATTTGAGCAATCTTAAGTATCGTAGTCGTGGATTCGGCTATGTATTTATGATTTTGTCACCCTTTTTGATATAATATTATTGGTGAAGATTACTTGGTCCTATCTTTAGCCTATTCGAGTTAAGGATTTGAGCAATTGCAAGTATCGTGTTCGTGGATTCGATCATGTATTTGTGATTTTGTCGCCTATTCTGGAATTTGAGATCGATAGAGATTAAGGAGAATGATTAACCTTTAAGCCTACAAACCCTTTTTACTGCTTTAGACTTGTTATTCCTTGGCTTTAGTGGGGGAGATGTGTATACTTGCCAAGCTTATGATAGAATATTCGTCACGACTGGACATTTAAACGATTAGATTTGCTTTTATCAAAATATTTTATTTTACTTCTAATTCGTTAAGTGTTTGGTTGTGTGATTATGACAAAAATGAATACATGCTTAAATATAAAAATAAATCCTAATATATTTTAGGATACATTTTCATAAGATTAATTCTAAGGTTTACTTGGGGACAAGTAAAGTTCAAGTGGGGGGATATTTGATGAACTCAAATAAGTACATTTTATTACTATCATTTATCCTATTTATTTGACTTGTTTTTTTATATTATCTGTGAGAATTGATACGTTAATGTTTACTTTTCTAATTCTCAGGTAAAATCAAGCATTTGGTGAAACTTGGCGATTTTGGACTAATTATGGAGCAAAACAAGCAAGAAGTTAAGAGTCTACTGAAATGTACAAGATCAAGACAAATCTGCTCCAGATGAGCCGCATCTCACTTATTACATACGGCGCATCACTATCAAGATTTCACAAGATATTATCCAAGACGGCAAAGGACATGCGCCGCATCTGAGAATGGACATACGCCGCATCTTCTGGCGGTGTACGAATATTCCTAAATATATTAATCTTGGACCCCACGCGAAGTTAAGTCAATGCGCCGCATCTACTTATTAGATGCGCCGCATCTTACCTCAGACAGAAACTATAAATACCCCAAAGTCAGACGACTTTAAGAGACTTTTGGTACGTACGATAACCGAAGTACAGAAGCCCTAGGCCGAATTCAGTCGTGATAGCAGCACAAGACACACCTTGAACAAAGATACGAGAGCTGTAAGAAGGTCCTGCATGTATTCAATTCCTTAAGTAGTTTTGTTTTATTGTATTAGTACACTTTAATTGATCAGGATTGATGGGCTTGTGTTATGTTATCATTCACTTCAACTTCCCTTAAAATTGCTTTCCCATTAATTAAAGTTTATATGTTGATGTCTTTGGTGACTTTTATTAGTGCATTGATAACCTCTGTGTCTAGCTGAGTATTGCTTGGGTCGTCATGCCCCTTCCTCGCCTATTTATTAGATCGCCTATGCATTCTATCGTCTGTAGAAAAGTAGGAAGAAAGATAAATAGGATAGTCATAAGTAATCATTAAGGGTTTACTCGCCGATAAGATTAGAACCAACGAGAAAGGACTTAATCTCGGTGCGTTGCATCGAACTATACACTTCATATAAAACTAGCAATAAAACAAGTGACAAGCTACTTAACTATCAGGACAGGCCTTCTTATTGTCTCGAGTATTTATCTGTGTACGTGTGTGCTATTCGCTGATTCGTGCCTATTAGTTAGTTTATTATTTAATTGTAACCAAACCGTGCCAGTCTCTCAGGCTGAACCGCCTTGCGTTAAATTAGGTTGTATAGCTAACTTAAGATATTAAAATACTGATTAGAATAACTAGATAATACGTTCCACTCTTAGTGATCGACACTCTACTTACCATTATATAAATACTGACCGGGTACACTGCTCGTTAAAGTGTGTGTGTTATTGATAAGTCGGCTAAATATAAATTTAAAACTTGAATACTGCTAAAACCACAACGACATACCGTGGGTATAAATTAGAGCACTCGCACGCACGCATCAGATATATTTATAATTTCAATTCAAATAACAAGGGCAGGATATTTTTATATAATTCGCACATTCGCATATTCGCACATTCGCACATCTAAAAGGATAGGCAAAGACAGACATTGTGGATTTCTACCCTATAAATACCCAAGCATCTCAAACACATCTCAACACAAACACATTCAAACTTATAAAAGATATTCAAGATCCAAACTTCTCAAATTCAAAATGTCTTTCAAAAAAGATAAGTCGACCCAATTTCCAAGTCCACCTCGCCACGATAAGTCTTGTCAATTTCCAAGTCCACCACATGATGAATTCCAAACTCCACCGGAAAATTTTCCGGTGAACAATCCACCGGAAAATGAACCGGTGCACAATACACCGGTTGCCGACCAAGACCAAAATCCGTTTGGTTTAACTGAGGAAGAACTCAGACAACTGGACCAAGATATGCAATTCTTGCTGGAAATGGAACATCTTGAAAGAGAAAAGGAAGCTGCTCGTTTGGACCGGCAAGCCAGGAAGGATGAAGAACGTAGGAAGAACTGGGAAAGTGGTTGGTTCCCACCTGATTCTTCTTCGTCTGAAGATGGTTACCCAGACTCAGATGATACCTTCCATTAAGTTGTGGTTGTTTATGTTAATCGTATGTTGTTTATGTTAATCATCTGTTGTTTACGTTAATCGTTGGTTGTTGAATGTATTTCTATATGATGTTGAATGTATGTTAATTTCATACTTTATAAACGTTAAAAATGTTTGTAAAACATTACAAGTCATATTTAAACCCGTATTGGATGAGAACGTATATAATTTTTAGATGTGCGAATGTGCGAACTGGCCAAATGTGCGAATTATACAATTATTGTTTATACAAGGCATAAAGTACCATGAGTACGTTTCGCTGTAAAAATATAGTTGTTATAAAATATGTGTTTTATAACGTGTCTCCATACGTGGTTGTTGTAAATTGAAAATGTATATAAATTTTAGATGTGCGAATGTGCGAACTGGCCAAATGTGCGAATTATACAATTTGTGTTTCTACAAGGCATAAAGTACCATGAGTACGTCTCTTATACAAATATAGTTGTTATAAAGGCATGTGTTTTATAACGTGTACCCATATATGGTTGTTGTAAAGTGATAACATATATAGTTGTTAGATGTGCGAATGTGCGAATTGGCCTAATGTGCGAATTATATAATTAGGAATCCAGCTATAATTTTTTTACCACTAAAAAGGTCAAATGTAATTTAATTAAAAGTACCACAATAAATATATGGTAAGTATGCAAATTTAAATAAAGGTAACACAATAAATGCCTGGTAGGTATGAAAGGTACCACAATAAATGCATGGTAGATATGAATATAGTTGTTATAAAATATGTGTTTTATAACGTGTCTCCATACGTGGTTGTTGTACATTGAAAATGTATATAATTTTTAGATGTGCGAATGTGCGAACTGGCCAAATGTGCGAATTATACAATTATTGTTTCTACAAGGCATAAAGTACCATGAGTACGTCTCTTATGCAAATATAGTTGTTATAAAGGCATGTGTTTTATAACGTGTACCCATATATGGTTGTTGTAAAGTGATAACGTATATAGTTGTTAGATGTGCGAATGTGCGAATTGGCCAAATGTGCGAATTATATAATTAGGTTTCCAGCTATAATTTTTTACCACTAAAAAGGTCAAAGGTAATTTAATTAAAAGTACCACAATAAATATGTGGTAAGTATGCAAATTTAATTAAAGGTAACACAATAAATGCTTGGTAGGTATGAAATTTAATTAAACGTACCACAATAAATGTCTAGTAAGTATAAAATTTAATTAAAGGTACCACAATAAATGCCTGGTAGGTGCGAATAAAATGTGCGAATGTGCGATTTGCCCAATTATACAAGTTTATAACTATAAATACTAGGTACTTACATACGGAATTCCTATAAAAACATTTTTAATTTTTTAGTTGCCACACACAAAACTTGAAAATGAATTCACCACCAAATTGGGAAGAATTACTTGATGTGGACGACTCCGATCTCCGACTATCCGCGACCACACAAAACATATTTTCATATGGAAACTCTAAAGTTGAAAATTGTGAGGAAATGTCGGTAAGTATAATACGAGGTCCTGCAGGTATAGTTTAAACGGCTAATATTCGGGAAAGTGTAGCTAATGGGGTAATTACACAGGAGTTCGTTAGGAAAGTAGTTAATGATGTGGGTGAGGATTTCGATTTTAATAGTGGGCCATGGGTTAGGGCCGTTGAGTATGTGAAACCTGATGGCGGTATCATGATCGGTTGTTTTGCCGATATCAAAAAAAATTGCAAGAAAGGGAAACTTGAAAAGGTTGTTGCGATAATCAAGTCTTGTACTCCAAATGTGTTGGGTGATCTAACGGTATCATTGAAAGATGTTTCAGGTTTAATTTCAGGAACAATACATCACAAAGTGATGAAGGATGAGAGGTTTGAAAAGGAGATTACCGTCGGAGCTGTTTTGGTACTTCATAATGTTTCTGTTTTTTCTCCCAAACAATCTGGCAATCACTATCTTAACATTACAATAAGAAATGTGGTTAAGGTTTTCCCCAAGGATACGGTTCCTAACAATGGAACTGGTGTTAGTGGTAGTAAAGTGTAATCAATGTTTAATTTTAAGTTATGTAATTTTGTTGTCTTGTTTTTTAATGGAATTTATGGTGTTGGATATCATATGATATTGAACAATTTATTGGTGGTTGTAAAGTCTTATAACGTATATAATTTTTAGATGTGCGAATGTGCGAATTGGCCAAATGTGCGAATTATATAATTATTGTTTCTACAAGGCATAAGGTACAATGAGTACGTCTCTTATACATCTATAGTGGTTATAAAAGATGTGTTTTAATAATTGGTGGTTGTAAAGTCTTATAACGTATATAATTTTTAGATGTGCGAATGTGCGAATTGGCTAAATGTGCGAATTATATAATTGTTGTTTCTACAAGGCATAAGGTACAATGAGTACGTCTCTTATACATCTATAGTGGTTATAAAAGATGTGTTTTAAATATTGGTGGTTGTAAAGTCTTATAACGTATATAATTTTTAGATGTGCGAATGTGCGAACTGGCCAAATGTGCGAATTATATAATTGTTGTTTCTACAAGGCATAAGGTACAATGAGTACGTCTCTTATACAAATATAGTTGTTATAAAAGATGTATTTTAATAATTGGTTGTTGTAAAGTCTTATAACGTATATAATTTTTAGATGTGCGAATGTGCGAATTGGCCAAATGTGTGAATTATATAATTATTGTTTCTACAAGGCATAAGGTACAATGAATACGTCTCTTATACATCTATAGTTGTTATAAAAGATGTGTTTTAATAATTGGTTGTTGTAAAGTCTTATAACGTATATAATTTTTAGATGTGCGAATGTGCGAACTGGCCAAATGTGCGAATTATATAATTATTGTTTCTACAAGGCATAAGGTACAATGAATACGTCTCTTATACAAATATAGTTGTTATAAAAGATGTGTTTTAATAATTGGTTGTTGTAAAGTTTTATAACGTATATAATTTTTAGATGTACGAATGTGCGAACTGGCCAAATGTGCGAATTATATAATTGTTGTTTCTACAAGGCATAAGGTACAATGAGTACGTCTCTTATACAAATATAGTGGTTATAAAAGATGCATTTTAATAATTAGTGGTTGTAAAGTCTTATAACGTATATAATTTTTAGATTTGCGAATGTGCGAATTGGCCAAATGTGCGAATTATATAATTGTTGTTTCTACAAGGCATATAGTACCATGACTACGTCTCTTATACAAGTATAGTTGTTATAAAAGATGTGTTTTAATAATTGGTTGTTGTAAAGTTTTATAACGTATATAATTTTTAGATGTGCGAATGTGCGAATTATATAATTGTTGTTTCTACAAGGCATAAGGTACAATGAGTACGTCTCTTATACAAATATAGTGGTTATAAAAGATGTATTTTAATAATTAGTGGTTGTAAAGTCTTATAACGTATGTAATTTTTAGATTTGCGAATGTGCGAATTGGCCAAATGTGCGAATTATATAATTGTTGTTTCTACAAGGCATAAGGTACAATGAGTACGTCTCTTATACAAATAAATGTTAGTCAGGCATAAAATGTCATTCCTTAGTGGTTTGCATGTGATAATTTTTTGGAAGTTTGTTAACGGATTATCATATTTAAAGCATGGGCACAAGGCATAGATTATCTTACCATAGATTTTATTTGCAACAAACTAACAAACTTTATGGCAGGACAATTTAGGTTGAATGAGTTGCGTGAAGCGATAGAATCATGTAGATGGGAGGACATGTTAATCTTGTATTGTCAAAGGGCGTCAGTTGAGTATTTTCAGATGGCTAGGGAGGTTAATAGGGTTTGCTTGATGGTTGATCAGATGAATCGGGAGAGGGGTTATTTTGTGGAGGATTTGCAGGCTACAGCTGAGCAGTTTCTACCTAACAAAATGGCTGAGTTTTCTCAAGAACTTCTAAGGAAAGATGACCTAAAACTGATGGAGCTGAGGATTGTGGCTGGGGAGTTTCAACTAAGGGGTCGAGATATTGACCTATTCATCGAGAAGATTAAGGGTATGTTGCCTTGGTAAGATAAATGTTGGCTAGTGTGATCGTGTCCTGTAATGATGTGTAAGGAATGTGTCATGTCTATCTATCTTAGTGGTTGTTGTAAGGAGTGTGTGTCATTTTTTAGTTTCTAATTAACGTTTACGTTTATGTTTATCATAATCTAATTACCAATGCAAATAGCAACAAGAATTACTAACCTGTAAAGAAACATACACACAAAGACTCCGCAATCACCAGAAACCCCACCTGCTTTGGAACGTTCTGGGCAAATCGAAACTTGATCTTGTAGGTATTCGGGTCGATACGTTTCTTGGCAAACACACCTGTCTCCCGTAGAATCAAGGGAAGATTCACTTCCAAACAGCTCCTCATTTGCAGATACCAGTCACGACCTTCCTCTTCACCACGATAAAGACTGTCATAAAATATAACATTCCCAGATTGTATGTGAAACTGGGCAACAGACCAATGTTTCTTAGGTTCATTTATCGGAATGAACACCTGCAAGGAATAAAAATAAAAAAATAGATAAATTCCACAGGACAAAATTTAAGTAGAAGTGTCAAGAAGTAATTGCTAAAAAGATAAATACCCGGTCAACATCAGACCATGCCAATTTGTAAACTTCGTCATTAGCATAAAACAGTGGCAATGAACCTTGGAGTAGAAGTGTCAAGAAGTAACTGCTAACAATGGACCAATCTGCAAAAGATGGTCTAAAGTGCCACAAATACATCACCCAAAGCTCAATGTGCTGTAGACATTTAAGAAAAACCAAACATAGATCAAAGGTAATTCCATTAAAAAACACAAAACTAGCTAATATTTCCATTATTTAATTACCTCGTCATGGATGATGCGTGGTTTTGCGACCTTACAACAGGTTTTACCTCTCGAGGGATCTCGAGAAGCTTGCAATCCCCACCAGGCAGTGTACCTGACCGATGTAGTATAGTGAAGTGGCAAGTACCGGGGGATTGATCGTTCTCTAGGGGAATAGTGTCGTTAGGATTGAAAAACTACTCTAATAGGTCTAAGGGTGAGGGAAGATTCTTTTTGTATTTTTATATTTTTATGAAAGCAAGTAAAATCTCGGGTTTGAAGGAGTGGGCGGAATTAGTTGCTAGTCAACTAACCCAAATAACTACAAATGCGAATAAAATTAAATAACTGAAAATAAAAAGGTCGTGGAACTTATATGGGGAGAAATGTGTTTACTTAGATTTTCTTACTCCCTAACTATCTTTTACCGGTTGATTAGTGTGTATTAATTGCGTGGATGACGGGTGTATTCCTTAATACCAATCGTGGGGTGGCGTACGTACTTCCCCAACTCTACAAGCTCCTACTTCACTCCTATGTCGAGCCGGCTAAGAAGCTCCTAACATGGGATCACTAGAATTCGCTCATGCATTAAATACAACCATAATAACCTTAGTACGCATTGGTTCATGTTTCTTAAGACGTTCAAGCAAGTTACCGTATAGGAGGTTAGCCAGTTTTCTTAAGCCTAACATCGATAAACAATCATCCAATACAATTAATAACACACCAACAACTAATAATCAATAGTTAGGTTTCATTAGATCTAAGCAAACACAAGATAAATCTAGCCTAGCATGTTAAATAAAAGACAAGAACAAGATATAATCAAACAACACATAGACATATTGAATGATTAATTGATTACTTATCTTCAATTGAACATGGGAGATCCAAGGGTATAAAACCCTTAAAAATGGCAGAAAAATCGTCTAGGGTTTCTCCTCACAAAGTTGCACACTAATGACTAAAAATTATGAAAGTATATATAGGAAAACAGATCTGACGGCGTCACCCTTTGGGTCGTGACGCCGTCACCTCGCCGCGGTTAGGGTTTCTTGATGGCCTTCTTGACGCCGTCCCCCTTTAATCTTCCAAAATCCTCTCTGGCTTATCAAGGCTTGACGACCTTCTTGACGCCGTCCCCCTTTAATCTTCCAAAATCCTCTATGGCTTATCAAGGTCTGACGGCGTCACACTAGGGCTTGACGCCGTCAAAGGTACTTTTCCAGCAGATTTAGAGACTTTGTCGTTTTCTTCACTTTAATGCTCCAAAAACGTCCAAAATGCTTCCTTTTCCAGATTTCTTCTCCAAAGTACCTAAAATGACAAAAGGAACGATTTAGGGCAATATTTGATCAAATAAATACGATTTAGGGCTTAAATGACCCCCTAAAAGCGGTACACTTTTCGCTTCATCAAATACCCTTACACTTGAGATTTGCTTGTCCTCAAGCAAATGCGCTTTTAGTCTAATCAAAATACAAGTTAGGGGTCATTTAACGCTAATATAAAAGTAATTACAACAAATAGTCGTTCCACTTTAATCATAATAAGCACGGAGATTACACACTAGCACCTCACAAGTTGTGTTTAGATATTCACATCTCTCAGGTGTCATAAAAGTATATCTCATAAATGAAAACGAATAATATCTCTCACTACCTGTCATAGCAAATAGATTACCATAGGCTTAGGAAATGATCAAAAACCTCCTCCACTAGGCGTAAGCACCTAAGATAAACTATCAAAGAGGGCTTTTAAACGGGTTATAACGTTAGGTGTAGGGATATGATAAACACGGTTTTGTTGGATAAAGGATATTTTACTGGTGGCGAGTTAAAGATCTTGATTAATTACATGTACAATATGGCATTGCTAAGCCAAGACTAGACTCGACTTAAGCTAATGAAAGAAATAACAAGAAGATAAAATAAACATAAAATGAAACGGGATGGTAGTCCGTATGTTTTTTCTACTTTTCTTTTTCTCATTTTTTTTTTTGTATTTTTCTTGATTTTTTCGAACTTTTTTTTTTTTTTTTTTTTTTTTTTTTTTTTTTTTTTTTTTTTTTTTGTGTGCATACACTCTTGCCCTACCATCCAAAATAATACATCGCAGGGGGGTTGTATCCCCCTTACACTTGAACTTTTACATAACTTTACAATTAACTATTCTAATGACTCGAATTAAGATAATCGAAACACTTGGAGTACTTTTAAAATATTTAGCACATATGGGGGTAATAATGTTGTTCTTCCCCATTACTCCATTACACTAGTACTTTACCCATGAGTCCCAATCGTCCCAAAACAATATGTACAAGGATATGACTCGACTTAGCAACCATGTAATCAATTAGATAATTAACTTGGGGTTTAAACAAATGTTGTCACAATAATGCACTAAAGATGAGTGCATACAAGGTAGGCTAAGGCGATTTGGGTGTACATTTAAGTGGGTGTAAACAAATTCTTACTTTAAGTAAAATGCTTAAAGTTATAAACGAAAAGATAGGCTCTGAGGGGTGTACTAGGGGTATCGTGTACTAATAATGAGTACAACGCAAAGGGTGTGGGAGAATTACTTGACCAATGTAGTCAATGTAGTTATAACAGAAACACAGGTGTAAAACAATGGGTTAATCCTAATGCCTCTTATCATGTAGTAAATCTAACTACACGAATGTAGTCTCACTTGTGGCCTCGGAATGGTCCTAACGCAAGTTCTAGAATCTAAGTGCTACCGGTACACACATCATAGCATAAATGCTTTTCCTACCAATTCTAGGGGCGAACCTCACATATTTGGGGGTGGAAAATTTTTTTAGTGGTACGGTTTTGTGCTAGTCATATAACTTCCTATCCATGAGACGCTCATTAAGACCAAAGTTTCACTCCTATATGTTGTAAAAATTTTTAAATTTGGCACTAAAATTGCCTTAACAGGTATTTCTCTCAGTTTTATTACACATCTACCATTAAACAAACGAAAAATCAAGCGTAATAGCATTCTCTAAGGTATCGTACTTTACCCCCCCCCCCCTTACACTTAAGATGAACATTGTCCCCAATGTTCAAATAACAAGATGTAAAAGTAAATAAGGTAAAAGAATGAAATCAAATACTCCCCTGATTCGCTCGGTGGATAAAGAGGTAACATGGTTAGATCTTCTTCCAAGGTAATGTTGAAGCTTCAAGATTAAAGCAGCGCCAAAAGCTAGATTCCACATACATCTCCTTGTCCAAAATAACCTGTTAAACCTGAGAAAACAAACACGAAAACCTGCATAACATCGGCGGGATAAATCTGTATAAGGATATAATGCTTGTGGAATGATTATTTTGCAGATTCCTAGAGTTTATAAGTTAGAGATTTAATAAAAACTTTTTATGATTCCGGTAGAAAAACAAAACTTTCAAAAATTTCAGAAAATTAAAACCTGACGCCGTCAGAAATGATCTGACAGAATTCTCATGTTAAGTTTCCGGAAAATTTCTGGAAAAACCTATACCTTACTTCCTGGAAATCCTGCAAAACATCATTATGACTCGATACAAGCATTTGACTCAAACAATTACTAATATGTATGTTAATTTAATATTGTTATGATTCATGTTCATTTGTTCTAATAAACCGATTTGGATTTCCCTTACACTTAACTTTTGCAAAATACCTTTATATGTAGTTAAGACGAAGTTAAAAACAAGATAAAGCATTTTCACAATTTAGTTTCGAACATGAATCAATAATAATAAAAATTAAACAATACATACGGAAGCAAATAAAATCAAACAAACAAATAAATAAACACACAAAGCAAATAAAGCTTGGGTTGCCTCCCAAGAAGCGCTTTTCTTTATTAACGAGTCTTGTAGCTAGACTCAAAGTCACCGTACATTACGTGACTCCATCATTGGTCACGGTTTCTAGGCCATTCTCATGTCCGGTTTTATATTCCGGTCCTAATTTTAAACAATCCTTGTAGAAACCGGATATCCTTTCCATAACATAGTCTACTCCTTTACTTCTATCTCCATCATTCCTATAGTAGACTGCTTGCTTAAGCTCCTTCTCATCATTTGACAAGTGTTGGAATTGCCCTATCTTATATGGCATTTGGTAGTTTACCTCATCGGTCTCATCCTTAAATCTAACTATCCCTAAGGAAGGTTCATAAGTCATTCTAGAGACCTCAACAAATGGTTTTCCAAAAACTACTTGAGTTAAGCATGCATCGACTATTGGGCGGATATCTTCTACAATTACAAAGTCGGTGACATAGGTGAAGTTTCCTACATAAACCGGTAATCCCTTAACTCTTCCCGTGAAGTTACTCATCCAACCCTTATCAGGGAACATCCTATACCCAAGTTGATTTTTCATTATCAAGTTGTAGTGGGCTCTAGTCATGATGTTTATGGGCGATCTAAGGTCGATGTAAGCTTTCCACACATGCAAATGTCCGATGTTGCATGGTATGTTGAGATTAGAAGGGTCGCCCATTTTTATAATTGGTCTACCTAGGAAGTATGGTGTCTCGGGGTCATCGAATAAGTCGGTATGATATGCGCGCTCTTCCTTAGTGGGTAGCCTATTGAAGTAGTCCTCATCATCATCTACTTCTTCAATCTTACTTTTCCTAACTTCTTTATCAACCTCGACTTTCTTAACCTCATCCTCAGGTTCACTATTATCCTCATTCCTATCAATTGGTTTAATAGTGACAATGTTGACGAAGTGGACATATTTGGATGAAGAGGGGTCTTTTTCTTGGGGTCCGCTATTTGTGTTCCTAGTGTCCTTATGTGGAGGTGATAGCACTTGGTTATTGAGGGCTTTCAATAAGTTGTCAATTTTATTGGTCATCTCCGTTTGTTGTTGATTGAATTCGGATTCGAATCTAGCTATCCGAGCTTCTTGAGATGCCATAAATTTGGACATCAACCCTTCAAGATTATTGGTACTACCATAATTATTGGAAGGGTTGTTATTGAAAGTACGGTTTGGGGATGAACCGCTTGATTGAAAACGATTAGGTGGGTTGGAAGAATTGGTTTGTTGTGCGTTTTGGTTTTGTTTCCACCTAAGGTTTGGGTGATTTTTCCATGAGGGGTTGTATGAATCACCGTAGGGGTTTGGCTCGGGTTTGAAAGTGTACCACTTGTCTCCCGCTCCGTCGGTACGCGAGGATGCGTAGTCCGCAAAAGCTTGTTCAGGGAGTTCCATGCAATCACGAGTGTCGTGGGGACCACTACATAATTCACACGAAGAAGTGATTTTGTTCATTTGGCTTGAAGGTTTAGGAGCCTCGTAGGATTTCATAAGAAACTTGACTTGGTCTTCAAGTTCTATGATCCTACGGTCGGAAGTGCTTGAATTGTTCGAAGGCAAAGATATTGCCTTGACCGTTTTATTCAAATCACGGGGATCATTCCTACTTTCGTTGTCATAAAGAGCAAGATCTTCCAGGAGAGCCCATGATTGTTCCGCACTTAGATCACGTAGCTTGCCACAGGCCGATTGGTCAATGGTTTGCCTCGTGGAGAGATTGATGTAGTCATAGAAGATTTGGACTTGGAGCCAAAGCTCTATGCCATGGTGAGGGACTTTTTGGAGTAAGTCCTTGAATCGAGTCCATGCCTCGTAGAGGGTTTCGCCTTGACGTTGTTGAAACATCAAGATATCATTCCTTAGCTTGGTAGTTCTTCCTGGTGGGAAAAACTGAGCAAGGAAACGAGTGGTGAGATCATCCCAAGAGGTGATGGATCCGGCGGGTAGACGCTCTAGCCATTGATTAGCTTGGTCCCGCAGAGAGAATTGAAAGAGACGCAGTCGGGTCGTCTCTCGAGTGGCAACATCAAGGTCTATGGAATCAACGATTTTGAGAAAGTCCTTGAGATGTTGATTAGGATCTTCGGAACGAAGTCCATGGAATGCGCATCCGCTTTGCACCAACTGGATGGTGTCGGATCGCAAGGGAGTGACATTGGCTCCTTGAGTGAGCTCAATGGTGTTTCGATAGCCATGGTGGCTAGGACGAGAGTAGTCTCCTAAGGTACGGGCTCTAGGAGGTGGGTGTTGTTGTGGTGGTGGGTTGTTGGGATCGAGGATATTACCACCTTCCATGATGTCGGATGGTAATGGTTACGAACAAAGAAACGAAGAAAATAGATAGACTAAAGAAAACCTAGAAAAATAAACTAAAAATCTCACTAGAAAGGAATCTAGTGAGTAGACCTAATAAAATAAAAATTCAACCTAAACAATAACTATTCCCCGACAACGGCGCCAAAAACTTGATGCGTGGTTTTGCGACCTTACAACAGGTTTTACCTCTCGAGGGATCTCGAGAAGCTTGCAATCCCCACCAGGCAGTGTACCTGACCGATGTAGTATAGTGAAGTGGCAAGTACCGGGGGATTGATCGTTCTCTAGGGGATTAGTGTCGTTAGGATTGAAAAACTACTCTAATAGGTCTAAGGGTGAGGGAAGATTCTTTTTGTATTTTTTATATTTTTATGAAAGCAAGTAAAATCTCGGGTTTGAAGGAGTGGGCGGAATTAGTTGCTAGTCAACTAACCCAAATAACTACAAATGCGAATAAAATTAAATAACTGAAAATAAAAAGGTCGTGGAACTTATATGGGGAGAAATGTGTTTACTTAGATTTCCTTACTCCCTAACTATCTTTTACCGGTTGATTAGTGTGTATTAATTGCGTGGATGACGGGTGTATTCCTTAATACCAATCGTGGGGTGGCGTACGTACTTCCCCAACTCTACAAGCTCCTACTTCACTCCTATGTCGAGCCGGCTAAGAAGCTCCTAACATGGGATCACTAGAATTCGCTCATGCATTAAATACAACCATAATAACCTTAGTACGCATTGGTTCATGTTTCTTAAGACGTTCAAGCAAGTTACCGTATAGGAGGTTAGCCAGTTTTCTTAAGCCTAACATCGATAAACAATCATCCAATACAATTAATAACACACCAACAACTAATAATCAATAGTTAGGTTTCATTAGATCTAAGCAAACACAAGATAAATCTAGCCTAGCATGTTAAATAAAAGACAAGAACAAGATATAATCAAACAACACATAGACATATTGAATGATTAATTGATTACTTATCTTCAATTGAACATGGGAGATCCAAGGGTATAAAACCCTTAAAAATGGCAGAAAAATCGTCTAGGGTTTCTCCTCACAAAGTTGCACACTAATGACTAAAAATTATGAAAGTATATATAGGAAAACAGATCTGACGGCGTCACCCTTTGGGTCGTGACGCCGTCACCTCGCCGCGGTTAGGGTTTCTTGATGGCCTTCTTGACGCCGTCCCCCTTTAATCTTCCAAAATCCTCTCTGGCTTATCAAGGCTTGACGACCTTCTTGACGCCGTCCCCCCTTTAATCTTCCAAAATCCTCTATGGCTTATCAAGGTCTGACGGCGTCACACTAGGGCTTGACGCCGTCAAAGGTACTTTTCCAGCAGATTTAGAGACTTTGTCGTTTTCTTCACTTTAATGCTCCAAAAACGTCCAAAATGCTTCCTTTTCCAGATTTCTTCTCCAAAGTACCTAAAATGACAAAAGGAATGATTTAGGGCAATATTTGATCAAATAAATACGATTTAGGGCTTAAATGACCCCCTAAAAGCGGTACACTTTTCGCTTCATCAACGGAATCAGCCTTCACGAGTATCGTCCATCCCAAAAAAAGAATCCCAGAAAAGATGATCAACAACAATATCATTGGACCAAGGAAACTGGCAACGAGACTTACCAGAACTTTGTAGATAAGCCTCCAACTCACGATTAACAAAAACTTTATCAATCCTTTTGTTCGGGCCGTTTTAGATCCTACAGGTTATAGGCACGAAGAGTATGGTGAGCACATAGGCATGAAAATAAGTTCATCTATGAAGTTACAGAATACTGATGCAGAAACATAAAAAACAGCAAAAACAAGGACATAAAAACAGAAAAAACAAGGACCCATATAAAGAAAACATATGAATATGCAAAATCGGCATGTGTTGCAAATAACTGCCTTTTGGCAGTTGTTTTCAAGGTTTCAAATAACTGCCTTTTGGTAGTTATTTTAGCTATTTTATGTGGTACTTATAATATTTTTGTTATTGACATATCACAAGTCTTTCTACTAGCATATCACAAATCTTACATTATTCAAGGAATTATATTAGATCCTACGCGTTATAAATCATACACGTTATAGGCCCGAAGAGTATGTTGAGAACAATGGAAAATGTATAATTATACTCCTGAGTGAAAACATATAGGCATGAAAATAAGTTCATCTATGAAGTTAAAGACTTCTAATTTGCAGTCGTATATTAGACAATATCAAGATGAGTAAGTGTAATTCATGACCTGTGAAGGCTTCCAACTTTTCTTAACATTTAAAGATTATGTAATTTGCAGTCCTAGCAGGATACTTAACAATCAACTACCTACATACATGAACTTATACCTAACATCACATTATATAAATGATTAAAATGTTAAACATAAATGAAGGATATAGGTCATACCTCTTCCCAAGGTTTGAGATCTCTACACTTCTTGAGCTTATAAGGAGATAATGAAGAGTTTGTTCTTTTGAGTTCATCCAGTGTAGGAACTTTAACATTAGTATCTACTTCCGTAAATTCCTCCCTGGGTACTAGATCATATTGCCGCTTCTTTTGCACAGGAAGCTTGCTGAAAGGGGTTTTCAAAACCTGCTTTCTAATCTTCTCACTTCTTTCCTCTTCCTTTAAGAATCTGGCCCTCTCTTCCCTTTGTTCAGTTACATGTCGAATCTCAGCTTGTTGCTTTTTAGCCGCTACGCGATCTTGGGTAGCTAAATAAACACATTCATTTTGTGTGCATCACACAAAATACAAATACAAACCAACTTATAATTAACTTTAAAAGACAATTTACATGTATTATTGTTAATGTTGTACAAACCTCTCCAACATCTTCAGCTTCGACATCCTCATTCTGGACTTCCAACTCAAACAGTTCTAGGAAATTATGATTTAAATTGGTGCAAAACTCATCACCAAGATCACTATCCTTATCATCACCGTCGAATTTATCCTGTAAATATATTAAGTACAATGTAAGAAATTCAGGTAAATATCTCAACCTCTTGTGATATTCATGTAAAGAAAAATAAAATATAATAAACGGGAATTACTTTTTCCAGTTCTTTGTGCCCTTTCTGATCAACTCTGTCCAATTTCTCCTGCCTATGTCCACCCATCATTTTTCTCTTCATATACTGGGTAATACAAAAGATCAAGTACATGAATCAGTCACTAAACTCTTAAAATTTTACGGTAAACATTTGAAGTACAAACAAACCTGAATAATGGTTTCAAGTTTGTGGACGCGTGCTCTCAAACTGTTGACCTCTGCGGGTAACATCAACAAACCATTACATATACCCTGCAGGGTGCTAACACGATCCTGAAGAGTATCACGAGATTGTGGCGCTTGAGCTTCATTGTCCATAGCATGGCCTTTGGCACGAAGTTCTGCTCGTTTACGCATGTAATCCTCAAAAAGCCCTCCATGGACAACAGGCGCGGGTCTCGGTGCATACCAGTTGAAAAACCGAATGCCTTTGTTGTACCATTCAGAATCAGCCTCAGATATCGTAGGATATAGATCATGGTTTGTTTCTTTCGCCTAACAAAAATACAACCAGAAAGTGGGATAACCGTTAACCATAATCAAAGTAAACTAGTATACCTTTCTATCGTAAATCTTTAAAAAATATATTACAAAATAAACACTTACCTCAGGAAAAAGCATTCCGAAATACTCCCATTCTTGAAAAGGAACCTTCTTAGACCATGAAAGTGCTCTTGGGATAACATCAACTTCCTTGCTCCACCAAAGACAGCTCTGGGTAGAAGACTCTAAAATCCATATCTGAAAAAACAAATTTTATTAAAAGAATATCAGGTAACAAAATAATTCATTCTAAGAATTCGTGTAATAATTCTAACCATGAAACAGAAAACAAATCCAGCCAAAGAATATTCCACATTCTTTCTTGTGCACCTATTTCGAAGGGCTTCGTACAACTGTCTCCAAATGTGTTCCCCCCAAGGAAAGTCATTCCAGACTTCCAAGTTCTCAACCATTCTGAGATATACATCATCCACCACAGATAACAAGCCACGCCCCATAAATATGACCTGAAGTGATAACAGAAGGCAAACTCGGACGGCGTCTTCATCAGATACTTTTGAAAAAAGCTCTTCATCCTCAATCAAACATAGAAGATCAATGGTTTTTAAATTCTCCCCTTCCTTCTGAGGAAATACACGGTGATGAACTCAAATAAGTACATTTTATTACTATCATTTATCCTATTTATTTGACTTGTTTTATTATATTATGTATGAGAATTGATACGTTAACGTTTACTTTTGTAATTCTCAGGTAAAAACAAGTATTATGTGAAACTTGGCGATTTTGGACTAATTATGGAGCAAAACAAGCATGAAGTTAAGAGTCTACTGAAATGTACAAGATCAAGACATTCTGCTCCAGATACGCCGCATCTTGCTTATTACATACGGCGCATCACTATCAAGATTTCACAAGATACGATCCAAGACAGCAAGGACATGCGCCGCATCTGAGAATGGAGTTACGCCGCATCTTCTGGCGGTGTACGAATATTCCTGAATATATTAATCTTGGACCCCACGCGAAGTTAAGTCAATGCGCCGCATCTATTTATTAGATGCGCCGCATCTTACCCTCAGACAGAAACTATAAATACCCCAAGACCAGACGAATTTCAAGAGCCCTAGTTTTAGAAGACCGAAGACCACAGAAACCTAAGGCCGAATTCAGTCGAAGTAGCAGCACAAGACACACCTTGAACGAAGACACAAGAGCTGTAAGAAGGTCCTGCATGTATTTAATTCATTAAGTAGTTTTGTTTTATTGTATTAGTACACTTTAATTCATCAGGATTGGTGGCTTGTGTAATGTGACAACAGAAAGGTTGCACTCCCTTAAAACTGCTTTCCCATTAATTAAAGTTTATATGTTGATGTCTTTGGTGACTTTTATTAGTGCATTGATAACCTCTGTGTCTAGCTAAACGTTGATCGGGTCGCCATGCCTCTGCCCTCGCCTATTTATTAGATCGCCTATGCATTCTATCGTCTGTAGAAAAGTAGGAAGAAAGATAAATAGGATAGTCATAAGTAATCATTAAGGGTTTACTCGCCAATAAGATTAGAACCAATGAGAAAGGACTTAATCTCGGTGCGTTGCATCGAACTATACACTTCATATAAAACTAGCAATAAAACAAGTGACAAGCTACTTAACTATCAGGACAGGTCTTCTTATTGTCTCGAGTATTTATCTGTGTACGTGTGTGCTATTCGCTGATTCGTGCTCATTAGTTTAGTTTATTATTTAATTGCAACCAAACCGTGCCAGTCTCTCAGGCTGAACCCCCTTGCGTTAGATTAGGTTGTATAGCTAACTTAAGATATTAAAATACTGATTAGGATAACTAGATAATACGTTCCACTCTTAGTGATCGACACTCTACTTACCATTATATTCATACTGACCGGGTACACTGCTCGTTAAAGTGTGTGTGTTATTGATAAGTCGGCTAAATATAAATTTAAAACATGAATACTGCTAAAACCACAACGACATACCGTGGGTATAAATTAGAGCATACGCACACGCGCATCAAGTTTTTGGCGCCGCTGTCGGGGAGTGAATTGTTATTATCTGTTAATTTGATTAGTATTTTAATTAGGTTTTTCTTTTTAATTTTTAGTCTAACCGCTAACCGTGTTGTATATTAGGTTAAATTGCATTCATTGTATTATTTTGCATATTTTCTGTTTTTGTGTGTTTTTTTTTTTGTTTACTTTCGTTTGTTTTTATTTTTGTTTTTATTTTTCGTATTTTCTGCATACTGCTATCGTTGTACTGAGCTTATTCAAACGATACGGCGCATCTATTTTCATAGATACGGCGTATTGCGTTTAATTTTTATAAAATACAACGCGTTTAATTAATTCGATACGACGCATCTTTCCCCAAGATACGGCGTATCTGTTTTTAATAAGAAATTTTTTCTAAGCGATAACGCGATATGACGCATCTGTTTTTACAGATACGGCGTATCTATTATTTTAATTAAAAACAGTTTTCGAATTATTAAACAGATACGACGCATCGATCTCTATCGATACGGCGTATCTTCTGAATAAAAAATCTTGTATTTTGAAACATAACGAAAATACGGCGCATTAACTTTTGTTAATACGACGCATTTAATTTTAAATAAATATCGATTTTTGATAATTAAAACTGATACGGCGCATTCTAATTTCTAAGCGGCGTATCTTTTTTCTGAATAAAGTCTGATTAAATTTTAACGATTATAAGATACGGCGTATCCATCTTTTTGGATACGGCGCATCGTCTGCAGATATCAGCAACTTTTATTTTTCTTATCTCCGAACGGAAAATACTCTGACCCTTATACTTGGAAACTTTTACTTTGAAATCTACCTGTCTTTAATTTTCAGGAACAATGTTCGATATTTTCCCCAACTGGTTCGGAAGACCCCAAAGAAACCTTACCATGGAAGAGTTTGCACTACAAATCGCTTAAGCCAATGAAAAAGAACATCATGAAGCAAGAAACTTTATTAATGAATTCAAAGGCAGTCATGAGCTGTTACTAAAGGAACAAAACAACATGATTTACGGATTGGCAATTGAAGTGCACCAATTGTCAACGGTGCTTAACAAGGTTCTTTTGGTAAAGCAACATTTGAAAGGGATTACAACTAGAGGCGAAAAGTCAACCTTTCAAACCGGAGAGACACCCGAGGATGACAACACAAACAAGATTTCCCCTGAATCTGTATCATCTGAACAAGAGCAACCAAAAGAGATTAGTCCAGAACCTGTAATCCGAGAAGAACCTTCTGATAAACTCAAACGATCAACACTACCTTTTCCACATAGGGTAAGGAAAGATAAAGAAGATGCCTATCAAAAGAAGTTCCTGGAGAATCTCAGGCAGCTGCAGCTAAGCATACCATTTATGGAAGCCCTAGTGCAAATGCCAAAATATGCTAAATATCTGAAGAGCTTGCTTACAAACAAGTCTAAACTTGAAGAAGCCTGCACAGTAACAATGGGGGAAAGAAGCTCAGCGGCATTGCTCAACAAACTTCCGTCTAAAGAAAAAGATCCAGGGAGTTTCACTATTCCTTGTCAAATTAAAAATTTACATATTGGAAATGCTTTAGCCGACCTAGGAGCTAGTATAAGCCTTATGCCCTCTTCTATGTATGAAAAATTAGGTCTTGGTGAACCAAAACCTACTAGGATGTGCTTAGAACTAGCTGATAGATCCATACAATACCCATTAGGAATAGCCGAAAATATATTAATAAAAGTTGATAAATTTGAATTACCTATCGACTTTGTTATCCTCGATATGCCTGAAAATTCTAGAACTCCTATAATATTAGGACGACCATTTTTAGCCACTGCTAGGGCCATAATTGATGTTTTTAATAAAAAGATAACTCTTACCATAGGAAAAGATGAGGTTGAGTTTAACATGGAACAATCTATGAGTAAAGATAATTCCGATGACGATGAATGCTATAATATCGATGTTTCTGATGACACGATTAATCAATTTACTCAAAAATTGTTAAAAAGTAATTTGCTTGATTCTTTTCTGCTTAAAAATTTAGAAAACACAATTGCTATAGAAGATCAAGTTGATGAGAATACTATTGATAATTATTTGGCTGCTGACTCTGCTGTATGTAACGCCATACGGCGCATCGAAAATATCAATGCGGCGCATCTATCTGATGACAACAGCAATATAATTAAAGAACAAGTTTATTCCGCTAGTGCTACTGAAATTGATAATGTTAAACCTGTGCTTAAGGATCTCCCTTCTACTTTGGAATATGCCTATTTAAATGGGAACACTAATTCGCCCGTTATTATTGCATCTGATTTAACGCCAAAAGAAAAAGAATCCCTTTTGCAGGTACTATATAAACGAAGAGGAGCATTAGCGTGGAGTATGTCTGATATTAAGGGAATTAGCCTGTCATTCTGTACACATAAAATCCTCATGGAAGATGAATTCAAACCAACCATCCAACCCCAAAGGCGTTTGAATCCAAAAGTCCAAGACGTGGTGAAAAATGAAATCGTAAAATTACTTGACTCCGGACTTATCTACCCAATTTCCGACAGCTCGTGGGTCAGTCCTATCCACGTTGTACCAAAAAAGGGGGGAATGGCGGTAGTACTCAATGACGTCAATGAGCTAATCCCTTCAAGAACTGTTACCGGATGGAGAGTTTGCATCGACTACCGGAAACTCAATGATGCTACGCGAAAAGATCACTTCCCTCTTCCATTTATTGATCAAATGTTAGAAAGACTATCAGGACATGCTTATTATTGTTTTTTAGATGGTTTTTCAGGTTTCTTCCAAATACCCATTGCCCCCGAGGATCAAGAGAAGACGACTTTCACCTGCCCTTATGGAACCTTCGCCTATAGGAGAATGCCGTTCGGACTATGCAACGCCCCTGCTACTTTCCAACGCTGTATGATGGCTATCTTCCATGATATGGTAGAAGACTTTATGGAAGTCTTCATGGACGACTTCTCGGTGTTCGGTAACTCATTTAGTGATTGTCTCTTTAAACTAAATAAAATGCTTGCTAGGTGTGAAGAAACTAACCTTGTTCTTAATTGGGAAAAATGTCATTTTATGGTTAGAGAGGGAATTGTGTTAGGACATAAGATTTCTGGGAAAGGTATAGAAGTCGACAAAGCAAAAATTGATGTAATTGCCAAACTACCTTATCCCACTAATGTAAAAGGTGTTAGAAGTTTTTTAGGGCATGCTGGCTTTTATCGTAGGTTCATAAAGGATTTTTCAAAGATATCTAGGCCTATGACCCAATTATTGCTAAAAGATGCGAAGTTTGATTTTTCTGAAGATTGCAAAAAGGCATTTAATATACTTAAAGAAAAACTAACTTCTGCACCCATTATAATTTCGCCGGATTGGAATCTGCCTTTTGAACTAATGTGTGATGCTAGTGATTATGCTGTTGGAGCTGTACTTGGCCAAAAGATAGATAAGAAATTTAAGCCAATTTATTATGCTAGCAAAACATTGAATAATGCCCAAGAACATTACACCACCACGGAAAAAGAACTTTTAGCAGTAGTTTTTGCATTCGATAAATTTAGGTCATATCTTATATTGTCAAAAACTATGGTTTACACTGACCATTCTGCTTTGAAGTATTTGTTGAATAAACAGGATGCCAAGCCAAGGCTCATTAGGTGGGTTTTATTGCTCCAAGGATTCGATATTGAAATTAAAGATAAAAAGGGTGCCGAGAATCTAGCTGTTGACCACTTATCTAGACTTGAAAACCCTGACATGGAGGTGCTTGATGAAAGGGAAATCGTTGATGACTTTCCTGATGAACACCTTATGATGGTAAGAATTAAGAGTAATAATAATGGACCATGGTATGCCGACTATATAAACTTTATTGTTGCAAATGAAATTCCAAAAGGGCTAACATCCGACGAGAAAAGAAGGTTTCTAACTCGCGCTAGCGAATATATTTGGGATGAACCTTATGCCTTTAGATTATGTCCTGACAATATTATACGAAGATGCGTAGATGGTGATGACATCCCAGCAATATTGGCACATTGCCATTCAGGGCCGACGGGGGGACATCACGGTGCAGTTATCACAAGAAGAAAAATCCTTGATGCGGGATTTTATTGGCCCACTATGTTGGATGATGCAAAGGATTATATAAAAGGATGTGATGCGTGTCAACGATCCGGGAATATAACATCAAGAAATGAAATGCCGCAAAACTATATCCATGTATGTGAAGTTTTCGACATATGGGGATTGGACTTCATGGGACCGTTTCCTGAATCTAAAGGTAATAAGTATATTTTGGTTGCTGTTGATTACGTATCAAAATGGGTCGAAGCGCAAGCATTACCAACAAACGACAGCAAGGTAGTACTTAAATTTTTGCAAAGTTTGTTCTCTAGGTTTGGAATTCCTAAAGCATTGATTAGCGATAGGGGAACACACTTTTGTAATCACCATCTGGGAAGAGCCTTGCAAAAATATGGGGTGTATCATAGGGTTTCCACTGCATACCATCCTCAATCCAATGGGCAAACTGAAGTAACCAATAGGGCTATAAAGCGAATTCTTGAAAAAGCGACTGGATATAATCCGAAAGGGTGGTCTGATAAGTTAAATGATGCTTTATGGGCATTTCGTACAGCGTATAAGACACCAACGGGATGCACTCCATTTTGTCTTGTATACGGAAAAGCATGCCACCTACCGGTCGAAATAGAACAAAGTGCATATTGGGCTTTGACGAATTGTAACATGGATATGGAAGCTGCAACGAAGAACCATTTCATGGAACTTAATGAACTCTATGAACTAAGAGATGAGGCCTACAAAAATACAAAGATCTACAAAGAAAGAACTAAAAGATGGCATGACTCGAGGTTACATGGGGATAAAACATTTACTATTGGAGAGAAAGTGCTGCTATTTATATCCAGATTAAAGATGTATCCTGGTAAACTTAAATCAAGATGGACGGGTCCGTTCGTTGTCATGAAAGTGTATCCATATGGAACTATTGAAATATGCGATAAAAATGGTTATATATTCAAGGTAAACGGGCAACGAGTCAAGAAATACTTTGATAATAAAATTGAGGATACTGAAAACGAGGTGGTGGAGTTTGAACATGAAGTATTGGAATAAGGAGCTGAACGTGAGTCTAACTTGAAGACTCTGGAATAAAGACAAGTGCTGACCGGGAGACAACCCGGAGAAAATTTTTACTATTCTGTTCTGTGTCGAGTCAGTCAGGCCCGCAGAGGATACGGCGCATCTCAATCCTGAGATGCGACGCATCTCCTGCACTGGTCATATCTTACTTTATTTTTCTGCATTTTTTATTTCCGACTTTAAAACTTTTTGTCAGTTTATTTTAATGCGGCGCATCCCTGGTTAAGGATGCGACGCATCTTCTATTCTGATTCGTATTTATTCCAGGCTCGATACGGCGTATCTTCTTCCATAAGATACGGCGCATCGACTGACCTGATGATTTTCATTTTAATTTTTATGTTTTATTTTTACTAACTACTAACGTATTATGCAAGTTTGAACCTTTCTTAACTTAGGTGTGTTAAAGTCTTGGTGGTATTATAGATTCCTGCATTTCCTGTGGATACATCAAATATGAAGCTTAAACGTTCTCATCCACAAGAAAGATGATTTTTGCTCTTATACAAATAATGGAGGATCATACCGAGCAAATCTCAGGGGAGTTTTTCTGTTCTAATTCTTTTATTTTCCAGTTTTTAACCTTTTATACAAACAACGAGGACGTTGTTTAACTTAAGTGGGGGGATTGGAGAATTAGAACACTTACTTGTCCTAAACTTTTTCAAAAATTATGCTTAAAATGTGCTTAATATATCAAAATTTAAAATTTTTAGCATGTTTTTGTTTAAGATCTAAGTTGCATAGCTGCACACATGACGTTATTTTCAAAAATTGTGATTTTTCAAAAATTCACAAATCTATGAGTGTGCCGGTGACTTGTAAACTTTAGAACTTGGCTTGTATACTATTCGAGACCACCATAATAAGTATTATTTTATATAATTGGAATGACTTGTCTAAATTGGTAAATTTCTAGGATTACACCCAAATAGCCTTTATATGTTATATGTTATTAGCTAACTACACTGGTTAGTTAACCCCCGTATAAACCCTTTTGTTACTCTCACTTTTAGAGTAAGATACCCCTAGAAAAACACTCGGAGCCATTCCTTTCGTTTCTTACACCTTTGTTATAATGTTTCGTTACACCCTTACACCTTAGCCTACCATGTAGATTAAAATCCGTGGTTGGTTAATTGCTTTAGGCAAAGTGTGTTTCCTTACATTACCTGTGTTCGCGTGCGTAATTCATTATCTTTGGTTAGGTCGGGAAATTGCACAATGCAATTGGAGTGAAAGTAAATATTGTATATCTTTGAGTTTATTTTTCGTGTGTTTACTACTTTCACTATTACCGTTATTTCTGAAGTCATGAAAAGTATGGAAAAATTATCCAGAGTTATCATTATAGTGATGTGGTGAAATTTTACACATCTATGTTTATGTTTCAAAAAAAAAAAAAAAAAAAAAAAAAAAAATCGAAAAAATAAGAAAAGAAAAGGAAAAGTTGGAAGATTGTTTTTACCAACTTATGTAAAGTTTTGTATTAAGTGGTCGATATCACCACTATTTGTTGTATATTATATCTATGGATTGAATGAGAGTTGAACGTTATGGGAACGCCAACTAAAGGTTATTCCTTGATTGAGATCTTGTTGAGTATAATTCGTGTCTACCTAAAGCGTGTGTTTCAAGTGTTAAAGCGTGAGTTATTCTATGATATGAGTCTTATTCATGGGATGGTTGGGATAGTGATTAACCACACTTAGGATTTTAATTTATCTGTTTTGTTTATTTTTCATTTTACACCAATTTGTATCCCAAATATTATCCATACCCTATATTATTCTTTATCCACACTTGGAAGATTATTTTTACCAACTTATGTAAAGTTTTGTATTAAGTGGTCGATATCACCACTATTTGTTGTATATTATATCTATGGATTGAATGAGAGTTGAACGTTATGGGAACGCCAACTAAAGGTTATTCCTTGATTGAGATCTTGTTGAGTATAATTCGTGTCTACCTAAAGCGTGTGTTTCAAGTGTTAAAGCGTGAGTTATTCTATGATATGAGTCTTATTCATGGGATGGTTGGGATAGTGATTAACCACACTTAGGATTTTAATTTATCTGTTTTGTTTATTTTTCATTTTACACCAATTTGTATCCCAAATATTATCCATACCCTATATTATTCTTTATCCAAACCTTTGATTTATTGAGATTAGGGATTTGAGCAATCTTAAGTATCGTAGTCGTGGATTCGGCTATGTATTTATGATTTTGTCGCCCTTTTTGATATAATATTATTGGTGAAGATTACTTGGTCCTATCTTTAGCCTATTCGAGTTAAGGATTTGAGCAATTGCAAGTATCGTGTTCGTGAATTCGATCATGTATTTGTGATTTTGTCGCCTTTTCTGGAATTTGAGATCGATAGAGATTAAGGAGAATGATTAACCCTTAAGCCTAAAAACCCTTTTTACCGCTTTAGACTTGTTATTCCTTGGCTTTAGTGGGGGAGATGTGTATACTTGCCAAGCCTATGATAGAATATTCGTCACGACTGGACAGTTAAACGATTAGATTTGCTTTTATCAAATTATTTTATTTTACTTCTAATTCGTTAAGTGTTTGGTTGTGTGATTATGACAAAAACGAATACATGCTTAAATATAAAAATAAATCCTAATATCTTTTAGGATACACTTTCATAAGATTAATTCTAAGGTTTACTTGGGGACAAGTAAAGTTCAAGTGGGGGGATATTTGATGAACTCAAATAAGTACATTTTATTACTATCATTTATCCTATTTATTTGACTTGTTTTATTATATTATGTATGAGAATTGATACGTTAACGTTTACTTTTGTAATTCTCAGGTAAAAACAAGTATTATGTGAAACTTGGCGATTTTGGACTAATTATGGAGCAAAACAAGCATGAAGTTAAGAGTCTACTGAAATGTACAAGATCAAGAAATTCTGCTCCAGATACGCCGCATCTTGCTTATTACATACGGCGCATCACTATCAAGATTTCACAAGATATGATCCAAGACAGCAAGGACATGCGCCGCATCTGAGAATGGAGTTACGCCGCATCTTCTGGCGGTGTACGAATATTCTTGAATATATTAATCTTGGACCCCACGCGAAGTTAAGTCAATGCGCCGCATCTACTTATTAGATGCGCCGCATCTTACCCTCAGACAGAAACTATAAATACCCCAAGACCAGACGAATTTCAAGAGCCCTAGTTTTAGAAGACCAAAGACCACAGAAACCTAAGGCCAAATTCAGTCGAAGTAGCAGCACAAGACACACCTTGAACAAAGATACAAGAGCTGTAAGAAGGTCCTGCATGTATTTAATTCATTAAGTAGTTTTGTTTTATTGTATTAGTACACTTTAATTCATCAGGATTGGTGGCTTGTGTAATGTGACAACAGAAAGGTTGCACTCCCTTAAAACTGCTTTCCCATTAATTAAAGTTTATATGTTGATGTCTTTGGTGACTTTTATTAGTGCATTGATAACCTCTGTGTCTAGCTGAGCGTTGATCGGGTCGCCATGCCTCTGCCCTCGCCTATTTATTAGATCGCCTATGCATTCTACCGTCTGTAGAAAAGTAGGAAGAAAGATAAATAGGATAGTCATAAGTAATCATTAAGGGTTTACTCGCCGATAAGATTAGAACCAACGAGAAAAGACTTAATCTCGGTGCGTTGCATCGAACTATACACTTCATATAAAACTAGCAATAAAACAAGTGACAAGCTGCTTAACTATCAGGACAGGTCTTCTTATTGTCTCGAGTATTTATCTGTGTACGTGTGTGTTATTCGCTGATTCGTGCTCATTAGTTTAGTTTATTATTTAATTGCAACCAAACCGTGCCAGTCTCTCAGGCTGAACCCCCTTGCGTTAGATTAGGTTGTATAGCTAACTTAAGATATTAAAATACTGATTAGGATAACTAGATAATACGTTCCACTCTTAGTGATCGACACTCTACTTACCATTATATTCATACTGACCGGGTACACTGCTCGTTAAAGTGTGTGTGTTATTGATAAGTCGGCTAAATATAAATTTAAAACTTGAATACTGCTAAAACCACAACGACATACCGTGGGTATAAATTAGAGCATACGTACACGCGCATCATCACGAAATATGATATCACCACTTCTAAACTTACGAAAACTAGGCAATCCAAATTTAAAACCTGTTATCAGTTGAAATTCACGGCGTCCAAAATGAAGTTGATGTCCATTAACAAAATAAAGTAGTGCCAATTCATAGTGGTCATGATCAGATGGAAAGTACTTTAAATCCAACCATGGACCAAAGCATGTTGACCGAAACAATGTACGACGCTTTTCAGCTAATCTGTCTTTAATCAATTGAAAGTAATGCAATTTGCTTCGAATGTGAACCTTGACATCATATTCCTATATTAATAAACAAAAAGTTATAACAAAAAATACTACAAATACAAGCATAACAATAAATTAGTATTGCAACAATAAAGAAATTAGTATTGTAACAATGAACTATCAAACTACATGGCTACTTTTGGGCTTCCTGAGAAAACTGTATACTGTAACACCCCCAAAATTTTAAAATAACAGCGGAAGTCAAATTGGGGTATTACTGTGAGGATCGAAAACAGAATTATAGAAAAACAGCCTGTAAGGGCATTTTTAATTTATATAGGTCCATAATACAAATTCAGTTACAAAGCGTTACATCAGAGTGCTAACAGTTTCTCCAAAGAAACAACATTTTAACTGAATTACAACTTTATTTTACACCTTTATTTAGATAGGGTACGCCCGCTCCATACCTTGATTTGCTCCACTAGTTTCCTGAGATACATGCTTAAAAGTCAACATAATGTTGAGTGAAATCATGGAGTTTGAAGTTTAAATATCAGTTCGATTCACAAGTAGGATTGTATTTTAGATACAATCAGTTTAAAAGTTGATATCGCAGTTCATATATTGCCCTAAGTCTCATGACACGCAAACGTTAACAAAGTACCGCATAAACGGAGGTGTTCATCAAATTAATGATGAAGGTTTTGCCCTCGTGTAATAGGTGATTTGCCAATTCCTATTTTTCTCAAATATAATGTATCGCGACTAATACGACTAGCAAAAGCATTCCGTCCAAGTATTAGTGGGATAGGTCGTCAGCCTCTAATAGATCTATTCATTATATTCGCGTTCACCGCAGTGATTAATGGCTCATGATAAAGGGTCTTGTGGCAATAAGGTAACTTAGGCATATATCAAGTCAGGTAGCATACAGAAAAATACTTGTGATCTGTTTATAGCATGTATCCCCCTCACGGAGTTTAAAAAGTATAAAGAGTTTAAAAAGTGAGGCCATGACTCACCTTAAGCATTACTGGTGATGGTGAAAATAAACTCAGAGGTGATTATAACAACTTCGATACGGAACCTGATAAATATATAAATATCTGAGAATCTGACTAATTTCTAGTGGTGTGTGTGTATGAATGGTGAATGGTGAATAACTAATGATATGCAACGATCTGATCGTTGAAAGTGAAGGTGTTACTTTTCAGAATGATGCTACATATATGATTATTGTGTTCGTGCTCTCGTAAGGTTATATCTTCAAAGAGTGAATGAATGCTATGAAATATTAACTCGAAATGTTTCTAATGTTACTAAGTATCGAAAATTAACTAATATGCAAACAGAATGTGTAAAAATGCATATGAGATAAAGGTGTGGTGCAAAAATGAAAAATAAAATAAGAATGTCAAGTAATAACAGTTGGTCCTTGTTCTTTCCAGATTTTACATCTTTTACCCTAACTGTGGCTCGCGTTACGTCGTTAGTCCTTGTCAAGTCCATAGTCCAAAATAGTCCAAAAATTGTCCATATGTCCATATAAGGCTTGGAGTTTATTCATTGGTCAATTCAAGTCCTGTACAAACTGTTTTCACAGCTTCAGTCGGCATGTTTCATAGTTTGGCAGTTTTAGTCCTTTTGGTTAGGTCGCGTTACATTTTTAGTCCAAAAATGACAAAAAGGCAAAGAAAATTATGACGATTTTTCCTAAGGCTTATTTAAGTGGTTTTCAACTTATTCCAACTGCTTATTCGATTATTTGCTTATTTTAAATACAAATGGGCCTTTAACGAGCTACCTAAGTGGCCCGTTAAGAAATCTAGAGGCGGGGGTGTGTAAATTGTTTTGGGCTTAAACTTGGGCTATTTTTATGATTCTGAAAACGTATTATGTGGGCCTGTTGGGCTTACCAATCGCAAAATCTTATTGGGCTCTAAATAAGCCCAACCGAATAGTTAAAATAAATTTTCTGAATTTTAAAGTTTAGATACTAGCGAGTACCATATGAAACGATTTAATTCGAACGTTTTAGGGAGCTTATAAGGTCGAGGTTGAAACATGAAAAATGTAGTTTTCCAGGTGTACTAGCGAGGCGATTAAAAATATATATGTGTTACTTTCATAAGTTTGAAGTAAACAGGTAGTGAGTTGACCTAGTCGCACGTCTTGAAACTGAAAACACTTGATATTTTTCTAAGTCTCAATTTCTTATTCATGAAGCGATTGAGATAGTTTGATTCAAACGTCGAGATGAACTTGTGAGAAAAATTATTACGAGTAAAACTTATATATGGCCATGTGGTCCTTCGATATTTGCTGAAAAATAGGTTCATTACATTAGTGATTCGAAATTTAATTAGGCGTGAAATAGTGGCTCAAGTCATTGTTTTTAATAATTTGAGAATGTTGGGTATATTTACATAGTTGGTACCCTTTTAGAGTGTCGAGTCGTGTGTTTCATGACACACTATCTACACGAAAAACATAGCTTGATGGGTGGTGAAATGGATCGTTTAATAAAATATATGTGTTGCATGTCTAGATTATGAAATATTCGTGTGGTTACTAAGCGTTATGGCGTATTTTTGATATAAAAGAACTTAGCTAAATTCTTGGTTTGTTTGTTTATATAACCAACGTGGGTATTACTGTGTTTGTGGTTAACATGTTTTACGATTCGTGGCGTGACATGCGTTCAGTAGGGTCTTGTAGGATTTCTCCTCGACATTGTCTTGCGTTTAATATGTTCAAACGTGCATGTATATTATTAAGGTTATGCGTTTGAATAAAATTTGTGTAAAGAGATGTAATATATGCAGTGTTTCTGTGGACTTAGGGGGGTCTTATGAGGTTCTAAGGTCGTTGTGATCACAGCTCGTGATCTCTCATTTTCTTCTAATGTGACATGCACTAAATATATTACGTTTGTAATGATACATATGTGTGATGCATGCTCAGGAGTTAACGTGCAAATATGTATAGAAAGAAGGATCATACCACACCTTAAAAGGTGGTGAAGAGACTATGGAGTTCGAATGAAGCACGAGGACAAGGCAGTAGGCGTTGTGAGCTTGAATGCGATTTATACGTATTTACTTCCACTCAAATTGCTCCCCAACCCACGACAGAAGGCTGCTGGTCTTTTTAAGGAATGTTTTGAGAGTGAAAGAAAGTGATAGGTGGGTAGGGTAATGGGAAGATCGGATGGGTTATTTTATAGACGAAATATCTCACACGTTTACATTGACCATAGACTTAATCATTGGGACTACTGTTAATATATGGACACCTAAGTATAATTTCTGACATAGGTTGAGTGTGAGATGGGTATTTGAAGTTAGGTGCCTTGGACTCTTGCTCTTGGAGTCTTCCTTCATTTGGTTTCTACTAATATTGGTACAAGATTTAAGCTAGCGAGCTACAGGTTTTTATTATAGTTCATTTCTTCTTTGAAGTAGCAAATTAAGTTAAGAATATTGTTAGAATGTCGTAGGAAAAAGCGGGGTGCAAAATGGTTAGATTTTGGCCTTTTGTTTCTATGCGTATCGATCGGTTTTGGGACGAACAAGATGGCTTCAGTTTCTATGGTATTATTAGGCATTCGTGGCTGGGAATGTGTGTAAAGATAGCTTGCCATGTGGTGATTATAATGGTGTAAAAATATGTATGGGCTACGTTCGATATTTTGGAAATACGGGTGGCTCTTAAGAGGGTGGTGTCGATCGGGTTTAAAAGAAAGCAAAAGAAAAGAATAGCATAGGAGGGAGTTGGATTAGTGGCGATGGGCTGTGTGGTTTTGATGGGCCGAAAATATTAAGGGTCCGGTTGGTTTTGTAGTTTAGGATTAGGATTAGTGTTTTAGATGTAATTAATTTTGGTTAAGTGTATTTGGTGTAAATGATTTTGTGTTAATTGTATTATAATGGATATGTTAAGTTTTATCGTGAGTTTTGTCATTTGTCATTGATCGTGAAAATGTGTTGTCGCGAGGGAAGTGTTATCTCGAGTTAGGTGCATACAATATGTATATAAAATGCATCGTGATATTAATAACGATAATAGAAAAGTTCAAATTTCCCCGTAAAAATGGGTTTTATTAAATGACAATACAAGGTTATCACTAATCATTGAGATTAACTACAAGGGTTTTTCGTAGAATCCTACATATACAGCGAAGCAGTATGACAAAGTCAACCCAATTAATGGATACCCAATCACAAAGGATAGTAATGCACTGGTTCGCAGTTCAGTAATGCACTCCATTTGTCTCATGATCCTACTATACTAAAGTGTACTAAATTGGTATGAACACACCCTAAAATAAGCACACATACTACAATACTAAAAATATATTGTGAATACCATGAAATAGCCAACCATGAAACATGGTGATGTATATAATTTTACCATTGAGAGATCAACTCTATGACTAATATAAAGTAATGATGCATTCAACAGACCAAGATTATTGGAGCATGTTAATACCACAGCTGATCATAGTGATTATTTATGGTATTCAGCAAGGTACGAAAAATTAAACATGGCGACTTATTAGATTCCAAAGATTTTCTCATACTTATACCATCAGGGGTGTTTGGATGACCTTATTCCACTCTACATACTGAATACCACTCTACATACTTGATAATTGATCCGTGTGTGAGTATATATATAAATATAGTATCGGATGCACGTGATACACGAGAGTCAACAAGTCAACCCTTTAGGAAAAAGACCAACTTGTAAAACCCGTGAATGTGATATGTGTGATACCGGGTCGTGTCCCAACGAGGTGTGAATGGAAGATATCGTTTTTGGTTTGGAATTAAAGTGCTTGATGATTGGAATGAGATTTTTGATTAAATATCCTACAACTACGGGAAGCATAAATAGGCTAAGGGAAACCTAAACATATAAGTCTACAAAGCAAAACACAAAGAAAGAAAATAACGTAATTAAAAACCGGAAAAATGCGAGACTAAAAGTGAAATCTAAGAAATATTGATCCTAGGAATGCCAAATTATTTTTCCTACGTCCTAAATGACAAAAGAAAATTAAAAAAAAAAGAATTTTATTTTTTTTTACTTTTTAATTATTTATTATGAATTAAAAACTAATTTAAAAAGAAAAATGAATTAAAAATACTAAATGAAAATGGAAAAATATAAAAAATTCCAAAAAAAGTCCTAATTAATAATCAGACCCTAAGAAAAATAAAATGGGGTTGACTGCTTATTCAGATAAGCAGTTAATTATCTAAAAGGGAAAATAAGCAAATGGAAAATAAAAGGGTTAAATAAATAACAAAGGGAGATTAAACCAGAACAAGTCCCTAGGGCAGATGGTTTAGCCGTGTGTTGAGAGGCTTTGGTGACCTGGAGGTCTAGGGTTCGAATCCCTTGGCCTCCTTTTTTCTAAACTTATATATTTTTTTTTAAATTTTCTTTTAAAACTTGTTCAGTACAGAAAAATAAGCTATTGTTAAAACTAACTCTATTCTTGAAAACTACTAAAAAGCTCAGATAGAAGCAATTAGAACAGATCAGTTAAGAAGAAAAAAAAGGAAAAGGGAATAAGCTAAAGGTTAAAAGGTAAAAGACTGACGAAGCTACTAATAAGCTAATAAGGAACTTGAATAAGCTGAATTCAACAAGGCATCATCTAAGAGAATCAGCAGACTCAGAATAAGCCACAATCAACAAGCAAATAAGCACTTAACATTTAAAATAAGCAAAATGGGTCTGCTGTGGAACTTAGTTGTGCAGGGCAAAATGAGTGCTTTTCAAGGCACTAAAAAGCTACTATAAGCTGATATAAAAAATTCATAAAAATATAAACTAACTAGACAAGCCACCCAATAATCTTTGTGCAAAATTTGAGCTAAATCTAACTTAAAATGAGCTCAAGAACTTGGGCTGAAAAAGGGCAAAACTTAAAAATTGCATACTGAGTAAATACCTACTGAGGTAATTTTTAAAAACTTATTTAAGCTACAATAAATTAAAACTGATTATGGAAAACATGTACAAGAAAATATCATATATCTAAGAACTGAAAAGTCTAAAGATAAGGCATTGGGGGTTCTAAAATAAGCACTTATGGGGGAACTTTAAACTATGCAGTCTGCTAAGTGGACTGATGACAGATTTTTGAGCAAAATTTTGTCAAATCAATTTAAAATCCAATGAAACAGTAACAACTCTTTAAGATTCACTTTAAGCACTATTTTGAACCAAACTTATACCAAAGATAAGGCTTAACAGGCAAAAGCTTATAGGGAGCTTATTTGAAAAGTCCTACCTCAATACTCCTAACTGTCAACCCAAATCTATCAATTCCTTCATAACAGCTTAAGGTAAACCACAAACAGCTAATCTAGGTCCTATTAAGTACAAACAAAACTCACTTACTGGTCAATGAACAGTGGTTACAAGCTTTTACCCATTTTTGACCCATTGCCAAACACTCCCTTATGGGGACTGAGTGTGACTATTTTGACTACTATAGACCAAAATAAGCTATACTTCTTGTTGAAAACTGATTTGATAACTCAATTAAAACTTATTGAACAATTTCCCAAAAGCCAAAAAGCAGTCAAACAAGCTGAGCTTATTTTGACTGTTTTAAGCTTTTCTTGGTTTATAGAACAAAATTAACAACTACAAACTCAGACTTATCACACTAAGTTTAGAACATCTAAATAAGCATAAAGAAAAGGAATGAGCACATAGAAACACAATAAGCAGTAAATAAGCTGTAACAGTATTTTGGGAATTTTTTAAATAAAGACTGAATTGAAATGAAAATAAGAGTGAATTACAATGCTGTGAAATTAAAATAAACTAAAAATACAAAGTACCTTAAAAATTTAAGCTAAATAAAAACCTGCCTATTAAGGCTTACATGACTACCTATTTATACTAGAAACTAAGACTAGGGGTCTTCAAACTTGTGTGCTTCTTTTGTGAGACAAAACAGCTGGGAAACCATTTTGTGCTTCTTGGGATTAATTCCAGCCATTGGGTTTGTCTTGATATCATCTCAGCCTTAAATTCTCTTTTTGGCGCCCAAATGGTGTTGAGGATTGCCAACCTGGCATGGTCACATGTGAAGATAGTACTTGGGGGGTGGTATCTCGTGAAGAAGATTTGTCTTGGAGTGTGGAGGAGTGGCTAGGAGGGGGAAGGTGGAGTATGGCAGTGATAATAGCAGAGGTAGAGGTGATGATGGTGTTGGGTTTGGCGGGTAAAAAGGTGGGAGGGAAAGGCTGACCCGTTATTTTTATTATTGTTTGGTTTATGGTCTGGGTCAAAACCAAAAGGGTGGGGGTTCATAAGGGATTGCTGGGGTCAGTTTGTTTGAGCTAGGTTTAGTTTGTTTAAGGATTGGGCCGGATCTAGGTGGTGGGCTTTGGGTTGGATTTTGGAATTATTAATAGTTTTGGTAATTAAATGGGCTGACTTGGCCCATTTACATGGGTCGGGTCGGCCCATAAAAATTGGTTTCGGATATGATTTTCCTAGCTGATTCCAAAACTATATCCCGGGATTGATTCTGACTCCGTCTGATTTTGGCCAAATGCACAGCTGTTGTCGAGTTGCTCCAAAAATGCACGTATTTGCTCAGTTTTCAATCTTTTGTACCTGAAACATATAAAAACACAAACCAAGGATATCTGCAGTATAAATTGGATATTTTTGGTCATTTTTGTGTCTTTTGTGGGTATAAAATGATGAGTATTTACACACTCATCAATCCCCCACACTAAACTATTGATAGTCCCTAGCAATCCGATCATGTGAAGTAATGAAAGGATCAAAAGAATACCAAGTATACCCCGTTTCGACTTTTTATTCAATGCGAGAAATTTAAACTAAAACAAAAATAGATAAATTGCTTGATTTCCAAAAATGGTATCACAGAACAGGATTCACACAAACTGGGTGTCTCCAGGGAATTGAAATCGTCATCCTCTTTTTATACTCCCAACTAAGCTTAAACTCAATGTGCAAATGTTTTTGTAAAATGCTAACACTACTTATACTAATAATCTATGTAAGCCGAAACTTAACTTTTCACTCCCGCGATTATTTGAGTTAGGTGACTGTGCTCGATTTTCAAAATTTTGATCGCAAAAATCGACGTTTTTATAAGTTATTGACTAATACTAGTTGAAAGATAGATTTAAAATTTAAAACAAGTAAGTTTCAAAACTTTATTGCATTTTGCAATATCATTCCATTTTATTTTATTTTTTTCTTTTCATTTTTCTCATCATCATTTTTTTTTTACTTGTGCAACATAAACTAACGGAGTTTCACGGGAACCAAGACCTTACACCTTTCGGAATAAAGGATCCAAGGGCCGTTACAACGGAGAGTTCCAAGACTCTAAACATTCCTGAAATGAGGATCTAAGGGTGTTAGACCAAGACCTCACACATTTCCTGAATTAGAGGTCCAAGGGCCGGTGTAAGAGGGTAGCCAAGACCTAAATGTAACCACTGTGAAAAATCCCTTATAAACTATCTCTCGGAATATTTATCCTTTTCTACGTGTAAATTTTTTTTATTTTGATTGTGACTATTATCTTATGTGACGGAGATCACATCCCGAATAACCGTGCTTGCAACCCAACCTTAACTGAATTAGTATTCAACTATGATAAGAATTCTACGAAACCCTAAATTACCATAACAACATTTATGAACAACAAAACCCTAGGAATACTAAAGTACAAATTATCTGATTAATGTACAAAAGTCTAAAGCATAGAAACCCTAATTCCATAATAATTCCCGGTAAAACCTTAATTTCAGATAATTATGATTTTATGTACAAAACTTACAAAACCTAATTTATTTATATAATATTTTTATAAAATATCAATATACAAGTCATTTAAAGCTAGAGTACAAGTCCTTTATGCATAAAACCATTTATTTATAAAATCTTTAATAAAACCTTAACTATATTTATTTAAAAGTATAATTTACAAGTTTTCATATACAAGCCTTAAAAATTTATTTTTCCTAAACTCATTAAATAAAAGTACAAGTCTTCTAAACTAAGGTACAAGTCTTTAAAGCATGAAAACTAATTATTTATAAAACTTTATATAAAACTTAATAGTAAATGTTTGAAGATATAAAATGTAATAATTTATATATTAATTTTTGAAATGAGTTTATTTATTTATAAAATGAGTATACAAGTCCTTAAACTTAATGTACAACCCTCTAATACACAAAAACATAAAAATCTATTTTATCACTTTAACACTTTAATAAAACTTATATAAAAATTATATAAACTAAGTAATGACTAAAGTTATATTTTTCATAATCTCTAAACCCTAGTACAATCTCTCTAAGCCTAAAATACAACTTTCCAATACACCAAATTGAATTCTCTTATGTTACTCTAAATCGACATTTATAAAAATTTAATTAGAAAACCCTAAATTAATACCTAGATAATTTATAAACTTTAAAAACCTAACTAAATCATAACCCTAAAATACCATGTGTTTAAACATAATGTACAACCATTGAAGCCCTAATCGAATTCCTCTTTCCCCTACTAGTTCGACTTCCAGTAGACACAACCCAATTTAGTTCTTAGATAAAACCTAAACCAAATGACCCTTCCTTAAACCCTTTCTCCTTCACATCATGCATGACGTCACATGAAAGCTACTTGTATGATTTTAAGTTAAAACACATCATTCTCTTCCAGAAACCCACGCCCAAAAACCCTCCTCCATCCACATGTAACCATTAGAAATTAAACACATCACCTCCCATTCAATAGGCCACATCTCCATTTCCAGGAAACCCTAACCCATTTCATCTATAAATAACAACCTGTTTTCCTTCCTTCCATCACACCCTAAATCGACACACTCCCAAAACAGATAAACCCTCATCCCTACTGATCAAGATAGTACCCTAAGGAGATAAATAAGATACTTGGAAGACCTAGGATTAAGAAGGAGCACTAGTGTTCAAGAAACAAATCTATTCAACATCCTAAAACCCTACTCGAACCAATAATCTAAGTAAGTCACCCCAACTCTTTTTCTTTCAGTTTTTATATTTTAAACAACACTAAAAATAGTAGTACATAACCATTAATAAGAAATATAATCAAAAACTATAAGTTTTATTTCTTTCCTTTGTTGCCTGATCGAACAGTAACTAGACATACCCTAGGTATTTGAAATTTTGATAGAACAAATTCAAGATATGTAAAACATGTTGAAATATATCATATATTATCATAACATACGTGAAAAACTAGTAAGAAACGTTTAAAACCATTAAAAATCCGATCAGGTATTTTTCTGAGTTTTTGTCTAGTCAGAAATAACCCCAACAGCCCAACTTTGAACCTATAAAACGACCCTTAAACGAACTCTATAAATTCTGTGTTTTGTCATGCTAAGAGATCACATGGCTAGCTAATGTTAGGAAAAAGAATTTCGGAAAATGGTTAAGATTTGAAAAAGTTATCAAGCTCTAAAGATTGCCCACTATCGCTAGAGTAAAAACTTACATAATCAGTTATTTTGTTTTCTATTTTACTCGACCAGCTACCTAGCTTCTAGCCTATAGATCGACCATCTAGGAACCATTATAAATTCTGATTTTTGATGTCAACATAGGCCACCCAGCAAAGAAAATTTAGGAAGAGAAATCATTAAAAATGATTGAGTTTTTAAAAAGATATCGAGTCTAAAAATTTGCCTTTTATCGCTACTAATGACAAAGTAAATGATCAGATATTAGTTTTCTGTTTTGTCGGCCCAAACCCCCATCTTGTGACCAACAAATCGACCCTTTAGAGACCTTGATAAATCCTGATTTTCGGTATGTTTAAAGTTCACCTAGTAAATAAAATGTAGGAAAAAGGATCATTTAAAATAGTTAAGTCTTGGCTAAGATATCGAGTCTAAAACTTCATCCAAAATCGTTATAAGTCAATAGCTAGATTTCAGTTTATATAGTTTTTGGATTTATCGACCCAATAGCCCAACTTGCGACCCTTAAACACACCAACAAACGACTTTTATAAAATCTAATACTTGGCATTTTTAAATATCACCTAGCTACCTTTAATTAGAAACAAAAATCATTGAAAACGGTCAAGCGAGTTAGGAGATATCGGGTCTTGAAAGTTGTGTCTTATAGCTAAAAAGAAAAGTAGTTTTCCAGTCATAAACTTTCCTGTTTTGTTCGACCAGAGGACCAACTTTTGACCATAATTTCGAAACCCATAAAACCTTTATAAATTTTGATCTTTGGTATACATAAAATTCATATAGTGAAGTCGTTTTAGAAAGAAAAAGTTTGAAAAAACCGTCAAGTAGTTTAAAAGATATTCGAGTATAAAAATGTGCCTGTTGCTAGTTTTAAAAACTCATTTACCAGATTCTTGTAAAAACGTGTTCACCTAGGTAACTTTAGTAATTTATTTCGAGTAGCAACTAATGCCCATAAAATGTAAAACTTGGCATATCTAGAGTCGTCCTGGCAAACTTTTTGTAGGATCTAAGAGCTCGTAAAATGAATTGGTATCCACTTAGATAATCGAATCCAAAACTCTAGCAAATCATGAATTTCATATGAGATGTTTTAAATTATTTATTGGGCTGATTTTGTAAACAATTATTATAAAGGGGTTATTTTTGACAATTACAAGTAGAAAGGGGTAGCAAATGTCATATTTGAAACTTGAGGGTAAAAACTGTCATTTTCCAAAAGTTCGGGGTATAAACTGTCATTTGACCAAACCTTAGGGATTAAAGAGTAACTTTTCGTAACTAATAATTTTATTATTTTTACTTTTATTTTCCGACCTAATAATCGTAATACATTTATTTTATTTACGAACCAACGAACATAGGATATAATAAACGAATAAACAAACATAAGAACAAAAGAAGTAAATAACGAAACGAAACGAATAAAAGAATTATAATCATCAGAAATGGTTACTAAATATTGACATAACAACCCAGGTTGCAAGCCGGAGACGTTTATCAACTGTATTTCGTTTTGTTTTCCATCCAGATTATTCAGGTGAGTTCATAGTCCCACTTTTCTTATATGTTTTCCAAACTTGTGGGGAGATACATGCTATTAAACCGAACACAAGTATTTTCCTGATTGTTATTGCAATAAGTTAACCGTTGCCTATTTATTTTAAAAGACCCTGTTATCATGCACCATTAATCACCTGCGGGTGAGCGCGAATATAGTGAATAGATCTATTGGCAGTTGACGTCCCATTTGTGTTGCTGGCTAAGTAACCAAATGCATTATATTTGAGTTTAATAAAGAGTTTCAGGCAGACTCCTACCCGGGGCAAGGTTACCTACATTTAATTATGGGGTAATTGTTAACCTGTTAATGCTTTGCGTGTCATGAGGCTTAGTGCAATATTCCGAACTGTGATATAACTGATTTCTCTCATTTGGCTTGTGTTCAAACTGATTATAACTTTAAACGCTATGGATTCACTCAACCTTTGTGTTGACTTTTTAAGCATGTTTATCTCAGGTAACTGGAAGTACGATTTGGCACGGAGTGGCGGTGGACTTTCTTTTAAAAGAGTGTCCGTTTTGTTATCATTCAAATGAATAATGTATCATTTATAACGTATATCGAAACATCCCTCTGGGACCTATCTTATGTACTCTGATATTAAATAAATGAATGATAACAATTTTTATTTAAAAACGTCTCTTTTCGAGTCGTTTTCTATTTCCATGACTGTGAACCATGAAGTAGCACCCCAAGCTTATATTCCGCTGCGTAATCCGAAAATGGGGGTGTTACAGATTGGTATCAGAGCTTGTGGTTATAGAGAACCAAATGTTTTCAAACATTGGACTATAACCGATTTTCACAAACTTAACTAAAAAGTCCTCCGTGCCACAACGCCACTGAAACGTTACTTGTATATGTTTATTTCTAGTTATTAGTTACATAGTAAAATGTTTATCATTCCCGGGTGGTTACAGAATCCTGACTTTCCCTACCCATTCTATTCCTCTTATGTCGGACTCGGATATTGAAAAATATCACGATAGTACCGGACATCATGATAATACCTACATCCTCGTCACCACTACCATATCCACTTTCCTACATATATATACCGTCAGTTTCTACATCTTTACCATCTCCACTATCATCTAAAAGTTTCTATCCCCCATCTGTCCCATTTAAACTTAGTGAAGAAGTTAGGACCATTATCGCCCGATATCAAACTTTACCCCGATTACCTATTCCTGACTTCCCTATTCCACCGCGAGTCTTTGAGGTGAGCAAATGTTCGCAATCAGCACAAGAACGACAGCCGACTATCTCCACCCTGCTGACGTGATTAGAACGGCAAGAAGAACAGATCGAGGTTGCTTAGGTCATCCCGACAAGCTATCTCCGGAATGCATCGAGGGTATAAAATATAGAATTGAAGATTCAGAGACC
Source organism: Artemisia tridentata subsp. tridentata (assembly GCA_021014915.2). NCBI lineage: Eukaryota > Viridiplantae > Streptophyta > Magnoliopsida > Asterales > Asteraceae > Artemisia > Artemisia tridentata. The sequence continues at coordinate 204,275,334 of CP139509.1, read as the reverse complement.
ATGAAGCAGAAGATAGACGAGAATTGTGAGAAGGCAGAAGACCGTCATGAGCAGCTGAGACGAGAAATACCTATGACGAATTGAAGATGTTAGAAAAGAAGAGAAGAAATGAAGAAGAAAAATGAAGAATTGACGACAGCTCAGACAAAGATCACTATTTTGGAGAAAATAGTGGGAGATATGCAAGAAAAATATTAAGAATATACATATATCCTCGTCAACATGATCATCAAACTGAAAAGTTGACTCGAAAGAGTTTCTGGTAGCCACTAAAATCATATTTATATCTACCAGCTTTTGTACAATATCTTGGCCATGAGATATATAGCATAAATATGACGCTTGTACTAATTTTGTTATATATATAACAAGTTAGCAAGTTATTTATGACTATATGTGGTTTTGATTTTTGCTGTGTACGGTATCGGTTAATGTGGGCCAGTGATGATCATCTTACATACGCGTATAATAGTATTTGGACATGTTGTGATTTTATAATTGACATGGATTTTACCTTGTTAATTTAACATGGTCAAATTTTAAACGTGTGTTTTCTCATCGTATTACTAGAAATATGCCTCGCACTTCCCCCGAACCACCCATGTCCCAAGCTGCTATCCGAAAGCTTGTTGCAGATAGTGTTGCTGCAGCCCTGGAGAGTCAAGCAGCAGAATTTGCTCGTACTGGAAACACTAGCCGACCCAATGGAGAAATCGAGCCAGCAAATGTTCACAAGTGTACTTACAAAGATTTCATGAATTGCAAGCCAACTTTCTTCAAAGGAACAGAAGGAGCTACAGAATTAGCTCGTTGGTTTGAACGTATGGAAGTGGTCTTTGTAAGGAGCGGGTGTTCTGATGACTGCAAAGTTGCCTTCGCGACAGGGACTTTGTTAGATGATGCCTTGTCTTGGTGGTCTGCTACTTCCCGGACAATGGGAATAGAAGCAGCTCATCAACTCACGTGGGACGATCTCAAGAAGAAGATGCTAAATAAGTATTGTCCTCGTACCGAAATCAAGAAATTGGAGGATGAATTCCACCCGTTAGCAGTAAAAGGAACAGATATCAAGGCTTACAATAGGAGGTTTCAGGAGCTTGCTCTCCTATGTCCAAATATTGTGCCTGATCTGGAGAAGATGTTAGAGAAGTATACTGAAGGGTTACCTCGAAGCATCGAGGGGAACGTTATTGTTTCAAATCCTCAATCGCTGGAGGAAGCAATGACCACAGCCCAGAAGCTGATGGATCGTGAAATCAAGAGAAATTCCATTCAAGCAAATGATGATCACAAGCGGAAGCTTGATGATAGAAGGATCTCCCATCACCACAACAACTACCAGCACGACCGTAACAACCAACAGAATCGTCGACAAGAGACAACCAAAGCCTATACTGCCACACCTGCTGAGAGAAATGGTTATGTCGGAACAAAACCATTTTGCAATCAATGCTCGTTGCACCACTACGGACCATGCACCATTAGATGCTCAAATTGTCGGAAAGTTGGACATCAGACCAAAGACTGTAAAGCAACAGGAGCAAATCCACAGCCAGAAGCTATAACTTGCTACGGATGTGGTGAGAAGGGACATTACAAGAGCCGGTGCCCGAAACCGAAAGCTGACCAGAATAATGGTGCCCGTGGAAGAGTGTATGTGCTAGGAGATGGGAACTCACAGACGAACCAAGACTAGTGCAAGAGAGTGAGAACTCGTTAAGATTCCGACCATGTCAAGGAATGGCATCCCTATTTAGACAAAAGAGAAATTCCTGTTATAGCTAAATAAATCGTATTGTAAACTTCCTAAGCATGTTTCCTATTGTACTCTACTTTAGTTACGATGGACGTAACTTAAGTGTATTAACTATCTTTTCTACCGTATGAAAGCTCTATCTTGTAATATTTCCATAATAATCAAAATTACGTTTCTACTTCACTTGCTTTGTTCGTAGTCACACACTGTCATCTCACTAGAAATTTGATTAACATTAGTTTTTACCATTCCGTGAGAATTCCACTCGAACCCTAAAATTTGTTTTAAGGATATCCCATTTGTACCTAAAGTACCTAACCTATCACTGGGCTGAACAAAACATTACATCATTTGGTCCTCAATTATACATAACCTGATCAACTATGTATAATTCCGGAAGAATCATGTAATGAATTGGACAGGCATTTTAAGCATATCAAATTCTCATCTCAACCAAATCGTTGTACGATTTTCCTTTATCACGTTCTCTATCTGGATAAGATAGAAATCTGAACCTAACTATCCCTATACGTCAATTTTCCCAACTTTCCAACCAACACATGTCGAATCTCGGGACGAGATTCCCTTAACGGTGGGTGACTGTAACCACTGTGAAAAATCCCTTATTTAAATAAACTATCTCTCAGAATATTTATCCTTTTCTACGTATAAATTTTTTTTATTTTGATTGTGACTATTATCTTATGTGACGGAGATCACATCCCGAATAACCGTGCTTGCAACCCAACCTTAACTGAATTAGTATTCAACTATGATAAGAATTCTACGAAACCCTAAATTACCATAACAACATTTATGAACAACAAAACCCTAGGAATACTAAAGTACAAATTATCTGATTAATGTACAAAAGTCTAAAGCATAGAAACCCTAATTCCATAATAATTCCCGGTAAAACCTTAATTTCAGATAATTATGATTTTATGTACAAAACTTACAAAACCTAATTTATTTATATAATATTTTTATAAAATATCAATATACAAGTCATTTAAAGCTAGAGTACAAGTCCTTTATGCATAAAACCATTTATTTATAAAATCTTTAATAAAACCTTAACTATATTTATTTAAAAGTATAATTTACAAGTTTTCATATACAAGCCTTAAAAATTTATTTTTCCTAAACTCATTAAATAAAAGTACAAGTCTTCTAAACTAAGGTACAAGTCTTTAAAGCATGAAAACTAATTATTTATAAAACTTTATATAAAACTTAATAGTAAATGTTTGAAGATATAAAATGTAATAATTTATATATTAATTTTTGAAATGAGTTTATTTATTTATAAAATGAGTATACAAGTCCTTAAACTTAATGTACAACCCTCTAATGCACAAAAACATAAAAATCTATTTTATCACTTTAACACTTTAATAAAACTTATATAAAAATTATATAAACTAAGTAATGACTAAAGTTATATTTTTCATAATCTCTAAACCCTAGTACAATCTCTCTAAGCCTAAAATACAACTTTCCAATACACCAAATTGAATTCTCTTATGTTACTCTAAATCGACATTTATAAAAATTTAATTAGAAAACCCTAAATTAATACCTAGATAATTTATAAACTTTAAAAACCTAACTAAATCATAACCCTAAAATACCATGTGTTTAAACATAATGTACAACCATTGAAGCCCTAATCGAATTCCTCTTTCCCCTACTAGTTCGACTTCCAGTAGACACAACCCAATTTAGTTCTTAGATAAAACCTAAACCAAATGACCCTTCCTTAAACCCTTTCTCCTTCACATCATGCATGACGTCACATGAAAGCTACTTGTATGATTTTAAGTTAAAACACATCATTCTCTTCCAGAAACCCACGCCCAAAAACCCTCCTCCATCCACATGTAACCATTAGAAATTAAACACATCACCTCCCATTCAATAGGCCACATCTCCATTTCCAGGAAACCCTAACCCATTTCATCTATAAATAACAACCTGTTTTCCTTCCTTCCATCACACCCTAAATCGACACACTCCCAAAACAGATAAACCCTCATCCCTACTGATCAAGATAGTACCCTAAGGAGATAAATAAGATACTTGGAAGACCTAGGATTAAGAAGGAGCACTAGTGTTCAAGAAACAAATCTATTCAACATCCTAAAACCCTACTCGAACCAATAATCTAAGTAAGTCACCCCAACTCTTTTTCTTTCAGTTTTTATATTTTAAACAACACTAAAAATAATAGTACATAACCATTAATAAGAAATATAATCAAAAACTATAAATTTTATTTCTTTCCTTTGTTGCCTGATCGAACAGTAACTAGACATACCCTAGGTATTTGAAATTTTGATAGAACAAATTCAAGATATGTAAAACATGTTGAAATATATCATATATTATCATAACATACGTGAAAAACTAGTAAGAAACGTTTAAAACCATTAAAAATCCGATCAGGTATTTCTCTGAGTTTTTGTCTAGTCAGAAATAACCCCAACAGCCCAACTTTGAACCTATAAAACGACCCTTAAACGAACTCTATAAATTCTGTGTTTTGTCATGCTAAGAGATCACATGGCTAGCTAATGTTAGGAAAAAGAATTTCGGAAAATGGTTAAGATTTGAAAAAGTTATCAAGCTCTAAAGATTGCCCACTATCGCTAGAGTAAAAACTTACATAATCAGTTATTTTGTTTTCTATTTTACTCGACCAGCTACCTAACTTCTAGCCTATAGATCGACCATCTAGGAACCATTATAAATTCTGATTTTTGATGTCAACATAGGCCACCCAGCAAAGAAAATTTAGGAAGAGAAATCATTAAAAATGATTGAGTTTTTAAAAAGATATCGAGTCTAAAAATTTGCCTTTTATCGCTACTAATGACAAAGTAAATGATCAGATATTAGTTTTCTGTTTTGTCGCCCCAAACTCCCATCTTGTGACCAACAAATCGACCCTTTAGAGACCTTGATAAATCCTGATTTTCGGTATGTTTAAAGTTCACCTAGTAAATAAAATGTAGGAAAAAGGATCATTTAAAATAGTTAAGTCTTGGCTAAGATATCGAGTCTAAAACTTCATCCAAAATCGTTATAAGTCAATAGCTAGATTTCAGTTATATAGTTTTTGGATTTATCGACCCAATAGCCCAACTTGCGACCCTTAAACACACCAACAAACGACTTTTATAAAATCTAATACTTGGCATTTTTAAATATCACCTAGCTACCTTTAATTAGAAACAAAAATCATTGAAAACGGTCAAGCGAGTTAGGAGATATCGGGTCTTGAAAGTTGTGTCTTATCGCTAAAAAGAAAAGTAGTTTTCCAGTTATAAACTTTCCTGTTTTGTTCGACCAGAGGACCAACTTTTGACCATAATTTCGAAACCCATAAAACCTTTATAAATTTTGATCTTTGGTATACATAAAGTTCATATAGTGAAGTCGTTTTAGAAAGAAAAAGTTTGAAAAACCGTCAAGTAGTTTAAAAGATATTCGAGTATAAAAATGTGCCTGTTGCTAGTTTTAAAAACTCATTTACCAGATTCTTGTAAAAACGTGTTCACCTAGGTAACTTTAGTAATTTATTTCGAGTAGCAACTAATGCCCATAAAATGTAAAACTTGGCATATCTAGAGTCGTCCTGGCAAACTTTTTGTAGGATCTAAGAGCTCGTAAAATGAATTGGTATCCACTTAGATAATCGAATCCAAAACTCTAGCAAATCATGAATTTCATATGAGATGTTTTAAATTATTTATTGGGCTGATTTTGTAAACAATTATTATAAAGGGGTTATTTTTGACAATTACAAGTAGAAAGGGGTAGCAAATGTCATATTTGAAACTTGAGGGTAAAAACTGTCATTTTCCAAAAGTTCGGGGTATAAACTGTCATTTGACCAAACCTTAGGGATTAAAGAGTAACTTTTCGTAACTAATAATTTTATTATTTTTATTTTCCGACCTAATAATCGTAATACATTTATTTTATTTACGAACCAACGAATATAGGATATAATAAACGAATAAACAAACATAAGAACAAAAGAAGTAAATAACGAAACGAAACGAATAAAAGAATTATAATCATCAGAAATGGTTACTAAATATTGACATAACAACCCAGGTTGCAAGCCGGAGACGTTTATCAACTGTATTTCGTTTTGTTTTCCATCCAGATTATTCAGGTGAGTTCATAGTCCCACTTTTCTTATATGTTTTCCAAACTTGTGGGGAGATACATGCTATTAAACCGAACACAAGTATTTTCCTGATTGTTATTGCAATAAGTTAACCGTTGCCTATTTATTTTAAAAGACCCTGTTATCATGCACCATTAATCACCTGCGGGTGAGCGCGAATATAGTGAATAGATCTATTGGCAGTTGACGTCCCATTTGTGTTGCTGGCTAAGTAACCAAATGCATTATATTTGAGTTTAATAAAGAGTTTCAGGCAGACTCCTACCCGGGGCAAGGTTACCTACATTTAATTATGGGGTAATTGTTAACCTGTTAATGCTTTGCGTGTCATGAGGCTTAGTGCAATATTCCGAACTGTGATATAACTGATTTCTCTCATTTGGCTTGTGTTCAAACTGATTATAACTTTAAACGCTATGGATTCACTCAACCTTTGTGTTGACTTTTTAAGCATGTTTATCTCAGGTAACTGGAAGTACGATTTGGCACGGAGTGGCGGTGGACTTTCTTTTAAAAGAGTGTCCGTTTTGTTATCATTCAAATGAATAATGTATCATTTATAACGTATATCGAAACATCCCTCTGGGACCTATCTTATGTACTCTGATATTAAATAAATGAATGATAACAATTTTTATTTAAAAACGTCTCTTTTCGAGTCGTTTTCTATTTCCATGACTGTGAACCATGAAGTAGCACCCCAAGCTTATATTCCGCTGCGTAATCCGAAAATGGGGGTGTTACACTAAACGCCTTCCGGAAATAAGGATCCAAGGGCCGATCTTGAACCGTAGCTTTTTAGCACATACATTTATTACTTAACTTTTGCAACTTTCAAGCAACGTCTCACTTTCATTTTGCATTATTATGACATATGCTTGTTCCGAAGTTTAAATAAAGCTTTGAACTAGTATTTTTCAAAATTGTATGAAAAAATGATTTTGTGTGTTCAAAAGTTTGAAGATAAGCACCTATTAAATCAGATTAGTTATCTCCTGGGAGGAAAAGCCATAGATTACTTATATAAGCTCTAAACAAAACCAACTATTCTATGCCTAGCATTTTCATTTGCACACATCGTAAAACCTTAGTCTAAACGTTAAGGAAGCAGCCAGATCAACACTCTGGCAGAGTCGGGATTCCCTTTGTTCTAACCTAATCAAGACTAAACATTTTTATTTTTTCTTTCTTTTTTTGGTGCAAAGCACTTCTTTTTTATGCAATTTCTTATTTAAAAACGAAATTTTTTTTAAAATTTTGGCCAAAACGGGGGTACTAGGGCACTAGAAGGTACAAATATGACAAAATTAGAGAGAATTCCCCCCCCCCCACACTTAGAATTAAATATTGCCCTCAATATTCAAAGTACCGGCTATTATGCCAACACTTAGAACGTAAAAAGGTAATACTAATAGCCAAGTGTGGAACAGAAATCTCCATTTTCACAAATAGGATTAAAAAGATATCCCTAGATAAACATTAGCAACAAGATAGGATATTGGGCGGCTGGATTGAAAACAGGCGCGTCAATCAACACTATCCAAGGGAAACCTGAAAATCAGAGCAAACAACACAAAAGCCAAGCACAGTGGGATTCCCCCACACTTAGTTGTTAGAAAGTAGAAAGAAGTCAGAAACATGGGTTGTCACCCATGAAATGCTAATGAATTTGTTAACCGAGTCACTAGCTTGACTCGACCCCGAATTCATTGGTTCATGGGGAAGCAAGTGGAAGAAACAATCTCCATCGGACTTTCATTCAATGTGTTTGGATAAACATTTGAACATAAGAAAGTTCCACACCGACGAGATACCCACGGTATTTTAATAGTAGAAGCTATAAGGGACGATACCGGGGTCAAAGATAGTGTCCTCATTCCCGTAGGAGAAAAGGGAAAGAGAAATCACGCCATATGTGATGAAGAGAAGCAATATTTTTATGACTATCACACTACTAGAAAAAGGGCTATCCTTGACTCGCTTTTTATGACGCACGCTTCAAGATGACTCGCAAAAATGTGAGTCATAAAAAAACTGTCATAACTTCTAAAATATGAAGGCTGGATGACACGCAATTTTAAAAGTCATAAAATAGTAACACGGAATACACTTTCTCCCTCATATCTATTGAAACCCACCCTCTTATCTCATTACCACATCCTCACTTCTCAAATCTCATTACCACCACCTCCTGGTCACTTCTCAGATCTCAATCCACCACCACCTCACGATCACTTCTCAGACGTCAATCGATTCACCACCACCACATCGTTAATCGATCCACCACCACCACAACGCTACTCGCTCACCAACGTCGCTAAATCGAAGCAGATTGTGTTGGGTATCAATGGTTCCAGGTTTGTTTCTTCTATTCTTTTGCCATAATCGGTTCTGAAACTCGCTAAATCGATTTGCCCTAATTTTGTCTCACAATCGATTTGCCCTAATTTTTCTTCAATCAATTTGCCCTAATTTCTGAAACTCGCTAAATTTTCTTCAAATTAATTTTACTTCTCATGTGCCTTATTCAGCTCTATGGTGGCATGTAGGTGCTTATGGTGACCTTTTGGTTAGTCTTTCAGATTGGATTTTGATTTGGAAGTAGTAGATGGATGCATCATGAATTGAGCTTCATTTGATTTTGAAGAACGACTGGTAATGTGACTATGCTTTTCTTTTCTTCATTTGTGTATTTGATTTTTCGTAAACTAATATTTTTACTGAAAATTAGTAATGAAAATTAGTAATGAGTAATGAGTAAAGATTTTTGGTCTATGCTATAAGTAACCAGTGGAAAAAATTAGTAATGAGTAACCAGTGGAAAAGATTTTTGGTCTATGCTATGAGTAATGAGTAAAGATTTTTGGTCTATGCTATTAGTAATGAGTAATTAGTAATGAAAATTACTGAAAATATTTGGTCTATGCTATAAGTAACCAGTGGAAAAAAAAACTGATATTTGCTGGTTTTTCTTCAATACTCATGATCATTTTCTTTCTAGCATTAGCAGTTCTCTGCGTCTCTATTTTGATCAGATATTTTTGTTATGCTCTCTTGTTCATAGGTGCAGATTGTGTTGCTTGCATTTCTCTTCTGAGGTCTTGCAGTTTAAATGACCATGGGGAGACTGTGTTAGCTATTCGGTTAAACACTCTTGTGACATTACCTTTCTTTCTGTTGTTTTTTATTCAGTTAGATTTACTTTATTACGTCATCTGCGTGTTGTGTGGCTTAGATGCATAAGGATACACTGGATTCATCGCAGGCCTACACAAGTGAATATGATTGGCTTGGTTTTTGCCTGCAAATCATTAACTGGTTTTCTCTTAGCAATTGGTCATCTCATTATCTGATCTTTTGACATCCCTTTTGTGTAAGCTGCATGACATTATGTTTTGTATGTAGGTGTCTCTTGTGTAGGTTTGTTATTGCCAAATGAGGTGTTCGTGATGACATGCATGCTTGGTTATTGCCCGACTCTTTATGATCATTTTTTTTTTTTTTTTGCAATATGATTAGTATCATTGTTTTTTAACTCACTTTCTCAGTGCCGCTAGATACTTTGGTATAAAAATGTGTTCCTAATGGTTATAAATCACATGGCAACCAGTCCCAACCCCATATGTTGCATTCTCAGTTTAACGTAAGCCAAGTAATGTACATTAGAAATCAGAGCTACAAATTTGAAGTAAGAGAAGACTAAGAATATAAGTCAGGTGTTATCATTTAGAAATTACTTTGGTATAAAAATGCGTTCCTAAGAAACTTGCCAATCCACCATCACGTGCTCTTGTAAGACTTTCTTATTTTTGTTGTTGATAAATTTGCCGATGTACTTGGAATAACGTATGTAATTCTCTTTTGCAGGGTGTTGATGCTGGACCAAGTAGTGGGGCCCCACCCGTGATTCCTAGCCTGAATAGACAAGCAGGTGAGTCTTATAATTTTTGTAATTATAGACTATTACACGCGTTTAATAGTAAAAAAAAGGAATCGTATCTGCCCAATTGAATGATTTGTTACTGCTAAACTGATAATTTTGATGCAGGTGGCCAAGACAGTAGGGCTGGTATTTGGTCTACAGCACATCCCTCGTGGAGCCGAAATCCCGGGACAACCAATTCGGGGAACCTATCTAAGCAGAAAATGCCAACCACTAGTGATCAATCTATCAGCAGAGAAGTAAATATTTACATTGCATCTTTGTCATTACACTTGCACAAATTGGAGGTTTTAATATCAACCCGATCTTTAAATTGGTAAAAGCATGTTTTCAATTCATAAAATTAGGTAGAATTGAAACGGGTCGAAAGTTGCCCATTTCCAAATGCATGAAGTCTCATAAACCGTTTCCATTTTATGTGTTCTCAGGTCCTTTATTAAGTCAAAGTAGAATCTGACCCATCTTTTACAAATTGTTAATTCGCAGGTATCAAGGTCCACCTTTTTACGAACAACGGGATCTTCAAGATTAACCACCAATGAACCTGATCCATCTCGTGTACGCACAACAGATGCATGCCCTGGTGCTCTTAGAGGTTCAAGCTCATCCCAAAGAAGCTCACCTGTCATATCCTCAGATCAGAAACGACCAGTTTATTTATTCTTTTCTTTTATGTGGATCAGATGCATACTTATATGTTCTTGTTGCCACATGTTTAAGTATGAGAGACCTGCTGCTTTGGTGCCACCGGTACCATCAAGCCCACCTCAGCAAGGAATATCAGGGTGCTCGTATGGACCAATCACAGGGCTACCAGTATCCACATCAACAACCGATGCATCACATGGGGTATCAGCCGATTATGCCTCAACAGAGGCCACCAAATGTCATGCAGCAGCCGCAACATTATACTCGGGTAGTCTTGTTGTATAGGCAAAGTTAGAGATGGTGTATAGCGGGTTTTTAACATAGGCAAAGTTAGGTTGATTTTAGTTCTAGCAGCAAAAAGGAAAATATTTGTGTTTTTAATTTTGTATTATCAGGTTTTTAATATATGAAATGCGTTATTTTGATATTTGTGTTTTTAATTTTGTATTATCAGGTTTTTAATTGTCATTTAATAGAAAATTAGGAACTGAAAAAAATTAATTTTTTAAAAAAAAAAATTAGGTTATGACTCGCAAAAAGGAGAGTCATAAAACGTGGGTCATAAATGCGCGTCATAGAGGGATGACGCACAAATGCGAGTCATGAAGCTTTATGACGGGTCCATTCTTGACTCGCATTTGCGCGTCATAAGGCCTCTTCTTGACTCGCATTTGGAGTCAAGAATAGCTGTTTTTCTAGTAGTGTCATAAAAAACTCTTCATCATCAAAAGTAATTGTGTCTTCAACGGGAGGGAGGGTCGGGATGAAATCTTCAAGAACTAAATTCTTATGATCAATAACACCTCCCCCCACACTAGAATCATCCTCAGGATCAAAGTAGAAATGATCATATTCAGGAGGAGATATAATATGAGAGAGTTCACCGGAGAACTCCTCATGATAAAGATCATTCATATCAAAATGAAATGCATCATACTCGGGAAGAGAGATGTAAGAATGAGAAGTGGTACTGCCACTACTCGTCTCTTCCGAATGATCGATATCAAAGCAAAAGGCTTCATAAGCCGGGAGAGAAAAATCAGAATGAGAAGTGGGATTGCCACTACTCTCTTCAACCGTATCAAAGATAAAACTCTCATATTCGGGAACAAGATCCTCGAGCTCGAGCTCCGAAGGATCTGACGGCTTATCTTCAAAAATAACTTCCTTCGGGGGGGGGGGGGGGGGGGAAATAACGGTTCATCAAATATCATTTTTTCTAATAACGGAGCATCTCCCCCCGGATCACCATCGGGCTCAACAATTTCCGGCGAAATTGGAGCATCAAATAAGAACACCTCGAGCTCTTCCATAGAAATACCACTTCCCTCAATCGGAGGAAAAGGATGGGAAGAGTCGGAAATGATTGGTGCAGAAATAGGAGTGGAATTTTTAGTTCCATCCATAGAATCAACAATTTCAATACGACAAACCGATTCCGGAGGTGGGACAAGTGGTGTGCTCTTAGAGCTAGCAATTTTCACCACTTCCGTTGTGATCTCCGGTTCTTGTTCATCATAATCAAAGATACTCTTTACTTCCCCAGCACAGCTCTCAAACCATTTGCTTGAACCAGGGGTAATTTTCATTGCTTTGATCTCAGCACGTTTGTTTGAAGTACTCTTAACCGTGAATCTTGAAAGTATCGAATCACTTCTTTCGGAAGCAATTACGAGATCAGATTTTTGATTAACCGTAGCAACGTTGCATTTGGTTAGAGATTTAGAGTCCTGATTAATGTTAAACGTGACTTCTTCATTATCAACTCGAATGGTTAATTCTTCGGCGTATACATCAATGAGAGCACGACTCGTTCTTAAGAAAGCTCTCCCCAGAATGAGTGGAACTCTAGGATCGGCATCAAAGTCTACCACAATGAAATCAGTGGGAAAGTGGAACTTTCCTACTTTCACAACGACATCCTCAGCTATTCCAAGCGGACGAGTTATAGTACGGTCCGCTAGCTCGAGTGTCATGCAAGTAGATGTAAGCTCCGGAAGAGATAATTTCTTCCATACCGAGAGTGGCATAAGGTTAATGCTTGCGCCAAGATCGGCCAAGGCTGAGCACTGAACCATCCCCGAGAAATCACATGGGATTAAAAACTTGCCGGGGTCTCCGAGCTTTTCGGGAAGCTTCTTGAGGAGAACCGCCGAGCACTGCTCGTTAAGTGGGGTTTTTGCCATCTCGGATAACTTATCCTTGTTGCTTAGTAAACTTTTGAGTGTAGATGCAAATTTGGGCATAAGGACGAGAGCATCTGCGAAGCTTATGTCAAAGTGAAATTCATTGAAGATTTTAAAGAATTTCTCCATCTATTGATTGGTTTTATCTCGAAGCTTCTGATCGTTAAGCCTCGAAGGATATGGAATCGAAGGCTTAGGATTGGTTTTCGGAACATCGGGTTCCGGAACTTGAGTTTGGACATCTGGAGGTTGGACGTGTGCGGTACTTCGTGGGCTTGAGAAATGCACCTTATCCGTTGTCACCTCGGTATCTTGATTCACTTCCCCCGGTGGAGGGGGCATAGGAGTCGAGGGTCCATTATGCGTCTTACCACTTCGAGTGGTGACGGCTTTCAACTCACCCTTCGGGTTAGGAATGGTATTTCCCGGAAGACCTCCCGAAGTTGAAGCTTGATTCATTTGGTTGATGAGGCTAGCAAACATGTTCTCAATTTTACTTTGAGATTGCTCAATTTTATGATTTGTTGTTCTAAGTTCATTTTTGAGCTCATGACCTTGTTTTGTTATTGAGGTTTGAAAATCATTTTTCAAAGTGGTGATTTGATTTTGCATTGACCTCATGTTGGCCTCATTTGACTTGATGTAATTAGCAAGTTCATTTGAGGGAGCAACGGGGGCTTGGTAATTAGAAGCTTGAAAGCCTTGATTGAAATTACCCCCTTGGGTTGGGTATTGATTTACCGGGGCTTGAAATTGGTTTCGAACATCTTGCCCTCTCGGTTGATTTTGATTGAATCTATTTGGATTGTTGGGTTGAGAAAATCCGGGTGGTCCACTTTGATTACTAACACGATAGTTCGGGTCAATTTGAGGACGGTATTGGTTACCTCCTCGGTTGTAAGCCCCGGCTACCGCATTAACTTCAAATCGACTACCATCGGTGGCAGTACAATTGTAGTATGCATGAGGACCACCACAAGTGACACAAGTTTCTTCCACCGCTTTGACTTGAGTCGGTGAAGAAGTTTGTGGGGAAGAAAGTTTCTTTTGCTTGGAAAGAACCAAAGCTTGAATAGCATCCGTGAGCTTTTCAATCTTAGCATCGGTGCTAGAGGTACTCACGTGAGATGAAGAAGGAGAAGCACTACTAACTTGGGAAACAACCGGCTTGCTTCGTGTAGTGCGGACCTTGGACTTATTCTCGATGATGGTTAATGCATCTTTCGTAGTCCGATTCAAGAGATTGCCACCGGCGGCGGCATTAAGAGAATCTTGGTCCGTTTGGTTCAAACCATTATAGAAGGTATCGAGTTGATGTAACTCGGAGAAACCATGGTGAGGACATTTGCGAAGTAATTCTTTAAAACGATCCCACGCTTCACTAAAGGATTCATCAATTTTTGAGTGAATTTGGTGATTTCATTTTTAAGGCTTGTGGTTTTAGACGGGGGAAAGAATTCGTTCACAAATTTCGACATTAAATCTTCCCATGTTTCAATAGAACGAGGGGGTTGTTTTTCGAGCCAAATCCGGGCTGCCCCCTCGAGAGAAAAAGGAAAAAGAAGAAGTTTGATAGCTTCTTGAGGAACATTTCGGTATTTGATGGTAGATGTGATCTTGTTAAACCATCGAATGTGGGAATGAGGATCGTCCCTCTCAAATCCGAAATATTGACTTGAAGTTACTAAGGATAGCAACCCCGTTTTAAGTTCAAAGCTATCGGCAACGATTGCCGGAACAACGATAGCATCTCCGTAACCCTCGGTGGGTGCTTGGAGAAGCTCAGACATGGTGCATTCATCCGCCATTGTGACAATGGGAGGAACGGGAATAGCACGAATCTCGGGTTCGGCTATTGAGGCGGAATACCTACGATTACGTCTCCGATTACGTCTTCTCGGGGTATGCACGAGTTCACGTAAAGGACTTGTCGACGGAGAAGAACGAGTGCGCATGCACTAAAAACAATTCAATTAAAACAAGACCGAAGCAAAACACAAGTGAACTTAAACCAATAATCAACAAGCGTACGGTAGCTCTTCAAAAGATAAACGCACAAAGGAGCGGAAGAGAAGAATGGATCTCTTTTCGAGGCGAAGTTCGTTGGATCGCCTCTCCTTATACCCCTCTTATAGTTTATTTATCAATCGAAGGTGAGCCGATATTCGCAAGTGATACAAAGGCAAGTTTTAATCTTTTGTTTGGGAACTTATTATGATAATACTCCAAGTTGAGGAATATTATTTTGAGATTGCTTTTATCTTTTATTTTAACACAACAAAACGGAAAATGTTTTTGTATTTTTGTTTTTATATGATAATATATATACAAAAGAAAAAGAAAAATATTTTTGTATTTTATGGGGTTTATGGAAAACGGGAACTTCACAAGGAAGGATCTCAAGTCACTAATCGTTAAAACCTTTAACAATATTGTCGCAACACAACCTCCCCGGCAGCGGCGCCAAAATTTGATCCGTGTGTGAGTATATATATAAATATAGTATCGGATGCACGTGATACACGAGAGTCAACAAGTCAACCCTTTAGGAAAAAGACCAACTTGTAAAACCCGTGAATGTGATATGTGTGATACCGGGCAAGTGATCACCCGGGTCGTGTCCCAACGAGGTGTGAATGGAAGATATCATTTTTGGTTCGGAATTAAAGTGCTTGATGATTGGAATGAGATTTTTTAGTTTTTGATTAAATATCCTACAACTACGGGAAGCATAAATAGGCTAAGGGAAACCTAAACATATAAGTCTACAAAGCAAAACACAAATAAAGAAAATAACGTAATTAAAAACCGGGAAAATGCGAGACTAAAAGTGAAATCTAAGAAATATTGATCCTATGAATGCCAAATTATTTTTCCTACGTCCTAAATGACAAAAGAAAATTTTGAAAAAAAGATTTTTTTTTTAACTTTTTAATTATTTATTATGAATTAAAAACTAATTTAAAAAGAAAAATGAATTAAAAATACTAAATGGAAATGGAAAAATATGAAAAATTCCAGAAAAGTCCTAATTAATAATCAGACCCTAAGAAAAATAAAATGGGGTTGACTGCTTATTCAGATAAGCAGTTAATTAGCTAAAAGGGAAAATAAGCAAATGGAAAATAAAAGGGTTAAATAAATAACAAAGGGAGATTAAACCAGAACAAGTCCCTAGGGCAGATGGTTTAGCTGTGTGTTGAGAGGCTTTGGTGACCTGGAGGTCCAGGGTTCGAATCCCTTGGCCTCCTTTTTTCTAAACTTATATTTTTTTTAAAATTTTCTTTTAAAACTTGATCAGTACAGAAAAATAAGCTATTGTTAAAACTAACTCTATTTTTGAAAACTACTAAAAAGCTCAGATAGAAGCAATTAGAACATATCAGTTAAGAAAAAAAAAGAAAAGGGAATAAGCTAAAGGTTAAAAGGTAAAAGACTGACTAAGCTACTAATAAGCTAATAAGGAACTTGAATAAGCTGAATTCAACAAGGCATCATCTAAGAGAATCAGCAGACTCAGAATAAGCCACAATCAACAAGCAAATAAGCACTTAACATTTAAAATAAGCAAAATGGGTCTGCTGTGGAACTTAGTTGTGCAGGGCAAAATGAGTGCTTTTCAAGGCACTAAAAAGCTGCTATAAGCTGATAGAAAAAATTCATTAAAATATAAACTAACTAGACAAGCCACCCAATAATCTTTGTGCAAAATTTGAGCTAAATCTAACTTAAAATGAGCTCAAGAACTTGGGCTGAAAAAGGGCAAAACTTAAAAATTGCATACTGAGTAAATACCTACTGAGGTAATTTTTAAAAACTGATTTAAGCTACAATAAATTAAAACTGATTATGGAAAACATGTACAAGAAAATATCATATATCTAAGAACTGAAAAGTCTAAAGATAAGGCATTGGGGGTTCTAAAATAAGCACTTATGGGGGAACTTTAAACTATGCAGTCTGCTAAGTGGACTGATGACAGATTTTTGAGCAAAATTTTGTCAAATCAATTTAAAATCCAATGAAACAGTAACAACTCTTTAAGATTCACTTTAAGCACTATTTTGAACCAAACTTATACCAAAGATAAGGCTTAACAGGCAAAAGCTTATAGGGAGCTTATTTGAAAAGTCCTACCTCAATACTCCTAACTGTCAACCCAAATCTATCAATTCCTTCATAACAACTTAAGGTAAACCACAAACAGCTAATCTAGGTCCTATTAAGTACAAACAAAACTCACTTACTGGTCAATGAACAGTGGTTACTAGCTTTTACCCATTTTTGACCCATTGCCAAACACTCCCTTATGGGGACTGAGTGTGACTATTTTGACTACTATAGACCAAAATAAGCTATACTTCTTGTTGAAAACTGATTTGATAACTCAATTAAAACTTATTGAACAATTTCCCAAAAGCCAAAAAGCAGTCAAACAAGCTGAGCTTATTTTGTCTGTTTTAAGCTTTTCTTGGTTTATAGAACAAAATTAACAACTACAAACTCAGACTTATCACACTAAGTTTAGAACATCTAAATAAGCATAAAGACAAGGAATGAGCACATAGAAACATAATAAGCAGTAAATAAGCTGTAACAGTATTTTGGGAATTTTTTAAATAAAGACTGAATTGAAATTAAAATAAGAGTGAATTACAATGCTGTGAAATTAAAATAAACTAAAAATACAAAGTACCTTAAAAATTTAAGCTAAATAAAAACCTGCCTATTAAGGCTTACATGACTACCTATTTATACTAGAAACTAAGACTAGGGGTCTTCAAACTTGTGTGCTTCTTTTGTGAGACAAAACAGCTGGGAAACCATTTTGTGCTTCTTGGGATTAATTCTAGCCGTTGGATTTGTCTTGATATCATCTCAGCCTTAAATTCTCTTTTTGGCGCCCAAATGGTGTTGAGGATTGCCAACCTGGCATGGTCACATGTGAAGATAGTACTTGGGGGTGGTATCTCGTGAAGAAGATTTGTCTTGGAGTGTGGAGGAGTGGCTAGGAGGGGGAAGGTGGAGTATGGCAGTGATAATAGCAGAGGTAGAGGTGATGATGGTGTTGGGTTTGGCGGGTAAAAAGGTGGGAGGGAAAGGCTGACCCGTTATTTTTATTATTGTTTGGTTTATGGTCTGGGTCAAAACCAAAAGGGTGGGGGTTCATAAGGGATTGGCTGGGGTCAGTTTGTTTGAGCTGGGTTTAGTTTGTTTAAGGATTGGGCCGGATCTAGGTGGTGGGCTTTGGGTTGGATTTTGGAATTATTTATAGTTTTGGTAATTAAATGGGCTGACTTGGCCCATTTACATGGGTCGGGTCGGCCCATAAAAATTGGTTTCGGATACGATTTTCCAAGCTGATTCCAAAACTATATCCCGGGATTGATTCTGACTCCGTCTGATTTTGGCCAAATGCACAACTGTTGTCGAGTTGCTCCAAAAATGCACGTATTTGCTCTGTTTTCAATCTTTTGTTCCTGAAACATATAAAAACACAAACCAAGGATATCTGCAGTATAAATTGGATATTTTTGGTCATTTTTGTGTCTTTTGTGGGTATAAAATGATGAGTATTTACACACTCATCAATAATCTCATAAGCCCAAAAGGACATTTAAGTCTCATAAGCTAAGCCAAAGGGGTGATAATCTCATAAGTCTCATAAGCTAATCCAAAGGGGTGATAATCTCATAATCTCATAAACTAATCCAAACACATTTAAGTCCATAACCTAAACTTCATAATCTCATAAGCACATTTAGGGCAAACTTAACAGCTTTTCAAATTTAAAATAAGCCCATAAGCCAAAAAAAAAAAAAAAAAAAAAAAAGCTAATCGAAACACACCAAACACACCCTAAAATAATACTACTACGAGCCATTCAAGTTGCTATGAACAAAATTTGTATGAACACACCCTCTAAAATAATCACACAAAATTCGTAGCAGATGCATACTACTGAAATTATTACACTAATAAACATATAACGACTAGCAATTAAAGAAAAAACTAACCATTCGTATGAACAAAATTGATATAATCAGGTTGTTGATAATGTGTGTGGATTTGTGTGTGTGAAATCAAATGATAATTAGGTGTATGTTGTTGAAAATCCATGTTATTGATAATAAAATTAAAATTAAACTAATTTCAAAGATAAATCAAATCAAAGGATTTGATTCAGTTCGGAAGATTTTGCATGTTTCCAATGTTACTTTTTAAGTACATTTCGCACATTAGCCGCAATTCGCACACCGTCGTTCGCATATTTGTTTTAAAAAGTCAACTGTGCATATGGGGTTATTGGTGGGGTTAGTTATTGGTTTGATACCATTTTGTCGGACACGTGTCACATTTTTTGTGGATTCGCACGTTCGCACATTCGCACATGACTCTTTTAGGAAAGGTCACTATTTGGGTACCACAATTTGAAAAAAGTTTTTTTCACACACTCTTTTGGTAATTACCCCTAGACAAATCATTACAAATAATCATTCTCATTTATTATGTTTGGTCACTTGATTGTTGTCATGATTGTGTTTATTACAAATAATAATTATCATTTATTATGATTGGTCACTTGATGGTTGTAAGAAATATGAATTTAGTATGAGATATAATTACATAAATGGTCACTGTCGTTACGCTAAATTGCGTCCAACGTCCAAATCATTTTTTCAAATATTTTTTTCGAAATAAATTTTTTTAGAAAAATTAATTTTTTTTAGAATTTTTTTTTTCAAAATTAATTTTTTTAGAAAAATTATTTTTTTTAGAAAATTTTTTTTTTTCGAAATTAATTTTTTTAGAAAAAATAAATTTTTTTTCCGTAATTTTTTTAGAAAAATAATTTTTTTTCCGAAATTAATTTTTTTAGAAAAACTTTTTTTTTGGAAATTAATTTTTTTAGAAATATTTTTTTTTTTCGAAATTAATTTTTTTAGAAAAAATAAAATTTTTTTCCGAAATTATATTTTACAAAAATTAATTTTTTTTTTCCGAAATTTTTTTTTAGAAAAATTAATTTCTAAAAAAAAATTAATTTTGGTCAAATTAATTTTTTCACACCTATCAACATAGCAAGATTAAATAGTAATTAGTTAAGTAATTAATTAGGGTGGTTAGATGTTGAATCCTTAGTGTTTTCAATGTTGGTCAAAAAGTTGGTTGAAAAACATGCTCACAAAATTTGAGGTGAAAAAAATAGGTCAAAAGCTGGTCAAATAGGGTATAAACCACAGGACAAAAAAAAAAAAAATACTATATATTTTTTAAGTGGTCTTAGACAAAAGTACATAACCATAAAAATAACAACATTACCTAAAAGCAATTAATGAGTTTCGTGTGACACAAGACCACATTTCTTGTGCAACACTACATAAATCACAAACTTGTATTAACATTCTCAAACAGTACCATGCGCACACATTGTCCCCAAGCGACACAATCTTTTCATCATTGTTAAAATGATTTAATTCATTGTTGTTAACAAGATTTTTTTAAAAATTGAAAAAAATACGAAGATGGAAAGGACAGAGACAAAGTTACAGAGATTAGTTTCGTATGTAGCAAGGGCAGCTTTCAGTAGTTTGGTTATTTTTGTTGGTTTAAAATATCTTGATCCTAATAGAGTAGCTTCTAAAAAAGCAATTGAACGTAGAAAAGAGATTTCTAAGAGATTGGGTCGGCCGCTAATTGATACTAATCAGTACGAGGTATTGTGTTTTTACTGGCTTTTACGTTTTTTTTATTGGTTTTAATCGTTTTATGTCATGTGATATCTAACAAGTTGTAATTTTGATCTATAACAGGATGTCATTGCAAGCAATGTGATAAACCCTGATCACATTGATGTGGAGCTTAACGCAGTCATTATATGAATTGGTCATATTACCTTTACGTAGGCCCGAGCTCTTTTCTTACGGGAAGCTCCTTGGTCCCTAGAAAGGTGTTCTGTTATATGGTCCACCTGGTACAGGGAAGACTATGCTTGCAAAAGCTATTGCTAAAGAGTCTGGTGCTGTTTTTATTAATGTGACAATGTCGGATTTGACGAGTAAATATTTTGGTGACACACAAAAACTTGGTGAGTGTTTATTTCGGGTTTCTTATAGTGCAAATGTAGTATGCTTTTGCTATGTAAGTATCGTGATGGGCAAATGTGGTAACTGCAACTGATTTCCTGATGGATGGGTCGGTTTGGATTTTTTTTTTTTTTTTTTTTTTTTTTTTTTAACGGGGAACACATGACTTTTTAAATGCATATGACCTGAACTGTTATGATCCGCAACTGACTGTATTTGGCACAGTGGCCAACTCAGTCATCTTACCTCCTCTGTCCTCTAGACAGTTAAATACCAATATTAACAAAATGATATTACTGTTAACATAATAACATGCATTTCTTTGAATGAAATTAGTTTTCGAGGTTTTATGATTTTGAATACACTTGGGGCTTTTGACATGTTTAAGCTATATGGCTCGTTTCCATGTTAGCTACCCTTAGAAATCAAGTATAACCCAAATAACCTATTTAGCTAACAGCTATTATCCACCTGTGTAGCCCTTACTTAATCCTATTAAATAATGCTTCTGTTTGCTTCCTCTCATATACTTTTTAGTAATGCACAAGATATTGTTGATTTGTTTCTTATATACTACTGGTACTGATTGATTCCTGCAGTTTCTGCCGTATTTAGTTTGGCCTACAAACTCCAACCTGCCATAATATTTATTGATGAGGTCGACAGTTTTCTTGGTCAACGCCGAACTACAGACCATGAGACTTTCACCAATATGAAGACTGAGTTTATGGCTTTAAGGGATGGTTTTACCACAGACCGTAAGTTTCTTGTTTTTTTGCTGATAAAATAAATAACTCCGTATTATTGTTTAATCATTACACTTTATGGGGTTGTTTATGTAGAGAATGCTCGAGTGATGGTTCTTGCTGCAACTAATCGTCCTTAGAGCTTGATGAAGCAATACTAAGACGTCTTCCACAGGCATTTGAAATTGGGGTACCTGACCGCAAAGAAAGGGCTGCAATTTTGAAGGATGAGAGAGCCGAGGACGACATTGACCTTGACTCCATAGCTGCATTGTGTGAAGGTTATACAGGCTCCGATTTTCTCGAGCTTTGCAAAAAAGCAGCCTATTTTCCCATTAGGGATTTACTAAATGAAGAGAAGAAGGGAAAGTTGTCACCTGTGAGTATCTATTTGTTTCTTTTATATATTGTCAACAACCAATTTAGCTGGATGGCAGAATTATGCATTTTAGTATAGTTGCCAATTTCAACCCATTTACAACCTTTAAATGGGTCAATTTGGTTATACTGTATTTTATTTGGTAAAAGGGTAAAAAAAGAAAGCGTTTTTTAACGTAAAATACCAAGTACTTTTTCATTTGTCCACCTTTAGTCGTTGCATATTTTAATGTACATTTGAGTCATTAGAAGATCATTTGTGCCTGGCCCGGCTTGGATTGCCTTTTAACAGAAATCCGGCTTTCAAAATTTATCATTTTTTTGATAAAGGTGTTAAGTCTATGTACAATGTTTCTGCATACGATATTCAAGTGTATTGGAAATGGATATTGTCTGCATGTTAGGGAACGCTAAACTTGAATAGAAAACTGATTTTGACATGTTTCTATATTTAGTTGCCAAGACCTTTATCACAAGCAGATCTCGAGAGAGTGGCGGTCACGTCCAAAAAGACAAAGTTTGCAGCTAGTGAGTACAGTGTTCTGAACTTGCAATCAGAGGTTTGGTCACTACGAAGGGAAACAGACAATTATCTAGTTCAAGCGGTCATCAATGAGCTTGCCAAGCTTGTCGTTTCTCAGATTATGAACAATAGATCAGATAAACCAAGGTCGTGAAGATAATTGATACCGTAACATATCTGATATTTCTCTTACCAGTTTTGAAAAGTTACATGATTATGATGTAAAATAGTCTCGGGTAAAACGTAGGGGCATTTTCGTCATTTTTCCGAGAGTCTTGAGGTATATTACTTCGAAAAGTTGTGATAGTACAAACATGGTTTTGATAATTAGAGGAATTGTAGATGCTTGTTTGAGCAGTGAATGATGTATTGAACTGTGACTCGGTTGATAGAAGATGTTTCTGCATTTTATTTGTTATGAATCGCAGTGGAGAATTAGGTGAATAGCACATGATTGTGTGAGATATGTTAATTTGTTAGTTACAAGCTGTCATTGAACTGAGATTGTAGTAGAGAGGACAAGTTCGGAGAGGTTTTATATTCTTTATTCATTTACCGTATTGGTAATATTAAGGTGTTATATTCTTTATTTATTTACAGTATAGAAGGTTATGTTAAGTTTTGCGTTAAATGTTGTTCTGAATAATGATTCATTTAATAGAAGAGGTGATTATACTACAAACCTAGGCAGCTGCTTTATGTGATTGATTGTGTGTTTCTGCATTTTGTTTGTTTATCATGAAGTATCTGATATTGTCGATTCTTTCATTGTAGTTGAAGCTATATTAAGCTATTAATCCGTAAAGTGGTTATTTTAAGATTGATAGAAGACTAAATCTGCTGAAACCTTGGCGGTTGTTCAATCAAAGTGGTTATTTTAAGATTGATAGAAGACTAAATCTGCTGAAACCTTGGCGGTTGTTCAATCTAATTGGTTGTATGTATCTGCACTTTGTTTATGGTGTGTTGTTTGAACCACTGGGTGATCAAGAAACTCGGGATCCGACGGTGTCAATTATATGTTTGTACAACACATCAAATGTATATCTAATGAATTTGTCCAGGCAGAACTGTAATGCGGCTAGCCTTCTCCTGTTTCTGCATCGTGTAGTTGATGCAAGTGCTATTTGATTATCAAATTTAACAGCTTTCATAACTTTGCTTGTAAGTTAAGAAAGATACAGTCGGCTATCGTTCCAGAAAGCTTTTGAACATTCTGAAAAAGTTTGTGTCGTGTTTGCACAGACACCCAAGAAAGCGAAAATTACCGTGTTGGACTGTTAGAGAGGACTAATGTTTTGCTATTTACCAAATTGGACCTCTTTCTCGCGTAAAAAAATAAGCTAGGTCACGTGTTAGGCTCTTATTAGCCCACGTCCAACCCAATTATGATATTAACGAGAAAAAAAAAAACAATAGTGGCCGACATATAGGGCCCACACCCAGACACCTCATATCTCACGTAATATTTAGGGTTGTGCGTCACGAGTTATTAAAAAATTTATACTCCCCCTGTCTCAAAATAATTATCATGAGATAGAAATTACAAAGTTTAATAAAATTGGGACCACTATAAATCTCAACCACTCAAAGAGAATATTCCCTTAATATATTCCCTAGTTTTTACTTAAAAAGGAAAGTGAACAATTATTTTGAAACATCTCAAAAAAGAAATGTTGACTATAATTTTGAGACGGATGGAGTAGTGGCCTAGGATACCGTGCCAGAATTAATTGTTTGATATTTTTAGGTTTTTGTTGTACAACATTAGTTGAGAAAATGATTATTTGCAAACTTTGAACACGATTTAATATATGTATATTTTGTACATATTTGTGTTGGTTAGGGGTTTTGCGTTCTCCTTGAAGAGGGCTTCTCGACAAACTAAAGAGTGTCTAAAATGGAGTTAATATGGATGAGATATCGTGTCTTAAAGTAAGTCACTTGAAACACAAAATGAGTTGCAAAGATCAATATTTACAAACTTTGAACACGATTTAATATATGTATATGTATACATATATTAAATCGTGTCTAAAGTTTGCAAATAATCATTTTCTCAACCAATTTTGTACAACGAAAACCTAAAAAGTAAAAATATCAAACAATTAATTCTGGCATGATATCCTAGGCCACTACAAATTTTTTAATAATTGGTGACCCACACCCTAAATATTATGCAATAAAACTCTAAAAATATCAAACAATTAATTCTGACACGATATCTTAGGCCACTACACCCTCCGTCCCAATTTTATTGTCCCATTTTTCCATTTTGGGCGTCCCAAAATTATTGTCCCATTTTCAAAAATGGAAAGTGAATAGGTAGTGGGTTTGGTAAAGTTTACTATATTACCCTTGGTTGAAATTAATATTACAAACTTTAAAGAAGTGGTAATTAATTGGTTAAGGGTGAACTTGTCATTTGGCAAAAAAGTAAGAGAGATAAAGTAATGATAGTGATGTTTTCCTAAAAGAATGTGCATTTTGTTATGGGACAATAATTTTGGGACGGAGGGAGTACAATTTTTTTAATAATTCGTGACCCACACCCTAAATATTACGCGAGATATGAGGTGTTGGGGTGTGGGCACTATATGTCGGCCACTATTGTTTTTTTTTTCTTTTTTCGTTAATATCATAACCGGATGGCAAGTGATTCCTCCTCCAGAAACTCGTGTGGAGGCGGTACGGTTTTCGGGAGGAAGTCGCTAATAGTCCCCACAACACCAGCATGGACCCGGTTCATCAACATAATCTGGGTTAGTGGTGGACAAGGGCCTACCAATGAGACAGGTGTGACTCCGACCCTTAAATTGAAAGTCGCCTTTCAAAAAAAAAAAGTGATTCCTCCTCCAGCTCCATATAGGGCCCACACGTTACCTAGTCTATACTACATATAATGTAGGGATGAATCTCTCTCCTCTTAGTCTTAAAATTAAGACTTACAAGCTATAATGCTTATTGTACAATACACAAAGCACTATTAATGATCTTTTTCATCAATCTTAATTTTAAGACTTACAAGTCTTAAAGCTTAATGTACAAAATACAAAGCACTATTAATTTGGTCAAGATATTTAATGTAGTCAATTAATTAACTGATCAATAAATACAATTAATGTAGTTATTAAAACACCCCTTACATAAAAAATACAAATTATAAAGCATATTATACAATCAACTTAAACACAATTCCTGCATTAAATGTTACTAACACAAATAATAAAGCACATTATACAAATATTCAAGCACGAACGGGCAACGGGCCAAATGGGCTTGAGCCCGAACGGGCACGGGGCAAACGGGCTAGAGCCCGAACGGGCACGGGCTAAACGGGCACTGGTCAAACGGGCTCATGTTATACGAATGACTTTAAAAAAGACCCAAAAAGACGACATAAATTCCTTAGTTAAGGAGTTGAAATGCGTCACATGAAATTCTTGATATCCATAAATTTATTATAAAAAAAAACATAATAAACTAAAATACATAATTCACCAAAAAATATTATTTCAGGGTACCCGCGCGTGCCTGCTAGTTATTTTTTATGCGAGAAAGAGGTCCAACTTGTAAATGGCAAAAATGTAGTCCTCGTTTTGCATAAAACTTCTCTAAGAGTCGTAATTTTCGCCCCAAGAAAATCTTTCACTCACACCTGAATGTTAAAATATCACCCTTACAAGACATAAAAGATTTAGTTATCAGATTTGCTTTTGTTGTTGGAGGCAGGTTTTCAAGCATTACTTTGTGGAGCTGGAGGAGGAATCACTTGCAAATAACTTTGTTGTAGAGGTAGGCGCAATTTTTATATATTTCACGAAATATTCCACTATAAGAGGGACAAAAATTGAAGGTGCTTGATGAAATGATGGACTTTGCGATTCACTGAAGCTAAAACTCTTCGTGTTTATTAAGACCAATGCTAACAGCAACTGTTTGTACTGCATCAGATGATGAACTTTGGTTACCCAAAGCTGCTTGATGTTTGTTCATTGTTGTTGGCCCATTTTTAACTCTCTCTATAAAATTTGCGGCTTCCAAAAAAAATATATATAAATATAACTTTTTCTAAAATAAAAAATTATAAATAAAGGTTTATGTCTATATTTTATTTAGCTGTACCAAAACGATTTTGGTTTAACCAAAATGCTTAATCTCCAAAATATTTCTTGAATCAAAACAGTTTTCTAGAAAAAAAATTAATTGTTGGACTATAATCCTAGTTTATTTAGTAAAAGCATAAGTTTTACATAGTTGTATACAAAGAAAATAAAAGAATGAGACCGACTAAAATAAATAACTGATCGAGAAAAATAAAAACACTCGTAAAATTGAAGTAAAAAAGAGATAATAAGTAAAAACATTCTAACTATACTTTTGATGCAAATTAAGGTTGCATTTGTTTTTTCATCTTTTTTTTTTGTGTGGTCTGCAAAATAATATCGGTAAGAAAAGAGGTAGATCTAAAATGTTAAAGATATAAAAAGTGATAATACAAAAAATATATCTACAAAATTGAAAAGGAAAAAGGTTATTTTTGACTTTTATGTCTAAAACTAAACAAACACACTATAAACAAACACACTTCTTTTATTTCCTCTTCTCGCTTGCAGACATAAGAGGAAAAAACAAATGCACTTTTTCATTTCCTCTTCGCACTTGCAGATAAAAGTGAAAAGAAGTGCAAAACAAACATCGCCTTAGGCACAATTGTGGGGGGTACAAGTTTACTTATAACTTTTTCTAAACAAAAATTCATAGCTCTCAAAAAGCCAAAATTGTAGGGGCAAGCCCACACTGGCACAAATGAGTGGGTCGGATCGGGTCACATGTGTAGAGTGGTTTGAGTCTAAATAGGTCCGGGTTTAGATGGGTCCTTAAAAACTTTGATCTAAACGAGGCCGGGTCGATGGGGTCTTAGATCGGGTTTACCCAATGGGTTTTCAAAATTATTTTTTAATTTGAGTAAAAAATTAAAATAATAAAAAGAGTCGTTCAGAAAAAGTTTTGACCTGCTAGACCCACTGAAGACCCGTTTTAATTGTTATGCATGTGGAAGTTATATTAAATACTCATTTGGACTCATCTATAATATACAGGGAGACACAGATTAATTCCATCACTTCATAAATATTAACAAACTTGACCTAAAAATAATCAATGTCTAAAATTGACACATGGACTCACATGTAAGACACAAAGGAGACCTTAATACTCGAGCGTACCTTAGATAGTATCTTATTCAAGAGTATGATTGAGAAGATATGAAATCTCGAGGGTATATGCATGCTCGTCGAATATTGTCTCAACACTTTGAACTCAAAGACATTCTAGTATTGTCATGTAACAACCCGTCTCACATTGGTAGAAGATAAAACACATAAGCTCCTTATAAGCTTGGAGTTGTAGCATGCCGAGTGTTTACGTATGATATGTAAATTGGTTTAGAGATGGGATGGGAATGGTTTTGTTGTTTGGTTTTCCGTGTTGAACGGTAAAGACCCGATGAGATTGATATAGATCAAGAAGCTCGGGTAACACTTAAACAAGAACCATGTTGCACTGTTGTGAGGCAGTATTTGCCCAAGTGTGTGAAAACTTGTGTGATGTTGTGTGTTGCTCTCCTTTAATAGAAAGGCTTGTAGGGTTTAGAGAAACCATTTGTAAGTGATCAACGGCTGCTAGGGTGCCAAGTGTTGATCATTCGAGAGCAGACAAGGAGGACATATGTCATGCGTCTTTGGGCTCGTACATGAGAGTGCAGTGCTCTGCTCTCCTGTTTTGTTGATCGTATGTTCCCCACTGTGCTATGTGCCTATGTCAGACTCGTACGTCTTAACCGTTGGCGACAGTTTTAACAGTTGTTTCTTTGTGCATGTACCATGCTACCTGAGAAGAGTTGTCAGGCCTAGCTTGGCTTGGGCTTATGTTGTTCCAGTCAGTGCTTACTTCACGAACTATTTTGGGCTTGGTTCGAGCATGTGATTAGTGGGTCTTGGGCCACTAATAATGATACGCTATTGTTGGTGTATATGTCCGGACGTCATGCTTGTCCGGACGATACATACTCAGTCCGGACGAGGCCCTCGGATCCGGACGTCACATTCTGTCCGGATTATTTTAAACGTTCGGCCATGCTTCCGACAGAACTGCCGCCGTACGTATTGAGTAGTCCCATCAAGCTGTCACTTCCCCAGATTTTGCGGGATTATGTCCACCACGTGATCTGACATCTACCTGCTAGGTCAGACATAGGTCAACGCACAAGTCTCAAGGTAAACAGGTACAATAGATGTGGGTAGTATAAATACCCACACCTCATTTGCAATAAATTTCTATTAACACCTATTACTGTTACTCTCATATCACTATTCATATTACCCGATACTCATTCTCACGCTGGAGGTTGGTCCTGGGATAAAACCCGGGGCGAGCCTAACGCGTGTTCTTCTTGTGTGTAGGGAAAAGCAAGATCCGAAGGAATCCATCCGGAGGACGAAACATAGAAGTGAGACCTGCCTGCAAGGTTTTACTTCAACAAATTGGCGCCATCCGTGGGACCCGTTGTTCACTCTACCGATGAGTTTAGAATGATTGGTCACACTTTTAGTGGGACGTTTGGTATGACCGTTCGGAGTCGACGCCCGGTATGGATGTCAGCTATAGACAGTCCGGTATGATCTCCTCTGGTCAAGATTGTTCGAATACACTACCTTGTCCGAATATTCTGTCTCGTTCAGCCTCATGGTCTCGTTCAGATGTTATGCCATCCGGATGTACTGCCTCGTCCGGTCATATCTTTCAGCCCACTTCTCCAAGCATCTTCATCGTTCATCCGGTGTAGAGGACGAACGATCTTGTTCAGGTATGCTGTGACAGAAACTCAAACTCAGTTTTGTAAGTTCTTCATTCCTCTCCTCTCTTCATCCTCTTAAGTGCCATGAAACCGAGATAAAAAAGTATTCGGTAACTCTTTTACACCGAAACCCATTTCTAACTCCATGAACATCACTAATTAATGACAAAACAAATATGGCACTTATCTAGATTATTGCATATGTGAGAACCCATGTTTGCATATACATGTATTCCGTACGCTTGCATATTATTTGAATGTTTGTGATGCAATTTCCGTTGAGTGGTAGTCAGCAACTTCTGTTGAATTTCCGGCGAGTGGTTCCGGTGAATTCCCGACAATATAAGCATTTTAACGGTGTAAGACTACTAATATGACACTCCTGTGTCGACACATGAGCTCAGAATTTTTGGGGCAGTGGGAAATCTTATTTCCTTTTGTTCTTTGCAAAAGAAAGTCAACATGTTTGGGACAGTGGGAAACTTTGCTTTCTTTTCTTTCTGTCCCCCACGTGAAAGGATATTTCACATCACTCTTGCTTTTGTAAGTATTTCAACTTCTTATTTTTTGCTCTAATTAATATGCCCACATGATAATAATTTATATACCCGCTGACCGTAGACAAATTAAATGCGGACCTCGTGCCGATGTCTACCCACCGACCGTAGACAAATTAAATGCGGACCTCGTGCCGATGTCTCCCTCCCTTGTGAGCGGATCGTGAAAACACTCCGTCTTTGATTTAAACGGATCGTGGAAAACACTCCCTCCCTCGTGAGCGGATCGTGAAAACACTCCGCCTTTGAATTAAACGGATCGTGAAAACAGCCCTCCGGACTTGCCTAACGCAGTTAAGGGGCAAGTCCTCGCAGACTTCATATCGGAAATTCCCGTCGGAACGGAAGAGTCGTATCCGAAAAAACAAAGAAAAGGAGTCCACGACATCTCCAATCTCGAGAACTGGATACTCTACACAGACGGTGCGTCAAGCAGTAAGGGTTCCGGAGCGGGTCTCGTGTTGATCGGACCCTGTCATACCGAACACACTTACGCCCTCCGTTTGAACTTCAAAAGTACCAACAACGAAGCAGAATATGAGGCGCTCCTCGCCGGTATGCAGCTCGCCAAAAAGATGATGGTGGAATACCTAGAGGTCCGAGTGGACTCAAAGTTGGTAGCAAGTCAGATTAATGGGGACTTCGTAGCGACCAAGGAAAGTATGATCCGATACTTGGCAAAGGCGAAAGAATACATCGGCGGTTTCAAAAAGTTCAAAATCTGTAACATACCGATAACACAAAATCAAAAGGCGGACGTTCTGAGCAAACTAGCCTCTGTAGCTTTTAATCATCTGACCAAGGAAATTCTGGTCGAAGTGTTGGAAAAGCCGTCAACCGAAGAGAAACAGGTCGGAGCAATTGTAGAAGAAGAAGAGGATAATTGGATGACACCAATCGTCCGATGTCTGAAAGAAGGGGTGTGGCCTGATGACCCCAATGAAGCAAGGGCACTACGAATGAAAATCCCTCAGTATACAATGGAAGGAGATGTGTTGTTCAAAAAATCATACCTCAGTCCGATGCTAAGATGCGTCGGCCCTCTCCAAGCAAACTACGTCATACGAGAGGTACACGAAGGGGCATGTGGGATGCACCCCGGTCCAAGGTCGGTCGTAGCCAAACTAATGCGGCAAGGCTATTACTGGCCAACCATGCACAGAGACGCCAGGGAGGAAATCAACAAATGCGATTCCTGTCAGATCCACGCTCCGTTCCGAAGCTACCTAAAACTATTATGACATCTATCATGGCACCGTGGCCTTTTTACCAATGGGGAATGGACGTACTGGGCCCCCTACCGGAGGCTCCAGGGAAAGTAAAGTTTGTCATTGTGGCTGTCGATTACTTCACAAAGTGGATCGAGGCGAAGCCCCTCGCCAAAACCACCGGCAAAGACGTAAAGAAATTTGTGTGGGAGAATATCGTTTGTAGGTTCGGACTCCCGGGCATTATAGTCACGGACAACGGAACAAATTTCGTCAAAGACCCGTTCAAAAGCTGGTGTGAGAAGTTAAAAATTAAGCAGATTAACACAGCGGTGGCTCATGCTCAAGCAAATGGACTAGTCGAAAGGGCCAACAAAAGCCTCATGCACGGTATCAAAACCCGCCTAGGGAGAGAAAGAGCCGGATGGGTGGATGAGTTACCGAACGTCCTATGGGCCTTCCGGACTTCACTCAAAACAAGTAACGGGGAAACCCCCTTCAGCCTGACGTACGGTAGCGAGGCGGTTATTCCGGCCGAAATTGGAATGCCCACACACCGCACCATGCTTTACAACCCGGAAGACAATGAAGAACAACAGCGTCTAAACCTTGACTTGTTACAAGAAAGACGAGAGATGGCAGCTATTCGGGAGGCCAAGTATAAAACCAAGGTCGAACAGTATTACAACCAAAGGGTCCGCCAGGTATCTTTCAAAGTAGGAGATTTCGTGTACCGAAGAAATGAGGCCAGCCGAGTCGAAAACC
This sequence comes from Artemisia tridentata subsp. tridentata, assembly GCA_021014915.2. Lineage (NCBI taxonomy): Eukaryota > Viridiplantae > Streptophyta > Magnoliopsida > Asterales > Asteraceae > Artemisia > Artemisia tridentata. The sequence continues at coordinate 204,243,477 of CP139509.1, read as the reverse complement.
AAGGAAAGTTGGGACCGAATTGGGAAGGCCCATACCGGGTCGTCGAGGCCTACGACAACGGCTCATACAAGCTCCACACAATGGAAGACCGAGAGGTACCTCGAACGTGGAATGCAATGAATCTACGAAATTATTTCTTGTAAAATCGGTACGCCGAAGTTTGCTAACATCTACATCTACAGTGTTCCAATAAATAAAAGGAACAATTTTCCGATATACAATTGTGTGGTACTCTAATGATGTGGCAATAAATTCATCGGATTGTGGAAAACACTCCCTCCCTCGTGAGCGGATCGTGAAATCACTCTGGCCAATAAATTCATCGGATTGTGGAAAACACTCCCTCCCTCGTGAGCGGATCGTGAAATCACTCCGGCCAATAAATTCATCGGATTGTGGAAAACACTCCCTCCCTCGTGAGCGGATCGTGAAATCACTTCGGCCAATAAATTCAACGGATTGTGGAAAACACTCCCTCCCTCGTGAGCGGATCGTGAAATCACTCCGGCCAATAAATTCATCGGATTGTGGAAAACACTCCCTCCCTCGTGAGCGGATCGTGAAATCACTCCGGCCAATAAATTCATCGGATTGTGGAAAACACTCCCTCCCTCGTGAGCGGATCGTGAAATCACTCCGGCCAATAAATTCATCGGATTGTGGAAAACACTCCCTCCCTCGTGAGCGGATCGTGAAATCACTCCGGCCAATAAATTCATCGGATTGTGGAAAACACTCCCTCCCTCGTGAGCGGATCGTGAAATCACTCCGGCCAATAAATTCATCGGATTGTGGAAAACACTCCCTCCCTCGTGAGCGGATCGTGAAATCACTCCGGCCAATAAGTCAAGCAGTTATGCAAAACAATAAACAAAATACATGTAACACTCTGGTTTTACATCATCCGGTCAATCCATAACGAAGGCTCAAGCAAATAAAGTCACATTTTCGCAAAAGAGGCAACAAAAGCATAACTATATTCATCCACCCGAGGATGCAAAAAAAAAATGACATCGGCCACAAATAACAATGTACAAGTGTTTGAGCTAAAAATATTGTTCATATTACATTCATCCAAGATAAGGAACATAAAATAGAAATCAAGGGTCCCTACCGGCGACTTCCTTCACCCCGGAGGAACTTCCGGTTTGTTGAGTCGCAGAAGCTTCAACGGCACTCGGCTTGGAAGGAGGGAGATCAGGAAAAAGGTTCATGAGGTCACCCAGTGGAAGGCGAGCGGAGTCCGCGAGCTTCTTAATATAGGGATATTGAGCCTCAAACAATTTGTTGTACTCTGCCTTCCAGATATTCGGAGCCTCCATATTAAGTTTCTGAAACCTGGGCAAAAACTTTTCGACATCCTCTTCCCTTCGCTCATACCGAAGACCGTCCAAAAACCCAGCGGAATAAGACAAACCATAAACCCTCCCCATGCTCTTCTTGTACTCATGACTCTCAAATAGCCTTCGACAAGCCGCAGGAATCAACTCTTTCACAGTATTATGGCGAATGGATTCCGATACACTGACTTCTTCCGCCAACTCTGCTTTCTGCTCCTCCAACTGCTTAACAGCCTGATTCGACTCCTGCAACTCCTTCTCCAACTCCCTAATCCTATCAGCTTGATTTCCGGCTACTATCCTCCAGTCATCCCTGTCCTTCTGCATATCGGCCAGCTGATCAGAAAACCCTTCCTCCCGCACCAAGGTGGCTTCCCGCTCAGCCGTCATTTGTTTCTTCAAATCTTCAAGCTCTCCCACCACACGATCATACTTCCCAACCATAGCTATCCTCCCTTGTTCAGCAACCTGTTGACCATGCTCCAACTCCCTAGTCTGCGTGATCATCCGGGTAAACCGGCGCAACACTTCCGCCTGTGTCACAATCCCATTAGCGGACTGCACATACGAACAGCGAATTAGCCGGCTGGTGGTCATCTCCTCCAACGCAGCCTGCTCAGCGGGAGTCGCAAGATGCGACAACATCTCTTGGCATGCTCTATAAGAATTCAACCGGACATCTTTGGTCAAAGACCACGCCGGGACAAACACTTCCCTTCTGGAAGAACCCTCATCTGCAGTAAATCAACCACAACTTAGAGTCACGAAAGAACAGTCAAAGGAACCATAAAGAAGGACTCGTATACCTCTCGCGATTGAGTGGGGTCCTTCGGATCCGGGAGAGGAATTCTCAGGATGCACGGACAGATCTATACAAATAAGATGTATAAAATATATATATATATATATATATATATATATATATATATATATATATATATATATATATATATATATATATATATATATATATATATATATATATATATATATATATATATATATATATATATATATATATATATATATATATATATATATATATATATATATATATATATATATATATATATATATATATATAAAAAAGAGAAAAAGAAGGAACGAGAGATCTAACAGACAAACATTTCTTACCATGATCCGGAGGCATCTGATGCTGCGGCTGGCTCTCCTCGGTAGGTTTCCTTTCGTCTGGAGGCTGCTGAATATGACCGGTCTCATCGTTCTCCCCCTCTTGATTCATAGCACCTTCTCCACCGTCCACCCCTTCTTCAACATGAATCACACCTTGCACAAGAACTTCCTTGGGAGTAACCTTTGAAACATTCCCAGTCGAAGCATCCTCACCCACATTGCTCCCAGACTGCTTCCTTGGTTTTTTCCTCCTCTTCTCCGCAGCAGAAGATCCCTCAGCACTCCTCTTCGACCCAGCCTGTTCCACCATGCTCTTTTTTCTCTCTTTCTCCTGCCTAGCGGCCAAAACACCAGAGTCCGGCCTCTCAACGGCCTTTTGAAGTGAAGTCTTTTCAGGAACGGAACTCCCTGGTACCAACGGGGCCGTTGTCCTATCCACCCTTTCACCCCCTCCCGGCAGAGGCCCACCCTTGCCAACTTCGGTCGCAATCTCAATCGGAAGCTCCAAATACTCAGCCATCGTGAGCACTACAAAAAACAAAGAGGGGAGGAAAGTAAAGATCAAATGCAAGGCAGCAGATTATATATGGTTAAGACAAAAGTATAGCATTGCCCTTTCCCTCGGCATCCTTTATAACAAGCTCATACCCGGGATACTCAGAGACTTTAGATAAACCTGTCATCCATAAAAGGGCGACAGAAGGTTGCCTAAGGGGAATCACTTTCGCAGCGACCCGTCTAGCATCCCTATCAGAATAAGTCTCCGAAAAATCATCTGTGATCTTCGAATCTCTATGCCTCCATGACATCGCATTCGGAATAGCTCTCCGGTCTATCAGGAAAAAATGGTTCTTCCAATTCTTCAGCCCACTAAGCACCTCCATAAAACATTTCCTAGCCCTCCGACCCGTGCGATTCTCAAATGAAAACCAATGCCCTTGTTTGCAGAGTCTATAGAATACCCGAAATAATGGAACGGTCGGTTGTACATCTAAACTATAGCACCGGATCTCAAACATAGTTACCCTATTTAAACCTATCGGTACAAGTTGAGAAATATGTACTCGGAAATACTCTATTACCGCTAATAAGAAAGTCGAAAAGGGAATCCGTACACCCCCGGTTCTCAACTGCTGAACGTAAATACCTATTTTATGGTCCGGTAAACTATCCATCGTCATACCATCCGGCGGAAGCGTGGGACGCAGATCCGCCGGAATCCCAAACTCCCCTACCACCCTATCTAGGTCTCCCTGCGTCATTTTCGAGGTATGAATGCGCATGTCGCATTTATGGACTATCCTATCGGAGGAGGACCCAGGCCTATTAGCTAACGGAGGATTATTTGAAGTGCTCATCTCTACGGTCGTCACTAAAGGGATGCCGAGGAATATATATATGATAAAGCTAAGAAAACGAAACGCACCTCACAAGAACAATCGGAGATGGAAGTTGAAAATTTCCGAACGCAAGATAAATACACACAGTAAAAAGTAAGAAAAATGAGGAAGCGTTAAGCGGTATATATATAGGGTAGACCTGGAAAGAAGCGAAACGTCGCATCAGCCTGCCAGTCACTGACGTGGAAAACTCTGGAACATTGGATCTCTAGGGCGAAAGGTACGCGTGGCAGACAGCTGTCTAACATATAGTAAAAATATTTTTATATTCGGCCCATGGGCCTGGGGTCCAAGCAGCCCACTAGGGCCTAACAGGCTCTAATGCTCTTACCCGAACCGACACCCATGACCCGGATGCATTTAAAGGACAACTGATCGCCCGTAAAGCACTGAAGGACCAAAGTTTCTTAAGTATTGCACCATCGACTAAGAGCCGATACCACAATACTGGGGGGACATGTTGGTGTATGTATCCGGACGACTTGCGCCGAAACCAAGAAGATAGTGTTAAAGTATTGCACTATCGGTCTCCAACCGATACTACAATACTGGGGGGGGGGGGACATGTTGGTGTATATGTCCGGACGTCATGCTTGTCCGGACGATACATACTCGGTCCGGACGAGGCCCTCGGATCCGGACGTCACATTCTGTCCGGATTATTTTAAACGTTCGGCCATGCTTCCGACAGAACTGCCGCCGTACGTATTGAGTAGTCCCATCAAGCTGTCACTTCCCCAGATTTTGCGGGATTATGTCCACCACGTGATCTGACATCTACCTGCTAGGTCAGACATAGGTCAACGCACAAGTCTCAAGGTAAACAGGTACAATAGATGTGGGTAGTATAAATACCCACACCTCATTTGCAATAAATTTCAATTAACACCTACTACTGTTACTCTCATATCACTATTCATATTACCCGATACTCATTCTCACGCTGGAGGTTGGTCCTGGGATAAAACCCGGGGCGAGCCTAACGCGTGTTCTTCTTGTGTGTAGGGACAAGCAAGATCCGAAGGACTCCATCCGGAGGACAAAACATAGAAGTGAGACATGCCTGCAAGGTTTTACTTCAACAGCTATCACCGAGTATTCTTCTACCATGGCTTTTCTTTGAAAGCGGAAGAGTATTTGAGTATTCTATTACTTATGCATCATGTTATATTCAAGAATGTCGTTATTACAGTCCGAATCTGTATCTTAACTAACATACTTAGAGCATCATGTGTTATGAGGTGACTCAATCCATCATTTCCCAATAAATATTTCTTTAATCGTGGCCCCTAATTAATTATCAATATTATATAACGTAACGACTCAAGTTGAGCTAAATATGTTGATTCTTTATCGAGCTTAAGCTTAACATGTAGGTCCATTTGAGCTCGAGTTTCGAAAAGCGAGTTGAGCTCAAGTCAAGTTTCAAGCCTGAGTTTTTTTAGTTGAGTCGTGCTCGAGCTTAGCAGTACTTGGCTCGATTACACACGTCAAAAGCCTTGAAAAGGAAAACACTATAAAGAAAAGGAATATACGATGTGAAAATTAGGAGCGTAAACGAGCCGAGTCAAGCGAAGTGCTGTCAAACTCGAGCTCGACTACTAAAACTGGAGCTCTAGATTTCAAGTACGAGCTTGACTTGTCGTCTAAAACTCCAACTCAAAACTTGACTTGAACTCGATTATTTCAATATTTCGAGCTCGGCTCGACTTGATTTTTACGTAAAGTAAGTAATAACATGTATAAAAAAAGTTTAAATATAATTTAATGAGTTTTGATATATATGCCTACTAAGCATGCCCTACTAATATACCTAACCAATATTTGTTTGATAAGTCCGTCCATCATTAAAAAATCAACTAGATATTTTGTTTTATTCCTAATGTGCCCTCCTTTAAATAACTTCCTAATTTTAAGGATTGAATTTTCGCCTTTTATTAACTACTTTATATTTGTTTCTTTATGTCTTCTCATTTCTACTACATTCGTCTTAAAATAAGTGTACAGTTTAACTCATTTCTACTACATTCGTCTTAAAATAAGTGTACAGTTTAACTTTTGTAGTTACTCTTGTCATCACCAAAAACAAGACTAGTAGTAGTAGAATTAAAATACTACTCCCTCGTCCCACACTATCATCAATACATCCGCCAAATCAAGTCAACTCAAAATCCAAATTTTCATTTTCATTTTCATGTAACTAACTAATTTTTCCATCAATTTCAAACAAAATGAAATCACTTCTACACAACACAATCCCTAACATCAATCCATCAATTAATCAACACAATCGATTATATAATCAACAAACTAATCCAAATTTTATACCAATTAGACAACAAAAACGCGTAATAACAACAATCAAATCCTCATCAGTGTTAGATTCTTCAACTAAAAAAATCGATGATCAGTATTACGGACTTATTGAATCAGATGGACGTAATCCTACTTTATCCACCTCATTTAGGAGTGTTAGTTATAGTAAAGGTAACCAGACTGTGTTAGAAGCTCAAACTAGGGTTTGTACTGGACCTAAGCAGACGAAACCACTTACCGAAGAACAGGCGTTTAAAGTTTTCGATACGATTCTTCGATCTGGTATAAAATATATGTGTTTTAGCTATTGATGTTAGTTAATTGTATTGGTGATTCATGAAGTAGTTACTTTCATCTAAGCGTTGGTAAAACGAGGTGCGATTATGAGTTTAAGTAGTTGGAATGCATAATATGTGTATAGGTAGTTGTTAAATGAGAAAGCCGCTTGGTATAGTAAACTTGAGTCAGCTAATAAAATGATACTGCAATTGATATATTAGTATTGGATAAACCCGAGGAGGTGCACTAGTATGAATACCTTATGCAGTTTTTTTCAGTGATTAGACTGTTTTGAAGTTAGTTGTATTTTAATGCGTACTTTCTGCTATTTGTATGAGCCGATATGATAGGGAGTGTTGGTTTTCGATTTCTATGGCTAATTAGTTGAATTCACTTTAGACGGTCAAGGTGGATCTCTTGTGTGTGAGTTCGTTAGAATACAGGGAGGGAGTAAGCGTTGAATAGGTAGTTATGTAATGAAGGATTGGTAGCTTGTTGGAATTACTTGTGCTTTTTTAGCTGGTTGGAATGCTAACTATTTGGTGTTGTGAGATGTTTTTAATATGTGTAACAGTATAAGTAGTTGCATATTGAGAAAGTGGCTTATTATAGTAAACTTGAGTCAACCATGATTCCGTGAACTTAGCAGGTTTAATTGTAGAATAAACATTAAGCAATGTTACTTTAATGATGAGGTAGTTCCTCTAAAACTGATTCGAGGTTGCGATGTTGATTAACTTAATATTATCTCTTCTGCCGAGAAATGCATTTTATATGGTTAATAGGATTGATTGGCATATAGCACGTAAACAAACCCAAGTCTAGTAATAACTAAGGAGGTGCAAACTTTGTGTTATGAGTCATGGCAATAGGCAATAGGCAATAGTTCTAAAAACCATTAAAGGCAATGTGAACTCAATTGTATAGTACAGTAATTCTTTCATAGTCCCATTGATGAAAAATGTAATTTAAAACTTGATTCAAGGCTTAATTAGATTATGACTCTGAAAGATGCATCCAATTGTTTGTCCACTGATAATTTTTAAGATGTTATGTTTAGTCATATGAGCGATTGTCTTTTTGAACTCTTATACTTGGATCCTCATTATAAAGTAACCATATTCTTGCAAAAGTGCCAAAAAGCATTAGGATTTGCAAGAGTTAATTGTCTTTTACACAGAATGCGAATGAAATCTTAGTACTTGGCATTTCATTGTCTAGATATTCTTAAAAAACACTTTACAAACTGCAGAGCTCTTTTTGCATATCTGTAAGAATATGACGAATGATCTTTAATGACAAGTCACTCATACACTAAGCGTTCAGTATAGTATCATACATTAAGCGTTCAGTTTAGTAAGATGCTAGAAACCTTTAAATATGTCTTAGGAAGTGTTTAGTGTAGTATCATAGAGCATTTTTACCAAGCCACTCATACACTATGCGTATGTTTAATGTTAGCCAAGGGAGAATTGAAAGATGAAGAAGAGGTATCGAAGGCACAACTGGGAGCATTCTTTGCAGCCATGACAATTCGTGCAAATGCGTTTCCAGAACCAACTCAATGGAGTGAAGGGGAAAGGCGTGCGATGGAAGCATATTGGCCACATTTGATTCGGACACTACCTTCAGACATAATCTTTCTAGCCGACCCAGAAGGATCTATAATGAGACTTGGGAATTCAATTGGGCCACAATATATCGGTAACGGGAGTTATGAAATGAGACTCGTGGGTGCCCTTAGGGAAGTTTTAGCCGGTGGTCATCTCGGTTATGAAGAGGTTCAAGGTGTTTTGAAAGATGTTCTTCCCCTGAAGTCGGAATCTGGTACATCTGGCACTGTAAGTGAATCACTATTATCAGCGTTCTTGATAGGTCAGCGAATGAACAGGGAGACAGACCGTGAGCTAAAAGCATACTGCCTTGCATTTGACGATGAGCTCGGTACTAGTTAATAAAGTGGGTAACTGAAAGTCGTTAGAAGTTAATTGTTTTATCCTTGATGTTATAATTTTGTGGATCATTAGGTCCTGTGCCGGTAGCTGACGTAAGATCATTGACTCATTATGGTGAGCCTTATGATGGAAATACACGTTTCTTCAGGAGCACACTCTTCGTTGCTGCTGTTCGATCCTGTTACAATGAAGCATCCCTTCTCCATGGTGTCGAATGGATGCCGCCAAAGGTATTTTCATAAAACGATAAATAAACCATTATTATAATGGAAAATGATTTGCATACCTACTAAACATGCCTAAAGATATGCTTAATGGTAAGATTGTGACACTTGACAAGATAAATGGTGAAGATAATGAGAGAGAATGGATATGGCATGTGTCAAATAATGAATTGATAAGGCATATTTTTAGGCATATGTTTGAGTCATCTATATCACTACTCTATTATAATTTGTTATCTTTCTTTTAAACAGGAATAAATGATCGATTTTGAAGTATTATACTCGCCCTTTTTTAACTAACACTACCAGAAGTGGGATTTTTTTTATAAGGATATTGGAAAGTAAGATAATTGAACCGCAATTAACATGTTAAATAGTCCATAGATCAAAAAAAACAAAAAGGGAAATTGGTTAAAATATGGAAGCTTAACAAGTACTAATCAAAGGGCCAAAATTCTCCATTTAGCACAACTTATGCAAACATATGTGGCTTCGTACAGGGTGGTATAACTGAGGAGCAGATGCTGAAATTCATGGGAGCAAATACCAACATAACACCACTGCAGGCTAAACAACTTCTTGAGGTGATTGTTATTTTCTTAATTTTGTTTTCAGTGTTACTGTTTTCCTATTCGGCATAATGTAATACTTTCAAAATGTTGCTTTTTCTCAGGATGAGGCAGTTGGTTTTGCTTATGTGAGTCAACGGGAAGCTCGCCCCTCTTTGTGAGTAGACAAAATATATCTTTTGTTCGTAGTGTGGAAGTGCAAAATCATTTAAGGCTAACATTATAAATGTCCAAAACATTAAAAATACTAAAATGAAAATATGATATTTTCATTAGATTAAATCACAGGTGATAAATGATCACAGATATCTACAAAACAAAGTAACAGGCAGTAAAGGTTATAGTAGTACACAGCGGGTATCAATCACATGCTTGTTTTTCTTTTCCTTTTTTTTTTTTTTTTTTTTTTTATTATTTTTTTAACCCTGGTAAATTGAATCTCGTGCTTATTATTTTATTAATACTTAAAAAAGCTAGAATGGCTACCCAACCCGAATATTTTGGGTTCACCTATCGGTATGTGTAACTTTTTGTCAGGTTTCATCAATAATGTCGTCTATATGGTTGATTGATTCCTGCAGATATTCATTGATTGAGATGAGGGAACATATAAAGAAACGACCACCATTGGCAACATCCGAAAAGGTTCAGCAATTTGTGAGGGTGAGTATGCATTTACTTCTTTCATGCTTGAATACTGTAAAATCATGTAGTAGTACGTAAAAATCGATCATTTAGTTTCCATAATGCAGTAGGAATTTGTAAAAACATATGTTATAACTTGTAGGCTACAGGTAAAGAAGCAATTGTTGCTGGATTCTATCATGAAGGTTATGAAGAACCGCTATTAATGCTCATGAGACGAAGAGGTGTTCATGCTGGTTTGGTAGTGAAGGTATGAACATTTTGCCCATGTACTATAGTGTCATTATCTCATTTTTTAGCTGAAACATGGGAAGCAATTAGCATATAAATATTCTTACCCTAGTTCCATGTTGGGATTTGTTACTAAAATCAAAATCACATCTTTTTCAATCAAGAAGTTGATGAAGTTATAAAATGTAGGGCGAAGAAGGGGCACTTTCAATGACAACGAGATCAAAATCAGGAAATGCGTCAAAAGGACTTCCTGTTAACTACTGTTCTGGTTTTCGTTCCCTTAACACCCCACCAGCTTATGATGTGGATGGTGCGTACAGTAAACTGCATAATTAGGCTTATGTTAATAATTCACATGCTCGAGATTCCTGGACAGACTATAAATAAGCTTACTGCAAGTTTAATTTTTCTATTTTCTGGTATTTGTAGGAGTTTCCCGTGAAAATTTTTCCTTCGTAGTGGATGCAAAAGAATATGGCTTTGAACCCTCAGACACTCCAAGAACTGATAGATCGGTAAGATTCACGGCTTTGTTATTATCTTTTTGCAGAACATTGGACTAGAGGTGACAAATTGGAAGTTTTCAACTTGTTTGATCTCTCTTTATGTTTTTTGTTTCAAAATCTTAAAATTATTTTCCTAAGTTTCATTTGTTAAGCAAAAATATAATAAAGCAGTGATATGTGTGTATCGACTAGTGCTAAAATATATGCACTTTGATCGAAAGAAATCTCTGCAAAAAAGATGTGACATGGGGAAGGTGGGCAGTTGTGTTCCGTTAATCAGTTGGAATTTTTCAACAATCATTTTCCCCACATTTTTTACACTAGTAAAAAAAAATTGAATCTGTTATTTATAAATGGGTCAATTTGGGTTATGTTCTCTTTAATTGGTGTGGGTCAAAAGTTATGTTATTTTTAAAAGATTATATTATTTATTATTGAAAATAGAACTTGTTAGACAAAAAATGTTCGAGGTCAAACCAACCCTACCAGTTTTGACATTTACAGAAACCGATTGCGTTGACATGGACCCTTTACCCAACCCGTCCGATCTGCCTATTTTGCCACCAGTGCCTTAGACCATTATTTAGTATCTTAAAATCATACACACTGTTTTTGGAATTTCAGGTTTCAAAGAACATCGAACTGGGATTAGCTGCTTTACGTGGAGAAAAGGGCCCTGCATACGACAGGATCATATTAAACGCTGGGATGGCAGATCATTTACTTGGATGTGAGGGGGCAGAAGATGTATCAACTGCACTTGATAGAGCCAGAGATGCCATTGACAGTGGCGAAGCCCTCAATCGGCTCATGAATTACATGAAGATTTCCAAAAAGATCAAATGATCCTGTAATCTGCTGTACTTCTCTTTTTTTAAAACACAGACATAACGTAAAGTTGGCGCTGAAAAGTATTTTGTTTTTGTACCAAGTGTTAGAAGTTAGGATACTGTTAACTATACGAGTGAAAACAACTTTTTGTTCTTTTGACATCATCAATATTCATAGAGTTCGGTAAACGGCATACATCTGTTTGTTTACAGGAGTTTAACATTATTAACTTCAATAAACAATGAATGATGTAAAATTCGAGGCCAATTTGGGGCCAAATCTCTCTATAAATGCAAAGAAAAAGACACTTCATATTTGCAGGGTAGCTGCTATAGAACTAGCAAGACTCAAGACTTCAAATGGAGGTTTGTTCTTTACTTCCTTCACTGTTAGAGGACACGAGTCGGTAATCCAAAAGTATGTCAATCCATTATCTGGGCTTCCTGAAAAAAATATACGATGGAAGGATTATCACAATGTAAACAATATTTTATGTGAAATTAACGAGCAGTTGGAGGTATATGTAGTGGTGCCAAAATAGTCAGGTCCGGGTTATGCTGGTGCAAACACTGCCATATTCATTTGACACGTTTCCCTTTTAGTTTAATCTTTTAACTTAACCCATTTGATTCATTAAAGATAAAACATTATTCAAGCTAATCCATTTGTATGTCAATGGGTCCAAAATAGAAGCAACGTGAACATGTGTTTTATAATTTCATAGACTTACACAGATTATACAATGGCTCGGATTAACTGACTTTTGCCAGATTTGCTAAGGAAATATAAAGGAACAATGAAGCGGAAGTCAAAGCAATCGAATGTACCTCCTTTATCGTGTGCAAACCGCTCCCAGGACCTTTTAGGAAAAACACCATGGGTCACATATGCGCTAACTTTTGTCGCTCCGTGTTCTGCCAACACTTTCTGCAAGAAAATGAGTGAAGCAAATGGTTATCATTAGTACAGCAATATTGATTACTAGCAGCCAATGTGACGTAGGTCAAAAATCAAAGCAACAACACGCATTAAAACTTAGAGGTGCAATGGAACGAGTTTAGTGTGGGTTTATTTCTCTATTAAACTGATGATTTGATATTGATATCAAGACATTTTAGTTTCATGCACTTCAAAAATAAAAATATCAATGGAATGAGAATCAAATAACACAAAGCATGCAACCTAAATTCTTCTTGACAAGGCAAAGAATAAGAAAAGTTGTAAAGTTAACATAAAAGCCACAATTACTATGAACAAATCTTATACTCACCTGACATTCAATCAGAGTTCCACCTGACTGGACAAGGTCATCAACTATCACAACATGACGTCCTTTAGGATCTCCCTCTTTAATGCGCACAATTCGTTGGTCACCTTCCCTAACTTTAGCACAAATAATCTGAAAATACAATATCCGGCGAGTATCACTGAGCAACAAAGAACCAAACATTGATAATGACAGAGGGAGGCGTGGCTATGAATATGATAATTATTAATGTGGCAATCTTGACTCATTGACTTGTCAATGGGCCAATTCAGGCTTTGTCTTATCTCTAGAAGGTCAAGGGGGGAATTCAAAAGAATTAGCTAAAAGGAAACGGTCCAAACAGGTCAAAATTCGTCGATATTGTCTTTTAGACGACTTTTAGTGCTCAAAACCTCCTAAATCAATAACTCCACTGTTTTTGAAGTAATATATGTAGGGTAATCAATAATTCCACTGTTTTTTAGATAAATTATGTAGGGTAATCATATTGGATAAAAACAAGTTCCACATCAACCCAACCTGACCCATTATGGCCGATACAAAATACCTGTTGTACCCACACCAGTTTGACCCTTAACCGGATCTGCCTATTTTTCCATCTTTAATAACTATAGAGAACTGTGAATGAGCTGAAAGTGAGTGACATCGTATTTGTTTAAAAAATTAATCATTTGCCAAATAAATCAAACAACGAACACAACTTGAGTATTCTATAAATAAGGTTCAACTTCTCAACATGAGAAACGTACCATTGGAAAATGCTGAAGCTGCTTGTGAAATCTTTTCCATGCACCATCATCTGGAAAAGCAATGGATATCTTTTTTTTTTTCCATGGTGTTGAAAGAGAAAACAAGAGTCTTATTATGCAAACGTCATATTGTCAAGCTTCAATGTGAAGCAGAAAGACTAGCATGCAACCAGTGAAACAAATAGTTTGTCAAGAAAAGAACATTACATTATCAGAGTCGGGGAGTTGTTGAAGCCTATTTTTGAGCAAAGGAATCCCACTCTCAAAACAAGGTAATACATTATCATCAAAGTAGAATCTTTCCTGCAGACACCCACGTATGGGACAAATGTTAATTTATACAACACGCCTTATACCCAACAAGGATACAACTGAAACTGAGGATAAAAGAGCAGATATGAAGTTTGAATGGAATATAAAAGGCTTCGTGGATAATGGAACACTAGTTATAGCACCAACCTGCAAGGCATGGATATCATAGATTACAACACTAGTGGGACCGCCCCTTGATATCGGAATGTTTGACAAAAATCTAGCAAGAGTGAAAGCTGTAGCAATATCTCCTTCATCCTCCATACGTTCAGAAGTACCGGTAGGGAAGAATGGAAGGACTAAAGTAAAAGATGAAATGAAGAGTTTTGGCAATGCATAACTAATTGATAGTTGCTCAAATATAACTCCAGGAGAACTAAACGATGCAAGGAATGCTACATGCTCTCCCCGGATTCCATGTGCATTAGGTATCGACAAGTTTGGAAATCCATCCTCAAATTTCCTGGATTTTCAAAAACTTAACTTTAATTAATATGACACGGCTGACTCAGTTAAATAGCAAATGATTTTGTCTGTTACAACATGGTAAAGGAACGAAGTGTTTGCATTTGCTTATACCTTTTTCATATTTTTTATAGTAGCATGATAATCAGTGATGTAAGTCTTTGGCAAATCTGATAATTTGGAAACGCACATGTAATAAGCAGAAGCTATTACTCTTATTTTAGTCAACAGCTACTCCCTAACCCTAGAAACTTATTATCCATTACTATGATGGGGTCTTAGGGATTGCTTATTTGAACTATTTGTAAAATAAGCAAAAGTAAATAACTAATTATATATCAAAAAGCAATGCCGAAGATAGTGGTTGGTGGCACGCCACAATTAGCAGATAAGTGACTGATTCAGTGTCTGACTATTTATAAGGTCAATAATCAGAACCAAATATACAACTACCGAACTGCTTAATTCATCCCTCAATAAGTTAATCATAAACATTTTGCTTCTATCCAAACACTCAAAACTGCTTGTTTGTTCCAAAAAGCAGTAATAGTTAATGAGTTTTCAATCAGAAATCCCAAAACACAACCTAAACTGATTATCTGACCTCATATGATCATGATAAGTTTCATTAATATCCAAATATTTAGTAACTAACTGCCTATCTCCAACTCGGATACACAGTCATCAGAAAATCACTTCCAATACGCAATGCTACATTAACACCAACATTCAATCCTATATTTGAAAAGCTGATAAAAGAAGTGTTTAGCTTTTACTATCATTTTACACTTTATGCTTACAGCTACAGCCACATAGGGGTGAGCAAAACCGACCGACGACCAAAAACCGACACAAACCGACCGAAACCGACCCCGACCGACACAAACCGAGCTATACTCGGGTCGGGACTCGGGCTGGGATTTCCAGGAATTCGGGACTCGGGTCGGGTCGGGAGTCGGGACAAACCGACAAAACACAAAGAAAACCACACACCCGAATGAGAATTCGGGACTCGGGACAAACCGAGCTATACTCGGGTCGGGACTCGGTTAGATAATTCCAGGTTATCGGTTTCGGGCTGAGTCGGGCTCGGGTCGGTTTCGGCCCGATGCTCACCCCTACAGCCACATTACCAAACACTTTTATAAAACAAAAAGCTACTACTAACATATTGCAGCTGCTCCTAGTTTTGCATAGCCTTAAACTATCAAAGAAATGATCCGCAGACCTGAAAACATGCCTAAAATTTCCTGACACTCCACTATTTGCTTGTGCAGAAGTGGATCCCTTCCCTGCAACCTACACAATGCTGTCACATAAGTGTAGACATGTTTTTGTGCCTCCTAATCATCTCTCAAACTATTATTACCTCCAACTAGGGTGTCATTTGTTTTTCTTAAAAAGCACTTCTTTTCACTTTTGTCTACAAGGGGGAAGAGGAAATGAAAGATGTGCGTTTGTTTTTTTCATCTTATGGCTGCAGGCGCGAAGAGGAAATAAAAGAAGTGAGTTTGTTTATTTTTAGACACAAGAGGCAAAAATGACTTTTTTCCTCTTCACCTTTGCAGAATATTTTTTTTGTCTAATTATCACTTCTTGTATCTTAAAGACTTCAAGATCCATCTCTTCTCCAACAGACATGGTTTTGCAGGTAAAACATAAAACATAAAACATCTAACATCTGAAAAAACAAACGCAAGCTAAGAAAACGAATAAATCACTCCTATCTGAAACCCTAATAAAGGTTTCATTC
Source organism: Artemisia tridentata subsp. tridentata (assembly GCA_021014915.2). Lineage (NCBI taxonomy): Eukaryota > Viridiplantae > Streptophyta > Magnoliopsida > Asterales > Asteraceae > Artemisia > Artemisia tridentata. The sequence continues at coordinate 204,227,498 of CP139509.1, read as the reverse complement.
AGCTATTTTACCAAACACTACTATAAAACTGCTACCGCTAAGCGTTGCTACTTGAAAATGTTGCTAGTTCAGTTCTCAAGTTTATTTTAGTAAGGAAAAAGAAATAAGAAGCAAACATTTTAAGCGAAGGAAACATTTTACTGTTTACTTCAAAATCAACCAAATCAGTCTACTTTTTTAGTCATTTTCATTTTCTTTCACTCCCAACACAACTTTTTCTGTTTCAATTCATTTCCTTTCTTTCTTAAGTGATACTCGAGAACACAGTGTACCAAACGCGCAATAATTAGTTTGAAAACACAATGCCATATACCATAAACTACCTCCAATTAATACCACGAAGCTCGATAGCATCAGACTGAGCCGCAATCCGTTTCGCAAGCTCCTCCATCTCCGCAGCATAAAACAAACACACTTTCTTCGCATTCTTCAAACTACCACTACTCATAGCTAACGAATTCACCGTTGAATTCACCGGAGGCTTAATAATTATATGAATCGGGTCATTTCCATCAGCACTCACACAGTCAACAGTCCATTGTTTCTGTTGTTGATAACTGTGGGCCCCGTTGTCTGAGAGCTGACAGTTGAGGTTAGTTGGGAAACGGTGGTTACGCTGTTTATAAGAGATGTGGAATGATGATGATGACGTGGATTTGATTAGTTTGTGTGGGAGTGGGAGCCATGGTGGTGGTTGTGATGATGATGACGTCATGTATCGGTGATTTTACGACGGATTTTGTGGTGGTTTGTTGGCGAGATTGCCGGTTATGGAAGTACCAGACTGAGACTGACTGAAACGGGTAAGTAACCAATTTTTTATTTTATTATTATTATTATTATTATTATTTATTTATTTTTATTTTTTTACATTCTTTTTGTGGATAAAATTCTACTTTTCTGGATCATAAATTCATAATGGACTTTTTTTTATTCTTTTTTCAAATTTGGCTCTTTAGACTTTGGAAAGGGCGGCGTCTATCCCCCCCAACAACCACCCCCAGTTTTTCAATTTTTATTTATTTATTTTTTTATAATTTTGTTTATATAAAAAGACTATAAATCTGAAAGTGCGGAACAGAAAATATAAAGTTTAATAAGTCAAACGCTTACAACTGTCAGAAATACAGAACAGAAACTGAAAAAAAACTAGAAACAAAAGGGGGACAAAAGGAATCTTTGACCAACCCCCTGATTTGACATCATGGGGGGTTTGTATAGTATACCCCGAAAGGAAAGTTATTGCTTTCTCATAGCTTTTCATTTTAATAGTGTTTATCCGGGTGTAATAAAGGACTATATTTATTATCGTTATTTCAAAAGTCATATCAACTTTTTCGCTGTACAAACAAATTCATCACGACAACCAACTTCACAACTAAAATATATTCCACCAAAACACACACACAAAAAATACACAGTGCACGACACGGTCATCCACAAGACCTAGTTTTGCATTTTCTTAGTTGAAGACGCGTGGTCATGAGGAGGTGAAATAGGGAGGGCTCGGTCTTGGGTGCCCAAGACTCGGTCTTAAGTCACCTATTACGGATGATTTTATAATTGTTTGAGTCACCTTTGTAGAAAATAATTAATAAAATACCCGTTTGTTGCTCGAGTCTAACGATTAAATAATTTACAAACAATATTGGTGATTAATAAAACCCCATCCACCTCGGTTTCCTACAATTATAAATAGCAAATCCATAAAATCTGTATCAAGTTATATTGGATTAAGGAGTAAGAAATCTGGACATTATATGCCAATTTTGTGTTTCCATCTAGAGTATCATTAAGAGTTCAAATCGTATCATTTCCATGTCACAAAGTTTGGTTCCCATTTCCTTTTCTTACACGTGTTATTCACCTCATCAAGCAACGATGAAACGGCTATCCAAATTCACGTTAAGGTCATGTTCCTATTAAAGGAATGAAAGAACGTGAAGCCTTTATAAAGTTATTATACGAATATGTGAAAGAACATCAAGCAACGAACGAACGAGTATCCAAATATACGTATATAACGTTACTATTTACTATTTTGCATAAATGTAAGGGTTTTGTTAGCCACAACCAATCGGGTTGTGTTTAAACATACCTTAATTAAATTTTTTGCATTAAATAAAGTAGTATATCCATAATTATATATATTCTTTCATTTTAAACATGGAACGTGATATTAAACATGGAGTGTTTAGTGTTCATTTAATGCAAATTTTTTAATTAACATATGTTTAAACACAACCCATGGGGTTGTGGTTAACAAAACCGTAAATATAAAAAGTAAGGTATATGAAACAAAAGAAATGTACAAAAAGTGTACCTAAGACACTCATGGGTATATCTCGATCATCTTGTTTTGATCTTTTAGGAACTATGATCAGGTGAATCTAACACTCAAAAGTTTTTTTAAGTTTTGACGAATCGTAACGTAGTACTCACTTTATCATTTCTTCAAATACTAATATACACTTTCATGATATGTTGCTATGATCATAAATTCATAATCAATAGAAAGAATTGTCACTAATATCTTGTTATGCGCAGTCAACTTGTATTTGTTTTAGCTACATGTCTACTTATCACCCAAATAAATATTTGATGAATGAATGAATGGACAAAAGGACTTGAAGCAAAATACTAATTAATGGTATCCCACGATTTAATCGGGGTTAATGGCATGTAATAGCAACGTACTTTTATATTTGTTTAAATAACAGATACGAACCCAAAAAACTACCACAATACCCATCCAATTTTCAAATTTTGTTTCATTATCATACGTTTTAGAGTCATCTCTTTGCACTGTTAGTCCTTTTGACTAATGACCATTTGTAATTAACTCAAAAATATGTTTTTCTTACGTTTTCATACGTTGTTATCTGTTTTCTTACGTTTTTATACATTTTATACGTTTTCACCCGTTTTCTTATGTTTTAATCCGTTTTTATACGTTTTTATCTGTTTTCATCCGTTTTCATAATTTTTCATACGTTTTTATACATTGTATACGTTTTCTTACGGACAAAAACATATAAAAATGTATAAAAACGAAAAAAAAAAAAAAAAAAAAAACGTAAGAAAACGTATTTTTGAGTTAATCACAAACGGTCGTTAGTCAAAAGGACTAACGGTGCAAAGAGATAACTCTAATACGTATGATAATGAAACGAAATTTGAAAGTTGGATGGGTATTGTGGTGTTGATACAAAAGTTGGGCGTTCCTTGATTCCGTACCAATTCGATCTTAATGCTTGAGACCTGCGCACTAAGAAAACAGAAAAACACCGTTAGGCTTATCGTGGGATTGTCTCCCACGATTATCCTCCGGCGTGAGAGTAAGTAATCGGTTTTAGGGTTTGTAGAAGAGTTAGGGTTGTGTAAATCGTACCTTTGTGAGGGTTGAGATGCCCTCTATATATGGACACGAAATCCTTATTGGTTTCGTGTTCCCCAATCTTCGGTCTATCCCGCGTAGGGCGGTTAGGCGATATATATCCCATAAATAAAAGATATATTATCGCAGCCATAAATAGCGTTGGGTTTGGGCCATCGTGAGCCCAAACCGTTATTGCAATAGCCCATATCGTGACGGGCTAGAGTCCATTCGTGATGGACTTAAGTATGGGCCGGGTTCGTGACCCGAATACGGACTATACGTCATCATGTCCCCCCAGTCTAGTGTGCGCAATGCGTGATTGCGGATACTAGACTAACAACTTAAAAAATATATTCCTCAATGCGTAGCGGGGAAGCTTTAAGTATTTCCCGCCAAAAGTAGTGAGTTAATCCTAGTCCAAGTATCTTCTTCGAAAATCGTGTGTGGTGGGTGAAAAAGTGTTTTACCTTTTGGGTTCCCAACCGTACGATTAGAGCAAGTGGGGTACACATGTCGTACATCCACGAATATGTGTACCCTATATAAACTTTAGCCGTCATTTGACTGTGGTTACCACAGTAAAAAGAAATCATCATTTTTTCGCCATTGTTAAACCTTTAAGAAACAAATCGACAAAAGCGAAGATAGTAGCGCGTGCGCCGATAATAGGTATCATGGTTCTTCAATTATCTGAGATTACTTCCGATATATCTGAGGATGAACTTCGTCAGTTCACCTCAGACTATTATATTCCTCTTGCATTGCATCCGGTAGTTCCGGCCGCAAATGCATCGATAGCGAATTTCCCGCAAGGGAAGGTGGGGGTTTATACGCGCTTCTTCGAATTTGCGAACCAGCGTGTTCCCATTTCCCTGTTTCTGTGCGACATCTTAAACCATTATCGCTTGCACATCTCGCAACTGCACTGTATAGGTGCGGCGAAAGTTACCAATTTTGAGGTAAATTGTCGCCTGTTGGCGATTGAACCCACTGTGCATCTATTCCGCGCGTTTTACCACACGTCGTGGTTGAACGGGTGGGTCACTTTTGCTAAGCGCGCGGGGTCTCTGCAGTGTTATGCAAAGAAATTAGACGCACTAAGGGTATGGAGGGAAAAAATTTTCTGGATTGATAGTGCATTTTTTCCCTGGGCATTTGAGTTCTATACTCAAGAATCGTTGCCGAGAGATGAGCGCCCGGACCCCGGATTGTATAATGTGGCGGATGCGGAGACGATAAACACCAATCGCATACCTATTGAACCTTATCCAGAAGATTTTTTGGTGCACATGGGCATCAGTCATAACTACTTTGGTAGTCCGGAAGAGGTGCCAACATTCTTGGATGAAGACGGCCGGGGTGGGTGCTTGTCTCTTCCTTCCCCTTCACTTGGTAGTTGTAAGCATTCTTTCCTTTGTAGTTTTACTAACGCATTTGCTATTTGTTTGTTGCTTTGTTGCGCAGAGATGGACTTGTTTGATGTTGTTCGCTTGGCGAAGCCTACAAAGGTGATCGTAGGGGTGCGCCCACTGAGAGATGGGGAGCAGCCATTGCTTCAGGCTACTGCTGGGCACACAATGTTGATTGCGCAGGAGGAAACAGAGGAGACCGAGGAGATGGGGGAGGTCCCCGCAGGTGTCACCATGGCAACCCCTCTGCGTAGCTTTCCCTCTGCTGAGACGCAGATCCCTGTTGAGTTATTGTATGTAGACTCATCAGGGAGTGCGATGGACGAGTCTGGAGATGAGGGCTTGGTGCGGAAACGCAAGAGGGCGTCTGGTGATGATGGCGCAGGGACATCCAGTAAGCGCCCTGCGCTTGTTGTCGAGCGTCCCGCCGAAGAGGATGCGTCATCGCAAAAGACTCCTCCCCCCACGTAAGCATTTATGTCTTTGGATCTTCAGTCCTTTATTACGCTATTATTATTATAGAGTAACTTTGTGTTTGCGTGTAGGGCTGAGGCTATTGTTGATGATGATGCGCATGTGGAGAGTTCGTCCCCCAAGGCTGATGTTGGTGATTTTGGGCCTGAGAGTCCAGTGTTTGAAGAAAAACTTGCTGGAGATGCGCCAAGGAGTAGCCTTCTTGAGGAGTTGGCGGTGTCTGCTGCGCACCAAGCTTCATTGGTGGCGCAGCTACAGGCTGAGTATGCTGGTGAGAGCAGCCTGGTTGCTCAAAAGGATAAGGAAATTGAGCTTCTAAGGGCGCAGTTGGCTGAGGCGCAGGCGGAATTGAGAACATCCGCTATGTATGACCAGAAGATTGCTGATGAGAAGATGCTGCTCATGTCCGATCTGGCTAAAGAGCGCACTGGGGCGAAAGAGTACAAGGCCTCCTGCCTTTGGGCCATGAGGTATATGGAGCTGAATAAGGGGAAGCTTATGTCCGATTTGGATGAATTCCGCAAGGCTGTGCAGGGTTTGCTGGATAGTCAGGAGAATAAGCTGCGCAAGCTCAGCATAGAGTATGATGAGGAGTTGTATCCTCATTTGGTGTCGACTATAGCTGAGCGCAGGTGGCTCATCAGCAATGGTCTGCGTCTGGCTGCTATGACCACGCTGGAGTCTCGAGAGGTTAAGGAGTCCTTCGGGAATGTGGTGCAATGTGCTCTCGCGCGTGGTAGGGCGGAGGCAGTAGAGGAACTATGCGCGGCCAAGGTTTTGGCAATGTCTCCCTCAGAAGTGCCTGGGTACAATGAGAATGCCTATGGCGAGCTTGTTTCTGCTATGGAGAAGTTAAAACTTTTTGAGCTTCCTCATATAGCGCAGCTGGAGCGGGACCAGGACTTCCCTATTAGTGTGATTATGGAGGGTTTGACTTTGCCTAGACATTCATCCGCGAATGCTGAGGAGCAGCTTGATTATTTTTTAAAGCCGGATGTGTCTCAGCTACAGGTGCCCATTTTCGCTCGCCCTCGTGACATCCTAAACCCTTTTGCTCTTGAGAAAGAGATTCCATTGAAGACATCCTTGGAAGCTCACGAGATGAGACTTGCCAAGAAGAGGGGTCAGAAGGGGAAGGCTATCTTGTGTGGTCTTGGCGCAGCCCATATTCCTAGATCTGATGGGGTGCCTGTTAGCGTACCAACAGTAGCGCCCAAGGATGTTGAGTTGTTACAGATGCTTGCAGATGCTGGTCGTGTGGCGCATCAGGCAGGTAGCTCAGGGCTAAGGCGTACTCGTAGCATGTCTTGGTAGTTTGGGTGTAATGGTATTTTGCGATATGTCCACTTTTTTTGTTGTACCTATGCTTGTTGGATGTGTACTTTTGATGAACTTGGTATAATGAAGCGTTGATTTTGAATAATACCATTGTATGCATATTATATCAAATTTAGCTATGGTTATAACGTTTGTACTTAGGTATTTTATCTTTGCATAAAAGATGTCTAAGAGTCAAATTGGTTGTATAAACATATTTGAAGAAAGTTTACAATGATTCATAATCACTTATACTTATCTTGTATGAAACTTATGACATAGTCGTGTATGACATGGTTGTATATAGCATAATTGTTTATGGAATTTACAAGTTGTTGTGTACTCATCGTGGGGTGCACAAGTGTATGGGTTGTAGCGTGCTACTAAGACCATACTAAGGGGTTAGTTGTCTTAACTCCTAGATTGTTAAACGCGCACAGTATGCATAATTGCACACCCGTCGTGAGATGCGCATCGAACTTACTCCAACGTCTTGAGAGTAAGGTGTTTAACAGGATACGTGATCCGATGTTGATGGGTTTGCAACCCTCTTACTCAACGAGTCGTTTATTAGGTTTACTCATCCTTTTACCATCGTGGGTTTTTAATTAGTGCATGCACGCCATGTAGGCAAAAGATAATATAATGAACAATATTGAGACATAAATTATATGTGAGCAATAAAGTAAAGTGTGTCACGGAGTTAGCTAGAAACCGCAACGTTTTATTAATACTTGCAAGTTTTTGTAAAAAGATAAAGAAAACATTTGTCTAAATGAAACAAAGAATGTAAATACACTGACATTTATTTTGGCACTTACTAAAGTGCGTGTGTGTCCATGCATTGGGTCGTAACCTTTCCTAAAGATAGCATCTCTTGAGATTGCAGATATTCCATGTGCGTTGTAGCTCACGGCCTTCCATGTCGCGCAGCTTGTACGCGCCTTGTCCTAGTGCTTCAGTGACCTCATAGGGTCCTTCCCACTTTGGTCCAAGTTTACCTGTATCCTCTGCGTGGCTTGCATTATTAGCGCGGTACACAAAGTCTCCAGGTCTGAATGAGGTGCTTCGAACTTTAGCATCGTAGTATCCCTTCATCTTTGACTTGGTTTTTGCCTCTCGTATGGCTGCGCGCTCGCGCCTTTCTTCCAGCAGGTCCAAATCTATTCGTCGTTCGTCGTCATTGGTCGCGACATTAACTTGTTGTAGTAGCATTGGTAGTCATAGTGAGCGGTTCTGTTGGAGTAAAGAGCAGATCTGAGTACGCTCCTAAGCTTCTAGGCGTGCTGGTTGTTCCAGAGGCCTGCTTAGAGGCCGCATCAGTTTGCTGTTTCTTCCCTAGTAAATCGTCATGCGTTTTCTTCGCATGCGGAGTCCGCTCCTTTCCGTGCTTCGTCATTCTAGTTTTTAGCAAAGCTCTTAGTGTAGGGTCCCACGGATGGCGCCACTTGTTGATACAAAAGTTGGGCGTTCCTTGATTCCGTACCAATTCGATCTTAATGCTTGAGACATGCGCACTAAGAAAACAGAAAAACACCGTTAGGCTTATCGTGGGATTGTCTCCCACGATTATCCTCCGGCGTGAGAGTAAGTAATCGGTTTTAGGGTTTGTAGAAGAGTTAGGGTTGTGTAAATCGTACCTTTGTGAGGGTTGAGATGCCCTCTATATATGGACACGAAATCCTTATTGGTTTCATGTTCCCCAATCTTCGGTCTATCCCGCGTAGGGCGGTTAGGCGATATATATCCCATAAATAAAAGATATATTATCGCAGCCATAAATAGCGTTGGGTTTGGGCCATCGTGAGCCCAAACCGTTATTGCAATAGCCCATATCGTGACGGGCTAGAGTCCATTCGTGATGGACTTAAGTATGGGCCGGGTTCGTGACCCGAATACGGACTATACGTCAGTTGGATGGGTCATGTGGTATTTTTTTGGGATCGTATCTGATATGTGAACAAATGAGAAAGTACGTTGCTATTACATGCCATTAACCTATTTAATCGTTATTTAAATTTGTGGCATCCCACCCTAATTGGATTTAAAATGTAATAATAGTTGGGCATGCTTGGTTGGAGGTATTAGAGGGTGGGGAATAGGAAAGGTAATTGTTGGGAATTAAATGTTCTGAAGATTAGTATTGGGAATTAAATGTTCACAAGGTTAGTACTGTTCAAGGAAATACACAAGTGTTGATACTACTGCTAGTGTATTTCATTCTACTGCTAGTGTTAGAGATTCTGTTGCCGCAAGAATACTACTGCTAGAGTATCAGATACTGCTGTTGGAGTGACTCATCCTACTGTTGAAGTGATAAGTGTCGCGTATTCTACTGCTGAGTGGATAAATATAAAAAGATACTATGTGTATAAAAGTCAAAGATATACGGTAGATAATATCTTTGATATGTGTTCAGTTAACATGTTGTATACACAGAACACGTTGTATCTTAGGGATTGACACACATAACATGCAAGTAGTTCGACAAGACTTATCATATTGTAAAGATCTCCTTTGTTGTATAGAAGGGAGATCTTATCTTAGATATTAAGAGTGACTAACCAAGTGTGCTTAGAAAATATACATTGTGCTTAATTCATATATGAGAACAGATAAGTCATAGAAACATAGAGATTCAAGGTCTGTAACCCTAGTGATAGTGAAGATTACTCGTATTATTCTCAATAATATTGAATCGTTTGGTGTTATACTTTCTGTGTTCATACTCCAATAAACAAGCATCACTGTTCCATTTCCATAACCAATATCCTTCTAAGTGTGGTTAAGTAGATTCCGCATACTTAATCATATTCACTCAAAGTATCATGTACACACTTTATAAAGGACTAACATCCTCAGAGTGTATCTTACAATCCTCTCAATTGGTATCAGAGCCAGGCTGATATCTTTGATTTAGAAGAAGAAATGGACATGGAGTCTATTCAAACGAATGTTGCTGCTAAATTGCCAATGTTAAAGCAGAATGAGTTTGATATGTGGAGGCTAAGGATAGAGCAATATTTCCAAGTGCAAGACTATACACTTTGGGAAATTATTGAAGAAGGCAACTCTTTCAAGCCTACAACTACTACATCAACAGTTGAGGGTAGGGTAGTGACAACTATGCAGACCACCCCATCAACTGGAGAAGAGAAGGTAAAGAAGAAGAATGACCTCAAGGCCAGAAGTATGCTGATAATGACCATTCCAAATGATCAACTTTTAAACTTCAGCAAGTTCAAAGATGTCAAGTCATTATTTGAGGCCATTGTTGCAAGGTATGGTGGGAATGAAGCCACCAAGAAGACCCAGAAGACTTTTCTCAAGCAAAACTTTGAAAACTTCTCTTCAACAAGCAATGAATCACTAGACCACATGTTTAACAGGCTTCAGAAAATTGTGAGCCAACTTGCTATTCTTGGGGTGGATATACCTCAAGAAGATTTAAACTCAAAATTTCTGAGAAGCTTACCTGAAGAGTGGGCTATGCATGTTGTTGTCTGGAAGAACAAGCCAGACATTGACACCATGAATCTATTGGACTTGTATAGCAACTTTAAGATTGTGGAACAAGATGTGAAGAAGACTGGAGCATCTACTTCAAGCACTGGGAACATGGCCTTTGTGTCATCTCCTAGTACCTCAAATCCAGTTGAAGATGTCAAGATTGATGTGGGAGTTGGTGCTGCTAGCTCATCAAGCAGTATTTTTGGTATTCTGGATGAGAAAACTTGTTGTGCCTTTTTAACAAGTCAGAATGATGGGTCTATGCTTACTCATGAAGACCTCCAGGAAATCAATGATGATGATTTGGAGGAAAATGGACCTAAAATGGCAAATTTCTCTTCTTAGCATGAGGGCTAAGAAATTCTATCAAAAAACAGGGAAGAAAATCACTATCAGCAGCAATGATACTGCTGGTTTTGACAAATCAAAGATAGAATGCTACAACTGCCACATGATGGGGCACTTCTCAAGGGAATGTAGAAGACCAAGGCATCAAGATGGCAAAAGCAAAGGTTTTAGAAGCAAGTCCAAAACAGGGGAGGTTTCTGAGCCAAATTCAAAAGCTATGGTAGCTATTGATGGCTTAGGGTTTGATTGGAGTTTCATGGTGATGAAGAAGAAGCTTCTACTCAGATGGCACTCATGGCTTTCACTGAGGTACAATCTGATAAAGTTTGTTCTAATACTTGCACTGCTCTTAAAGAACTAGAAACTTTAACAAAACGTTATGAAGATCAAAGGATAAAACTAACCAAAACGATTCATAACTTAGCAAATCATAAGAGAGGTTTAGCTATCCTAGAGGAGCAGATCATACACTATCAGACCAATGAATCTACTTTTACTGATGTCAAAATACTTCTTAACAGAGAAATAATGTTTAGAGATGCTGACATTAGTAATTTGAAAGCTGAGGTTGATAGACTTAGCAAGAATAAAGAAAACATTCAATTAAGTGTAGAAACATTGGAATATGCCTCTAAGGGTGTAACCAAAATAATTGAATGTCAAGTAATCAACAAAGCCAAGTCTGGGTTAGGATATAAGAATGTCCCACCTCCTTACAGAGGAATCCCTGCACCCCCAGGGATAGACCTAGAACACACAGGCTTGTCTGAATTTCAACTACCAAAATTACAATATGGTGTTTAGCCAAAAGAAAATGTAGTTGTTGATAAGCCTGAAGAAGTAAGTGAACCCCTTAAGAGTTCATGTGATACTTCACTTCCTGAGGACAAGGTGTCCTCTGGTAGGAAATCAGATGGTCCAATCATTGAGGACTGGAAATCTGATGATGATGAAGAAGAACAGGTTATGTCTAAACCTGATGTTGTTAAGAAAGCAGGAACAAGTGTTCCTAAGGTAGTCAAAAATAATACTGTTAGGCCTAAAACAAATGTTAAATATGTTAGGTAACCAGTAAGATACTGTGAACAATATAGAACCACAAACAAGCCAAGAGGTAACCAAAGGAATTGGAATGACCTCATGTCTCACCAACTAGGTGATGACTTTGACTTCTATAACAAAGCTTGTTTCATTTGTGGAGATTTTGACCATCTTGCAGCTTTCTGCAACCTAAGGGTATCTGGGTATCCCAAAAAGTCTGGCTCAAAAGCAGTTCCTACTGCTAGACCAAAAGTTTCTACTGCTAGACAAGCAGTTTCTACTTCCAGACGATTTTACTCTGTTTACCCAAAACCAGCAGTACAAAGTGCAAAAACAACTTTCAAATATGCACAAACAACTGCTAAAAGGCCTATTCATACTAAAGCAGTGATACAAAAATAAATTTGGAAACCTAAGGGTTCTACTGCTAGGGAAAAAAGGGCCGATGCTGTTAAGGCCTCAACATGTTGGATTTGGAGACCTCTTAAATCCAATGGTGCATCAACTGTTCTCAAAAGATTTAATTACATTGATGCACGAGGCAAATCCAAGTCAGTAATGGCTTGGGTTCCCCAAGGAAACTAATTTCCTTATTTATGTGCAGGGACATTCACCACCAGATGATGAAGATCAAGGATATTTAGATAGTGGGTGTTCAAGACACATGACAGGCAACATGTCTTATCTTTCAGACTTTCAATCATTGGATGGAGGATATGTTACCTTTGGAGGGGGAATAGGAGGACGAATTAATGGTAAAGGTACTCTTAAAACCGGTAAATTAGATTTTGAAGATGTGTACTATGTGCAAGAGCTTAAGTATAATCTTTTTAGTGTCTCACAGATGTGTGACAAAAAGAACAAAGTTCTTTTTACTGACACTGAATGTCTTGTGCTTTCTTCTGATTTTAAGATGCCTGATGAAAGTCAAGTACTTCTTAAAATTTCAAGAAAGGGCAACATGTACAGTGTTGATATGAAGAAATTGTTCCTAAAAAGGCACTTACTTGTCTTGTAGCAAAGGCCACATTGGATGAATCTATGAAATGGCATAGGAGGCTTGGTCACATTAATTTCAAAACCATAAATAAAATTGTCAAAAATGGTTTGGTAAGAGGCTTGCCTCAGAAAAGATTTGAAAATGACCAAACATGCATTGCTTGTCTCAAAGGCAAACAACATAAAGCCACTTGTAAGCCCAAGATTTTTAACTCTATTGATCAATCATTGTTTATGCTTCATATGGACTTATTTGGACCTACTTCTGTTAGTAGTATAAAGCATAAAAGATTTTGTCTAGTTGTTACTGATGACTATAGTAGATTTACATGGGTTTTCTTTTTAGGTTCTAAGGATGAGACTTCTAGCATTCTTAAGACATTCATTACAGAGATAGAAAACCTAGTAGATAAGAAAGTAAAAGTCATTAGATATGATAATGGGACAGAGTTTAATAATAGAGTTATGGATGATTTCTGCAAAGAAAAGGGTATTAGAAGAGAATTTAGTGTTGCTAGAACTCCTCAGCAGAATGGAGTAGCTGAGAGGAGAAATAAGACACTCATAGAAGCTGCTAGAACCATGTTAGTTTACTCTAAGTTGCCTATCACTTTTTGGGCTGAAGCAGTAAATACTGCTTGCTATGTCCAGAACAGGGTTTTGGTTGTCAAGTCTCACAACAAGACATCCTATGAACTTTTTAGAGGAAGAACTCTTGCAATAGGATTTCTTAGACCCTTTGGATGTCATGTGACAATTCTGAATACCTTAGACCATCTAGGAAAGTTTGATGGTAAAGCAGATGAAGGATTCTTGGTTGGATATTCTCTCAATAACAAAGCATTTAGAGTATACAACTCAAGAACTAGGAAAGTAGAGGAAAACCTGCATGTGGAATTTTTAGAAAACAAATCCAATGTAGCAGGTGAAGGTCCCAAATGGCTATTTGATCTTGAGTCACTAACCAAATCAATGAATTATGTGCCTGTTGTTGCAGAAACTAATGATTTTTCAGGTTCAGAAGCTGATAATACAACAAATGAGGTAGGGTTAGGTAAAGAGAAAGATCAAGAATATGTGATGATGCCAATATGGACAAGTGTGGATTCAACTTCAATAAATAATGAACCTTCTTCTGATGAAGCTAAAGAATGGATTGAAGATGAAATCAAGGAAGATGGAACTGAGGAACAAGAGAATCCAGTTAACAGTTCTAATGATGATAGTACTGCTGAGATAGAGCAAGCTACTGCTAGGCCAAATGTTTCTACTGCTAGGCCAAATGTTTCTACTGCTGGCCCATCAGACTCAAATGAAGTAGATTTCTCAGAAGATGAGGTGGATTTCAACAATCTCCCACCTGACTATCATGTTCATTCTACACCACACACAAGGATTCACAAAGTCCACTCCCTGGACAATGTGATTGGTGATATACAATCTGGTGTGAAGACAAGGAAGCAAATTATGTCTTCAGACCAACAAGGGCTTCTTGATGCTCTTTATGCATCAAAGCAGCATGAGTATGCAAACTCTTGCTTATTTATATGTTTCCTTTCACAAGCAGAACCCAAAAATGTTCTTAAAGCCTTAGATGATTCAAGCTGGGTAGAAGCTATGCAAGAGGAGCTTCTCCAATTTAAAATTCAGAAGGTTTGTGTGCTAGTTGATTTACCCAAGGGTGTAAGGGTAATTGGCACTAAATGGGTTTTCAGGAATAAAAGGGATGAAAGGGGCATAGTGATAAGGAACAAGGCTAGACTTGTAGCCCAAGGGTACACACAAGAGGAAGGTATAGACTAGAGTAAACTCCAAAATACATCCCTGTGGTTTACCCCATTTCGCACCATACACCCCTCTCAAAAAAGTTGCAACATACACATCCCTCAATTAGTAAAAGTCAAACACAATACATCCACGAGGACGAACGATGCAAATATTGGGTCGTTAACTTGGACACGTGGCAGTTAAGTAAATGTATTTGTGTCATTTTATCTATCCCACCTACTTCATCTCTCTTTTTCAATTCAGTCAAACCCAGAACTTAAACACAAACTTAAACACAAACACAAATCCTAAACCCTTTTAACAATTTCAGTCATAAACCCAAATAAAACACAAACATAAATCAAAAACAAAACTGTGGACTACAAATCTATTCACAGTGACTACAAATCTACCAAAAAAAAAAAAAAAAAACTGTGCAAAGAAGAACAACTATTTCTTTGTACTCACAATCTTTCAAAAAAAAAAAAAAAAAAAAAAAAAAAGAGCCAAAAAAACTAACGATTAGATCTACAATCTTTTTTCAATTGAACTATATTTCCTCAGATCTTGAACCATTTTTTCCCCAAAATATGATGCTTGAACCAAACTCTTGTAATTTCAATAGCTCCAAGAATCTTCAACAACAACAACAAACTCACCACTTCTCAACCCGATCCCAATCTTCAACAACACCCAAAAAAATGGTGTTTCTGCTATGCAATTGCTTGAGACAGGGAACTTAGTATTAATAAAAGATGGTGGTAGTATTGTTTGGCAAAGTTTTAGTCATCCTACAAACACACTTATGGCTAATCAAGATTTTATTAATTGGATGAAGCTTGTGGGCAATCTCAAGAACAATTTGACGCACTCATTACAATTTTGGAATGAAGATTTGATCTTGTCTGCTGAATTCAAGAACCCGCAACCTTATTGGTCTATGGTGAAAGACAAGAGGACAATAATTAACAGGAGTGGTGGAGATGTTATTTCTGCCACCATTGAAGCCAATTCATGGCGGTTTTATGATGAAAACAAAAATTTCTAATGGCAATTTGTGTTTGCAGATAAATCTTATGCAAATTATTCATGGGTTGTGAATAATTTTGAGTTTTTTTTTTGGGTTTAATTTGAGCCATGGTTGATTGGATTGAATTGGATTTGGGAGAAAATTTATAAAATTGGATTGAATTGGATTTGGGGGAAAATTTGAGTGACTGGAAATTGGTATTAAAAGAGTGGTGAGAGTAGGTAAAATGACACAAATACCCTGGAAAATTTAAGTGACTGGCAATTGGTATTAAAAGAGTGGTGAGAGTAGGTAAAATGACACAAATACCCTTACTTAACTGCCACGTGTCCAAGTTAACGACAAAATATTTGCACCGTTCGTCCTCGTGGATGTATTGTGTTTGCTTTTACTAACGGAGGGATGTGTATGTTGCAACTTTTTCGAGAGGGATGTATGGTGCGAAATGGGGTAAACCACATGGATGTATTTTGGAGTTTACTATATAGACTATGAAGAGGTTTTTGCTCCAGTAGCAAGAATTGAAGCCATTAGACTATTTTTTGCTTATGTTTCATTTATGGGCTTCACAGTTTATCAAATGGATGTCAAGAGTGCTTTCTTATATGGTACTATTGAAGAGGAGGTGTATGTCTCACAACCTCCAGGTTTTATTGATCTAGAACATCCAGATAAGGTGTACAAGGTAGTCAAAGCTCTTTATGGCCTTCATCAGGCACCAAGAGCATGGTATGAAACACTGGCTTCCTATTTGACAGAAAATAGATTTCAAAGAGGCAAGATAGATCAGACATTATTCATCAAGAAGCACAAGAAGGATCTTTTGCTAGTGCAGGTGTATGTGGATGATATCATCTTTGGATCTACAAGGAAGGAGATGTGTTTAGAGTTTGAGAAACTTATGCATGATAAGTTTCAGATGAGTTCCATGGGGGAACTTACATTCTTTTTGGGTCTGCAAGTTAAGCAATCCAGTGAAGGCATATTTATCAGCCAAGATAAATATGTTGCAGAGATTCTAAGAAAATTTCAATTTGCTGATTCAAAGGTAGCAAGCACACCAATGGACTCTGAGAAGCCTCTTCTTAAAGATGTAGATGGAGACAATGTGGATGTACACACATACAGATCTATGATAGGTTCTTTGATGTATCTCACATCATCAAGACCTGATATCATGTTCTCTGTTTGTGCTTGTGTGTAAGATCCTACGAAAATCCGTTATGATAATCTTTGTTAATTAGTAATAACCTCGACTTATCGTTTAACAAAGCCCATTTTTATGGGGAAATTTAAACTTTTATTTACTTGCTATATTATTCTACCACGTCACAACATCACAACAAATACCGAATGTCGACACTAGACCACAATTTATATTACGTAACGTAACCATTTCACAAGGATTAACATTCATAAATCGCAATGTACACAAATCTCACTAATCCCTATATTTTCTACAATAAATATACACTTACATTCATTACCTTTAAATACATAACATTTACTCAAAACACATTTAATTTCCTTCACTAACCTAACAAGGCTACAAACCGAATGGACCCTTAAATATTTCCAAGCCCAACATCCCCAAACAAGCCACATGAGCCCAACATCAAAAACCAAATTCCTTCAGTGAATAATAAGTGTATTCGACTAACATGCATTTTCAAAATGGCTTGAGCCCTTTCGATTATTAAACACAACTCGCACATGTTTTTGCGCCATCTAGCTCACCACCCACTAGACTATAACAGAGCCAAGTTTCAGATTCACAGGTCGCAAGTTAATAGGGATTTCAAAGCACATTTGATTGCCTCATTTCACAAAAACCGACATAGACAAAAACCATAAAAATTCAATCATTCTTAGATCCGATTTGTCATACCTACTTCTAAGACTATTACTAACGATTACCCACACATGAAACTATAATATAACGTCAGAAAAATCAGTAGCTCTCGCTAGCTTCATTGTTAAACTAATATGAAAAACAAATGAGTGAATCTCTATACAATCCAACAGCCAAAGACAAACTTCACCAAACCTCTCAAGATATTTCAGTAAAACAAGCCTATGTGTCCATCTAGCTACAGTATTCTCCAATGATTGAATAGAAGCCTTCTAGTCAACAAAAACGTGTGTAACTTTCTTACCCTCATATATATACCACCTTCTACAGCCACTTTGTTCACTCCTCATCAATCTCACCTATCACTAAATACCTTAATCTCTCAGAAATAGATGTCTCGTATTAGAAAGAAGTAGATAAGTAATAAGCATATAAAAGCATGCATAACTCGAGCCAACTAGTAAACTGCCTTCCATTCGTCCTTGTACACCACTACCACTCTACAACCCCTCACCCTCCTCACTACAGCCATACCTCCTTTTGATCAGTAGGAAGCTCACAACGAACCAAGATTTTCCCTATGTTCCCTTCTTGACTTGTTTGAAAGAAATAGAGTCACATATATATACGCTTTTCCCCTATCTCTCACCCACTCATTTGCATGCAAACACAAACACATCCCAAGCCCCTCTAGCTCAGTTTCATCAAACCTCGAAGTCTAAAAGCTGTGCTTGTCAATCGGATTCAAGAAAAACAAGTCGAATGAATACTTCTAATATAATCGGTTTAGTTCTTGGACAAGTTGTGCTTCTGTTCGTCTCAGTGGCATAACCCACCATTTTTGGCATTGTAAGTAACCTCCAATTTCACTTTTGACGTCCATATTAAAGGCATATCATGCATGCACGACATTTTCTTTGTTTCGTCCTCATTTGTATTTCAGTTCTCACGTACAACCTTTTATTATCTGAAATCACAGTAGGCTATGTTAAACCATGCCCTCTGTCGAACTTCCCTTGTGGATTCTCAACAGTCACCTCATAACACTTGTATGTTCATCATGCATGCATTACCCTAGTTCTCACTAGATCATACTGATATTTCACTAATATACATGCATCAACAATTACTAGAATATAAAACATCTTTATAGTTGAAACCTCAGTGGAATATGTTAAAATTATGCGCAATATTAATGGACTTCGCCCTGTGGAATATTAACCACCACCTCACGATAGCCTCACATTTTAATTTGCATTACATGTAAACGCTTGATATTACACGAGGCCTATAAACTGGAACACATTCGAACCTATGCTAAGAGTTGAATATAAACAACCAAGTCGCCTAACGAACAACCTAAAATCCTCACGAACCAACTTAACAACCCTAACTTATTTTTATATACGACCCAATAAGAGCTCCCAACTAGCTACCAATTTTGTTTAAGCATCACATAAAACTAACCAAGATCGACCATAAAGACTGCTCAAGAAAATTGTACACATCACTTTGAAACCCACTAAAACTAGCGAAATGGATTTTGTAAACCACTAAACTGTTTTGGGAACTATGACTAATCTGGTTTCTTTTGGCACTCTTACAAGTAAAATAAAAAGATAGAAACCATCACTTTTGATATATCAACTTTATTCAACAACCCACAAGCTAAAAACAGGTTAACAGGCTAACCAATTGGATCGTTAGGGGCCCATTAGTAAGAAAATAGGTTGAGTACCAAATAAGCTATTAAAATAAGTTGTGTTAAACCTAAATAAGCACCAGAAAAAGTCGTATAATTTTCTTTACCATTTTATCAAATTAGGACTAAAAATGAAACGCAAACTAACCGGAAGGACCAAAACTGCCAACCTGAGAAACTTATGGACTGAAGCTGTGAAAACAGGTTATAAAGGACTTAAATTGACATACCCTTGGACTTCAAGCCTTATATGGACATATGGACAAATTTGGACTGTTATGGACTTTGGACTTAACCGAGGACTAACGACGTAACGCAACCACAGTTAGACTAAGAAGGATAAAATCTGAAAAGAACAAGGACCTATTTAATTTCACTTGACATTCTTAGTTTATTTTTCATTTTACACCCTTCATTTCATATGCATGTTTCATTTTAAGTTATGCATTACTTAAAGCTTCGCTATTAAAAATATTAGCGACCTCACTTGCATATTATTTCAGCATATTTCGAGAAAGTAATATTTTGGGTCGATTGAGATAAGAACCGAGATAATATTATAGATATATCATATTTTTAACTTGGGGCATTTGAAGCATATCACACACTCACATCATCGATCAAATCGTTATACGATTTATTCTTTCCACATTCGTTATTAGTCGTAAGTTAGACTCTTAGACTTCGCTTATACTCAGGTCTCGTATTGAAGAAGTTTTCGTGATCGTTTACTTGATCTTATATTTTCGTCTTGCCGGATACGCTCCAGGTGAGTCGTGGCCCCTACTTTTCACACTTGTTTTTAATAACTCTTTTGGGGGAGATACATGCTTTAATTGTTTTATATTACTTGAAATTCCTTATGATTTACTCGAAATTATCAACTATGCTTTACCAATTTGAATCATACTTGAAAAGAATACATGCTCAATATATGTGCAAATAGTCTGTCTAGCTTAAACACGGAACTTGAAACATAACATCTCTGAACTACTTGACGTAACATGATACTGAAATTCACTGTATGTATTCATATAACAAATGAATGAACTGTTACTTATTATGATATTTCTATATTCCACTGGAAATAATTGCCAAGATCAGAATATGTATATTTTATGAACCTTGAGACCTATATTGCCTAAGCACACTTTATTGCCAAAAAGTCCCTTTATCATGAGCCATTAATCACTGCGGTGAGCGCGAATATAGCAACAGCTTCGAAACCTGTTGGTGGACTGACAACCTATCCCACTAATACTAGGACGGAATGCTTAATCGCTAGTCGTATTAGTCGCGATGCGCTATATTTGAGAAAAATAGGAAGTGGCAAATCACCTATTACACGAGGGCATAAACTTTCGTCATTAATTTGGTGAACACTCCGTTTTACGGTACTCTGTTAACGTTTTGCGTGTCATGAGGCTTAAGGCAATATAACTTTATATATGAATGTTTCATATATATATATTCCTAGGATACAGCTGTATTAGAAGACCACCACTTTTCACTGATAGATTTCAGACTTTAGACTATTATTTCACTACGTGTTATGATTATGAATCCCGTACTTGAACTTTAACTGTTATTATATGTGACTAAATTGAGAATTATATTAGAGACAACTAAAAAGGCTTAGTATATCGTTACTTCCAAAAGTTAATCCATCCTATCATGTCGAGCGTATAACAACTTAGCTCATTTTCATCATAACTTGAAACTTATGATCGCTCGAGATCATACATGAATTACTTGTGAATTTTATTCAACATAACTTGTTATTTAATGAAGAACTATTATTTATTTCGACAATCACTACACACCTTTCGAAGAAAGTTATTTTCTATAAACTCCACGAACTCACCAACCATTGTGTTGACGTTTTAAGCATGTTTATCTCAGGTAATTAACGGAGCAGGACAAGACACGGAGCGGGCATCCTTTACTCTGATAACTTTAATGGTGTAAAATCAAATATGTCATTCCTCCCAAATTATCACATTTTCTCATGGGATTTTCAAATTAAATAATTCACTTTTGTATCAAGAATATTCTTTGAATGACATATAACTTTCAAAATGCCTATTCTGGACCGTTTTTCTGAAATTTTAACTCGATCCTCACCGTAACACCCTAATTATTTTTCCGCTGCCACAAACCAAATTAGGGGGTGTTACATTGTGCAAGATTTCAAGTAACTCCTAAGGTTTCTCACTTAACAGCTGTCAAGAGGATTTTTAGATATCTCAAGGGTCAACCTAGGTTGGGTCTATGGTATTCTAGGGAATCACCTTTTGACTTGGTAGCATATTCAGATAGTGATTATGCAGGTGCAAGCTTGGATAGAAAGTCAACAACTGGAGGATGTCAATTCATTAGATGTAGACTTATTTCATGACAGTGTAAAAAAGCAAACAATTGTGGCTACTTCAACAACTGAAGCTGAATATGTAGCTGCTGCAAGTTGCTGTGGTCAAGTACTTTGGCTTCAAAATCAACTTATTGACTATGGGTACAATTTTATGAACACTGTCATATATATTGATAATAGTAGTACAATTTGCATAATTAAAAATCCAGTGCAACACTCTAAAACAAAACACATTGAAATTAGACATCATTTTATAAGAGACTGCAATGAGAAAAAGTTGATTCAAGTATTTAAAATTGATTCTGATCACAACTTTGCAGATCTTCTCACAAAAGCTTTTGATGTTGGAAGGTTTCAATACTTGGTAGCAAGTATTGGGATGCTTAATCCTCAATGATTTAAAACTCTGTGTTTTTGTATATAAATTAAGTTTGTACTGCTAGCTTTGTAAATTGGTACTGTTATTGAAAAGTTTGTACTGCTAGTACAAATTTGGATTGTTTTGTTCATACTGTTAGTCATATTATAATACTGCTATAAGACAAATGCTTTGCATTTTGTTTTCTTGGTTTTGGACTAACATTTTTAGGTATGGACATTTGAGCACAAAGGAAGTTTCAAGTGAAATGTATGAGCAACAGAATGATGATACAAGTTGCTGACATAATAGGTTCATGATGGACAGAGTTTGGGAATTCATTAACAAAGGTTTACACCTAAGTTAATTGATTTTTTAAAAACTTCTTTCTTGAAACCTGATTATGATGTTTCACATTGACTTGATGGCTCAGTTGGTCAGATAGTAATTGACACAACTCACTTTCTATCATTTAATACTTCAATTAGTATAATGAGTAAGTCTAAGGACATCTGATAGAAAGAACAGCGAGCAAAAGTGAATCTAACACTTGTGTTAGAGGCAGCAATTGCCACGAGCTGGAAACCCTGTCAAAAAAGCCCTTTGAATGGGTTTATCTGTACACAGGCAGTTATTTATAACTGAAAACATTGGTTCTCACACAACCAGAGGTTAATTTAAACCGAAATCTTGATTAAGTGTCTGTTACACACTTAATCCCTTCAAAATGGTTGTAAGCAGTATGATTTTTCAAATTAAAATCAAGTTCATACTGCTAAGTCAAAAGTTTCTTAAAACATTTTGGATTCAGGATGGCTCAGAAACCTATCTAATGATGGATTATGAGTCCATGCCCCATGATTCACCTCTCACAGGAGTTAACACACCTGGAAGTGATAAGGGCAGGTTGAAATTTAAGGAATTGATGGCTTCATGTACAACATTGTCTGATAAGTTGTTCTAAATGGAAGATGAACTTAAGAAATTTTCAAATAAAAATTTCAGATGATGGTGAGAGATCTTCCAAACAGGGGAGAAAATATTGTGGTACATGGCATGGATTAAGGGGAGGAAGATTAACCAATCAAAAGATTAAGATTGTGGTTGTGTATGCTCAGAATCAGGGGAGGAAGTTTAAATTGATCAAACAAGGAGAAAGATTGGGGATGAAGATTGCCCAGATTGATCAAGTTCAAGAAAAGACAAGAGCATACAAGATGATGATGGATGCTGGGAATAAGCTCTTTCATCTCTCTTCTTCATGTTCGGACATCTTTGACTTAAAATGATAAAGCTCTGTCTCAAGATCATGTTGGAAATTTGGACAAGATTATGGAGTATTATATATATACAGAAGGGATAAAGCAATACAAATGGAGAAAGTTCAAATGAAATACACAACACCATTGCCTCTTATAATTCCTCCATCCAAGGAAATTGCACCATCTTTTAGGAAATGTTTGGAGAAGAAGCAAGGTACTGCTACTAGTGTTGAAGACAAAGAAGATGATGTTATTGCTGAATGTGATTCACAGTTGGCAGATGAGTTAGAAAGAAAGATAGTTAATCTTGCAGAACAAATGAAAGCTCAGATCAAAAGTCTGACTATGTAGTGTTTGAAAGATCTTCACAATCCTCATTTAATTCAGAAGAAACTTGATGATTAGGGATAAATCACAAGTTTAGGGGAGGATTGTTGGGAATTAAATGTTCTGAAGATTAGTATTGGGAATTAAATGTTCACAAGGTTAGTACTGTTCAAGGAAATACACAAGCGTTGATACTACTGCTAGTGTATTTCATTCTACTGCTAGTGTTAGAGATTCTGCTGCCGCAAGAATACTACTGCTAGAGTATCAGATACTGCTGTTGGAGTGACTCATCCTACTGTTGAAGTGATAAGTGTCGCGTATTCTACTGCTGAGTGGATAAGTATAAAAAGATATTATGTGTATAAAAGTCAAAGATATACGGTAGATAATATCTTTGATATGTGTTCAGTCAACATGTTGTATACACAGAACAAGTTGTATCTTAGGGACTGACACACATAACATGCAAGTAGTTCGACAAGACTTATCATATTGTAAAGATCTCCTTTGTTGTATAGAAGGGAGATCTTATCTTAGATATTAAGAGTGACTAACCAAGTGTGCTTAGAAAATATACATTGTGCTTAATTCATATCTGAGAACAGATAAGTCATAGAAACATAGAGATTCAAGGTTTGTAACCCTAGTGATAGTGAAGATCACTCGTATTATTCTCAATAATATTGAATCGTTTGGTGTTATACTTTCTGTGTTCATACTCCAATAAACAAGCATCATTGTTCCATTTCCATAACCAATATCCTTCTAAGTGTGGTTAAGTAGATTCTGCATACTTAATCATATTCACTCAAAGTATCATATACACACGTTATAAAGGACTAACATCCTCAGAGTGTATCTTACAATCCTCTCAATTGGTTAATCATTATTTAGGCTTGGTTTACTATTATGCAATGGACCCAGGGATGAAGCCATGAACAAATATGACCGGGTGCACAAATTTTTTTGAACCGTAATATAATATAACCTAAATTTATTTTTTATTTGTAAGTGTGCTAACTAAATAAGACTAAAAACACATTTCGATGGACCGGGGTCAATTAAGATGAATTTCAGAAAAATCGATGTTTTTTTTTTTTTTTTTTTTTTTTAAATTAACACTAAACCGAAAAAATCCATAGGTGTCTCGGACACCCACGGGACCCCGCCTAGCTCCGTCCCTGAATGGACCATTACCCAAAACAAGGTAATGGAGCATTGCCCTACAAATTGGGGGTTATGAAATTTAGAGTTGAGATCAATACAGATCTCATATATGGCATATATCGAATAAATCAATCTTAGTCATTCATCTTTTATCAAAATTAATAAAAAATCATTTCCACCTTTAAAAAAAATATATATATATATCTTGCAAACGTTAAATATTCAAGCTACAAAAAATACACTACCGCGACGAGAATTAAATTATATATCTATAGATATGCACTTCTCTATACTTTCGACGAACTTTCTTTTTTTTTAAATTTTTGTACAAAAAAATCACATGTGATTTGTAAAAATCAATTGGGCGGAAATTTTGAAAAAAAAATCATTGAAAGTATATAGAAGTGCATATCCATTAAAAGATAATTCGATTGTCGTTGCGACGGTATGATTTTTTTCGCGTAACGATTAACGGTTTGGGAAATATTTAATTTTTAAAAAAATGATGAAAGTTTTTTTTTTTTTTTTTTTTTTTTTTTTTTTTTTTTTTTTAATGAACAAAATAATGAATGGCCAGGATTGGTTCATTGGATTTATGATAAATATGAGATCTATATTGAACTTTTGCCATGAAATTTATTACCCATGTAACTACCAACCCACCTCCCCTTGATCCATTTTTTTCAAAATTTGTTTATGTTCCACCTTTTTTCAAAATTTTATTACCCTACAATTGTGTTAGTGTAAATATTACGATATTTAATCTATACAGTCTCGTTTGTTTTGATTGATGAAAAACATGTAACTTGATACATAACGTAAAATGTACAAGTTAATCGTAATTATATTTTGTCTCAGCATACATTTAATACCTCTTAATGTCTCAAGTCCTCATATGCTACAACACAAGTTCGTACATGTTTGTTATGTGACATTATGATCAAACCCCTTAACAAATCATTTAGAATGTTTAAAATACGTTTAGAGTCACTAAGTATTTTAATAGGTTAACCATTCTATTTCGAACCTCATTTTACATTTTGCATTCACAAGTATTTTTATACAAATACATCTTTTGTAAAATGTCTAACAAATATATACTTTTATTGGTACAAGTAAACTAACTATAATATTCATACAAGTACTAAGGTTTACTTACACTTGACAAAATACATTTTATTTTGACAAGCACTCAACTAGATATTTTTTTTACAAAAGACTACGTACATTTTTTCATATACAAGTAACTTACCTTTTTAACTAAGTATATACATTTGTTTAAATGTATTTTTCATAAAAAGGAAAACACTCTTTTATTACCTCATGCATAGAGTCATCTAAATCTCTAAAGATCACAAAAGATATTTTGAAAAGATTTGATAAAGATTTTGGAAAGATTTGACAAAAGATATCTTGGAAAGATTGTGAAAGATTTTGGAAAGATTTAAACAAGATTTTGTAGATATTGTGTCAGTCACCCGCGGAACCAGAAAATAACAAGGACGAAACTAGTTTTTTGGTTCCGTGTGATCCGTGGGTTGCTGAGCTAGTTGGCTATAAATAGCAGTCCATTGTTCACTCATTTCTTAACTACTTGAACACACATTCTTTCTACTATGTTTTCATACATTTAGATCGGTAGTAACATACATTAATCACCCTCATTATCATGATCATAATGCTTCTAACTTTCATTATGTTGTAAGCATACTCCCAAAATGATCATGTGAAGCAAGCTCAGAGATCTTGAGTCATCATCCACCACAAGCATACATATAAGAAGATCTATCACAACAAAATTAGGAAACTTGTGGTCTTCATCCATTGAAGGCTTCCTATCAATAGAAGTTCATTAAGATTAGTCATTCATATCAATTAGACATTTGTGTCATGGATCATCATTGTAAACATCAATGTATCATCACAATATATTCACCAAACTAGATTAGATGGTTTATGTGTTTGTGCCATAAAACACAAGGTTTGTTATGTTGGGCCATAAAATATAACGGGTTTGGTTGTACCCGAAGAAGGAATCGACATCTAGCTTAGTGTCGAAAATATTGTATAGGCGACGTTAGGTTGGTTCTACCTCGAACTAGAACCCGGTATTTAGCTTTGTACCGAAAAAAGTGTAAGCGACGTTTGTAAGGTTTTCTCCGCCAAGAAGGGAGTTTGTTGATTTAGTGAAGTAACTCTCGAGTTGGGTACTCGGGGAGTGGAGTAGGGCGGAGAGGAGCTCCGAGACCGAACCACTATAAATCATCGTGTCCGGTTTGCACTTTCCTTTACTTATTGTTTTACTTTTATACTTGCACCATACTATTGTTTGTGTTGTGGCTTGATGTTTATGCTTGTGTGACAACTTGTTTTACTGTATGCTTTATATTAGTCATAAGACTATAATTGGCATTTTTCATATTATGGCAAGCTTGATTGGATATTTGATACAAAAGATTTAAAGTTTTTAAACGGTAACGTATTCACCCCCACCCCCTCTATGTTTTTACAATTGGTATCAGAGCCTCGTGGCTCTTATTTTCAAAATAAATGGTTTTTAAAATGGAGTACGATCCATGTATCAAATTACCATTGAAGCGGAATATAATATGAAAAATGTTTCGCTAATTATACTTAGAAATGTTGTTGTTAAATGTTACCTTGTATACAAGCTTGAAGGTGTCCTTGAAAAATAAAAGAAAATATTTCTTAAAAGAATTTGTAAGTGTCAAATTAGGTGCTTAGAGCAAATTTACGAAAAATACGGTTTTGAAAGGAGCGTTTGGGATAACTAAAAATTTAGTTGAAAAATCATCTCCGTAAATGTTTAGATAAGTAACATAAATAAAAATGATGTTAAAATATGTGTATTATATGTTCACTATCAAATCTAGTAAGTCCTACACATTTTAGCTATGTGAAAAACTTTAAATCTTTTGTATCAAATCTTGTAACTCCTACACTTTTTTTACTAAGATACGGAAATGGAAAGAAACATGAATGTTGAAAGATTTGTAATTTTTATGCTTGTTCGTCTACTTGGTTGGGGAAAACTGAGTAAATGGAAAGGCCCATGTGTATGGGCTTGTATCTCGACCCAGCCCACTGAGACACAAACCCCATGTATTGGAGCCCATTGTAAGCAGACAATGTATTAGATAGTTAGATTGTTAGACGATTCACGATAGACATGGCCAATATACACATGGGTTGACAACTTATAATGTTACAAAATTACAACTTGCATTGCATTTGAACCCGCGCGTTGCTGCGGGATGTTTGAATATAAAGTTATCGAGCGGGTTTTGTAGAATCAATTAAATACAAACCATGATTAGTGTATCTGCTTTGGTTTGAAGCAATTGCTCTGAGTAGCTGCTTATCTGGAAGGCTTCATCAATCACTCTCAATGCACATTCTAAGTCATTAGGTGTTCTTCAAGGAAGTTCGGCATATTGCTTAAGGCTCTCTGTGAAAAAAAAAATAGCATAAACATAAAAAAAGAGAAAACGTCAAATAGCTGTGCCTTCTCTAGACCCTCGGCCTGGATCTGATGTTTTATCTGGCAACTCGTTGCATGTGCATATCATGTCATGAGGAAGCAGTGTAAGCAATGGCATAATCATGGGCATACCATATTGTTATAAAAAAAACATACCGATCACGTTTGAGTAAAAAAAACATCCGTAGTCTGACTTTGCAACGACATATGATGAGAATCGTAAGAGAACCTGCCACCGTCCCCATTTTGAAGTCACCTAAAAATAAAAATGCGTAACCTGAAAATCTAAAATAAATTCTCATCGTGTATATTCAGCAACTGATTTTGAAGGTAAGGTTTTGCAAACTTACCTACATACTATCTTAAACATCACAGCTTGGAATTTTTTTCCTTTCTTCTTTGTAGGTTATACCTGCACAACAAAATAACAAATATTTGTTATTGTGTTGCACCGACACCTAAACTGAAAAAACATAACAATAATGCTATTTGTTTCTCTAAATTAGTAAAACGTAAGTAGGGAGATCTTCGTTACACATATTAGAATTGTGTTTGTCAAAGCTTTATGTAGCATTATAAGGGCCCATGAAGTTTAGTTGCGCTTGGCGAGTATAACTCACACCTGTACAAACGAATGTCAAACATCAGCGCCACTTTTAATAGAAGCCTGTAAAACATTTGAAATGCAAGAACGCGACGTAACACAATGAAAATACACACCATCATATTGTTTGATCACTTTTCATCTGTTAAGGCACCATTTTACTGGTGCAGTTTTACGTCAACCCCGAACACCCATTTATACCACCTAAAACCCGTTACAAAAACAACCCGAACATTCCTTTACTGCTGTTCTTTTGCAGCAGGCCAAAAAAATCACCTGAACTCCCATAGATTGTTCAAAACATAGTAGTCTAAGATAGTACTTACAATCAAAGACTTAGTATTTTTGTATTCATGATTTCTCATTGATAATTTCAAGTTATTTCAGCCTTCGAGTTAACCTCGAACTGCCATTGCGTTTGCAATCTTGCATTATCTAGGCCTGCTAGTTCTTCCTACAAATAAGGCTTTCCCCACACATATAGCCGTTACCCACTACCTTTTCGTCACATAAAAGTTAAATGTCAGGCCCTTTCCAGTAAAATTAGAAGACGAAGCATACTTATTTCTACCTACGAAGGCTACCTTTTTGAGCTAGCAGAATTTGCACTCTCCAAAATCCAATATTTTGCATCATGGCTTCGTAAGCTTGTTGAGTCGTTGCTTCATCCTCGATTAGTCCATTCGATGAAACAAAACCGCGCCTTTTTCATCCAAACTATCCTGAACCCAAAAAAGCAATGCTCTGTATTAATATAAAAAAACATTTACAGCTTCATCCTCATCCCCATCTCTCATTCTCATAATCTCACTAAAAAAATAACCACATAAAAAAAAACAATAATTTTTATAAACCTGACCATTAGCCTCTTATAATCAATCTCATCGTTCTTCTCATCTTCATCTTCATCCCCATCCTAGCCTGGAAAAAAAAATCAAACGATAAGGTGATAACTGATAAGCTTGAAAGAATGAGCTTTTCCGTTTTCCGATATCAACATGAGCCTATGAACCTGATAAATAAGGTAAGACAAACCCCCCAATAATTTATGACCACGGCTTAGCTTACTTTTCTTTCAGCTTATTCAGTGGCGTATGAGCTTAATTTAGTCCGCTTATATGTCATAAGCCTATTTTTTAAAGGTTCTTCCTCAGTTGATAAGCTCATTTTTCATTTTAAAGTTATAGTAAGCTCATAAGTCAAAAGAGCAACCAAAAGTATCAACTACCACTCCTAACTGCTTATCCAAAATAGCTTATATCCCTCACAGATTATCAGATAAGCAGTTTCAATAACAACAAAGAAATTCAATCAACCCACAGAAGAAAAACAATGAAAACGGTTAATTCTAACACAAATGTTTTATGTGGCTTACCTTCTAATGATGAACCTGTCTAGCGACCATCCACCTTGATCATCACCAAAAGACGAAGCAACCATCTTCTGACCTTCCTCTTTTCTTCCTGCAAAAATCACAACCACAATTAAACACTAAAGACTAAAATACCTATATTTAACGAAGCATATTACCGCTAACATAACGATGTATTGGTTTTGCATATCTAGAGGCGGTCATTTCAACCCGGCTATTTATAAACATTGTAAAACGTAATTTAGAATATATTATAGTAATAATGAAATAGATAACCATAATTTACCCATTGTGAAAATTAATATACTTTACCATTGGCCGACCCACCCTTCGTCTGAGCTTAAACATTTCCTGCCGAAGTTATTACCCCCTTTGGAACTGAGAATACCGACATACCGTAAACATGCACACAACTAACAAATCCAAACACCCTTTAACGAAGAGCCAAGAAACATTGTGAAAATTAATATACTTTAACATAGATGACGCTGTGAATGAAGATGGATACGTTCACTGAACCCACCCACTCTACACACCCACTAACTCACTCATTGAAGCCATTCCCCGATCACACCCCTTGAACCTACACACTGACCTAGTTACTGAACTGACCCGTGAACACACTCCATGAACACACTCACTGAAACACACAATCGAACCTCAATATGTTGTGACTCGGCCACTGAATCACTGAACCAAACACACTGAGCTCACCTTGTTAATTGAGTTCTTGGCGTCATTGTGTTCTACCGGCGCTAACATGGGGGCTGTAGTATTGGAACCACAAAAGTCTTATAATCAAGAGTCATACTGAAACACAAACGCATCAAATCAGTCCTAAATTCACATCGAAAAAAACCCAAAACTCAAAAACAAATATCAAAATCATAAATAGCTGAAATCTGCAATAAAAAAATATAACTGAGATCATATAAAAAAATTATAAAAATAATTAAAGGTAATGTAATTAGAGCTGATAAACTCACAAAAATGATTTATATTCAACTCAAGGCATCTAATTTCCTGATTTCATTTTGCAATCATCTTCTCCATCTTAAGAATCTTAAGATCCGCCGTAACTAAACCTGAAATCATAACCCAAAATCATTAAAAGCAATAAGAATACACCACCATACAGCACCACATGTTTGACTGTAATTAAAACAATGCAAAAAAACATACCTGTGACAGAAGATCGTGTATCATGGAAGCGGTGGTGCGTGAAGGTTCTGGATAGTGGTTGATATACACCTAATTTGATTTAGGAACTGAAATCTTTGGGCCTCCCATATAAGAAAGTGGGCTGACTGTTTTAAAAAAATGCCTGCTACTGTAGCTTTACTGTAGCAACTGCTCATCACATCCACGGGTTTTGTATAATAGTTATTACAAAATTACAACTTGCATTGTATTTGTATGTTGTACCCACAAGTTTAGTATGAGCATATGTAAGAGCATATACTCCGTATCATTTTACCACAACAACAATAACAATATGCGGTCTTGTCGAAGCAGAGTATGAAAGGGTAGGATGTAGGTAGTCATACTCTTACGTGAAAGTACCGGTACGTATCATAACTGATAGGGCAATAGCTTGGTACCTCAAAAATGCAATGAACAAGAAGGATGACCATTCTCCAATCTTACATCTTTCATCAACCTGAAAGAACTTCATTTGTTTGATGATATGAACTTTGATAGATTCGTTTGCACAACTAAAATTTTGGTAGATAAGAAGAGTGTACGAGCTACATTTCATGAGCTTCTACATTAAAAGCCTAAACTTATAAAATAAGCCTTATTTAGCTCGTAATTCAAACAAAGCTTATAACTAATTATTATTATTATTATTATTATTATTATTATTATTATTATTATTTTTATTTAAAACTCAAGCTCTCATATTTTTGACGTTCAATATATTAAAGCCAAAACCACCATTAAATGGCCTAGTGGTAAGGTATTGGTTTCCTCACAAGCAGGACGGAGCTAGCTTGGAGCTTGGGTTGGCGAAGGGCCCAAGGCCCACTCAAACAATTTGCAAACAAGCATACTTATACTAGTATTTTGCTACTATTTGAATAAGTTTGGCCCACCTAGTTATTTATTCTTGAAATTAGTGTTATTAACAACTTATTACAATGCATTTACGACACTTACATATAGCAACTTCTAATTATCATAAGGGTACGTTTGGTACATAGAATTTCAGAGAAATGAAATGAAGCAGAGCATAGAATTTCAGATAAATGAATTGGTTGAGAAATTTCTTAAATTCCATCGTTTGTTAACGACAGAGAATTAACCTTAACGAATTTTGATTTGTGTTTTTTTTCTCTTCCAATTATCGCAATATTTTACAAATAAATGAAGTAATATATAAAAACTAACACATAATAATAAATTGAAATATTGATTTACATTCAATAAAAAAATCTGAAACAAATAGAAATAAAACAAAATATGTTTCATTATAAGACCACTCCCAACGGGGAGGGTCAAATGCACGTTAAGGCCAAAAGTTTTCACGTTAAAGTGCGTTATTCGTTGGGAGGAGCTGCGTTAAGGCCACGTTATAACGCAACGTTAACCCCTTAACGCTGCGTTAAGGGTACTGTGCGTAAAAAAAAAAAAAAAAAAGAAAAAAAAGAAAAAATCACTTTGCCCCCCTTTTAAGGGTAGTTTGTGTAAAAAAATATTTGATATAAAAGTGAGTTAAGGTGTGTTAAACTGAGTTATTGTTGGGTGTGTTAAAGCTGAGTTAAGGGTGAGTGTGTTAAAGCTAACGTGACATGCCTTAAATTTTAAAGCTGAGTTAACTGTTGGGAGTGGCCTAAAGGACAAATAAAGAAGATCTACAACAATAATTGAGTCATTATTTTAACTATGTTCATGGCTAAAATAGTTTGTTACAATATAAAAAAAATTGAGTCGTGCAATTTTTTTAATGCCCAATATCATTATTGTTATTAATTTTTGCCACTTTCTAAACACAACATAGGAAAACCATTTCCATTCAAAATGGGATGGAAATAACGATACAAAAGAATGCACTATGGAGAATTGGGAAGGAGATTTAAGTCTTCGCTATGAATCGGAGATAATTTCATTTCTCTATCTTTTTTTCTCCTTAACAAACACACCCTAAGCAATTTATGACAGGAAATCAACAGATTCTAGGCAATTTTGATATGAAATAGATGATACGTATTGTTTTAAGCACTTTTTTACACTTAATTTTGTTTTAACGGTTTCTTATACTCCCTCCGTCCCACATTAAGTGTCCATAATGGAATCTTGGGATGTCCCAAATTAAGTGTCCAGAGAATATTTCAACCAATGAGAAGAGACTTTAGTGAGTAATAGTGATATTTGATTGGTGGAGAGTGTAGTTAGTGGAATTTTCTAAAACTTTGTGCATTTGAAAAGTGGACACTTAATATGGGACGGAGGGAGTCTTATAACACTTATTGACAAGTATAATATTTTCGCCCACCCATAACCTAAATCCTAGCTCTGTCACTCACTACTCACAAAACGTCAAGGGTTCATATCCCGTTAGGTATGTACATTTGAGGGTGACAAGAAAAGGTTAGAAATGATCCTAAAATTAACCGATGAGCTGTATACATCTAAGTAAAAAATGTTCGTCTTTCCCGAATAACCTAAACAGGAAACCTAGTCCATTTAATATATATAATAACTTATTTTCTTTAAATAAGTTTAGGCCAACATCCCAAATTGTACTAGTAACTTAGATGGTTTAAAAAAACATTACCCCATGTTTTTTATATTTGTTTTAATACTCGTAGTATTTTTGGTATGATATAAAAGGTGACACATGTTAGTCCAAGTGTTTGACATTATTATATTGGAGTGACATATGGTTAACATAACGACAATGGAAAAAAGATGGTGAATGAATGAATATGAACCAAGTTTAAACATAGACCACACTAGTAGCATTCACCATTTATCCCCAAAATAATCCATTTACAAACTACTGGTTGTCAGTCTTCCTACTACTTAATATATTTTGTCACACACTCTTGCTCTTTCTTTTCTACCCATTTCCACCGATCAAGGTATCATCATTGATCTTCATTTCCTATGTGGGTTCATGATTATTTGGTTTGCAATACGTTATTTTTTTTTTATTGTTTGTATTGATTAATGGTTTGATACATGAACTTTTGTCGTTTACTGCAATGACTGATTGGTTTGTTGAAACTGTTTTTAGGAGTTTGAGTTAATGATTGTTGTGTTGTACTAGGTTGTTTTTGTTAATTGATGAATTTGATTGTTTTAGGGGGTGCTTGTTTAAGCTTATATGTGGCTTATTAGCTTATTTGTTTTTCGGCTTATATTTTATAAGCCTCAATTTTCCGGCTTATTTTGAAACATATGGGCTTATATAGGCTTATTATTGTATGATAAACTTATACGTATAAGCCCATAAGTCCCAAAATAAGCCCAAATATTGGGGCTTATGAAATATTAGCCGAAATCAAATAAGCTCGCAAGCCCACATATAAGCTTAAACAAACACCCCCTTAGTCAACTGTTATTTGGCGTTTAAAATGAATCAAAATCATACTTTAAGCTGCGCTAGATAAGCTTTGTTAATCAACTTGGTCTAAATGTCTAATAGTCAAACACGGACACTCGTTGTTGACGTCGAACATATAATTGTCTATTTTTAGTCCTTTGTTGTATACTTTAAATGTCTCAAAGCTGTAAAACGTTGGATATTAGACCGGCTGACATCAATAGTCAAAGTTGGCTATTATGATTTGCTGCTAACTTGCTATGTAGTATGTAGCATAGACTGATAGGCACCTCATATGGAAGCAATATTATTGTATTAGAAATCCATTCGTGTTGGACATGTGTCGTCCATGTGAAAATCAGTATAATCTCGAGTGTTGGATGATGATGATGAAAGAGTTCTAGGCTTCGAGCCTTTAATAAATAGTTAATATTGATAAATTACTATCAGTTGGGTACTTTATGAGTTACTGCCGTACTGGATTTGGGTTGACTATTACGTAGGTATCTAAAAGACCATAGACTGTTCAAGAGGGGAGATTCTGTGGTCCAAAATGGACGTTAGTAATATTTTGTAATGATGTGTATAGCTTATATGTATTTGGTGACAAGGATGAATTTGATTCATATGTTAATTTATTTGATGCATAAATGAAATTTGTGTGTATGTGTAGCACACTAACTGTAACTCGCAGACTGATTGTATTCATGTGATATTGTTAACAATTTCAGGCTAACTACCGTGTTCTAATCACTAGTGTTTGGACCACGAATCATGTCACGCAAAGCATTGGACTATGACAACATTAACGAAAATGTGAAGAAAGCCCAGTATGCTGTTAGGGGTGAGCTGTATCTTCGTGCTTCAGAGCTTCAAAAAGAAGGCAAGAAGGTACTAATAGTTAGCCCACCTTTCATAAATAGATAAACAAATGATTGATTCCTATTCAATATTTCATACTCTTTTATGCTAATATGCTAGCTATACTTTAACTTAGTTATTTAAGAGGTATGTTCTATAATCGCACATAGATATGCACAGATTAGTCGCAAGAAACTAAAAAAAAAGAAACTGAACACAAAGTATTTGCTTGGTTAAACAATATGTTTGTTATGGGCTCATGGCTCACCACTTTGACTATGCCCTTGCCAGATTATCTTCACAAATGTGGGCAATCCTCATGCTTTGGGACAGAAGCCTCTAACTTTCCCTCGTCAGGTTCGTGCTAATCAAATGAAAAATCTTCTTTATGTGATTAATTTTATTGCCAATACAAGTAAATTTCCTTTTGACGTAAATGTCGTATATTTAACAAACTAAACATATATTTCTTTTTGTTGCAGGTGGTTGCTCTTTGCCAGGCTCCATTTCTTCTTGATGATCCAAATGTTGGACTCATATTCCCGGCTGATGCAATTGCAAAAGCTAAACTGTACCTTTCTTACACATCAGGGGGTCTAGGTATTCTTTATTTTGATCATATTACAATCATCTCTAATTTTATCTTATCCCTTCTTTATTTATGTAGTAATGCCTTATATCTCCTATAGGTGCTTACAGTGATTCCCGTGGTCTTCCTGGAATAAGGAAAGAAGTTGCTGAATTCATTGGGAGACGTGATGGCTATCCAAGGTGATTTAACCACAACTCAGATGTTCAAGCATATTTGATAATTAACTTAATTTGTTTATGGCAGGGTGGTATAGATGTTAACGTTTTATTTACTCCGTATTATTTATAAGATGGTTCTTCTATGTTGTTGCACCTACTGATCCATGAACTAACGAAGTAACGATGTTATGATACTTGGTGACAGTGATCCAGAACTCATATATCTCACTGATGGTGCGAGTAAAGGTGTTATGCAGATCTTGCAAACTGTCATCCGTGGTTCAGGTGACGGGGTATGTAAATTTTTCTTTTCAGTTACTACTACTGTTAAATATAAGTTATGAATTACAGTAGTTTATTACTTGATACATTTGTAAGTATGCTATTATATAGCATTATATATCTTTGTAAGTATGCTATTATATAGCATATAGCTCCCTTCTATTCATATTCCATAATTTAATCATTGTTTATTTCTATAGATTTTGGTTCCAGTCCCCCAGTATCCACTATATTCTGCTGCCATATCTCTGTTCGGTGGTTCTCTTGTACCATATTATCTGGAAGAGTCGGCTAATTGGGGTCTCGATATCGCCAACCTACGCCAGTCTGTTGCACAGGCGCGCTCTAAAGGAATATCTGTACGGTTTCATCTATTTATCTCACTTTTCATTTCATTTAGCACATTTGATATCTAAGTTTGGTTGTTGATAATAAGTTGATATTCATGATTAGGTAAGGGCAATGGTTATTATCAACCCTGGAAACCCAACCGGACAATGTCTTAGTGTAGACAACCTTCAGGAAATTCTGCGATTTTGTCACCAAGAAAGCTTGGTTTTGCTTGGGGATGAAGTTTATCAGCAGAATGTTTATCAGGATGAACGCCCCTTTGTTAGTTCAAGAAAGGTATTCATTCATGTTATAGTTTTACATTTGATGCCAAACAAACTACTTTTAACTTCAATTTAAGGGGGTGTTTGGATTTCCATTTTGAAAGTGATCATGTGATCTTATATAATCAGATAATCAGCTGTACTAAATGTGGTTGCTCGAGATTTATTTTTTTGTTTTTTTATAAAAATAATACATAAACTGACCAAAAGGGCGTTCTCGAGATGCGCTTTGTGAGACAGGAGTAAATGTCCTTCAAAAGTCAAATTCCACTTTTTTCTTCAAAAGAATGTTTTGGGATATTGTAGAGGACCACAAATGACTTCTTATTATAATTTTTTGAAGGTGTTGTTGGATATGGGTGGACCAATTAGCAGAGAGCTCGAGCTTATTTCTTTCCACACTGTGTCGAAAGGATTCTTAGGTGAATGCGGACAACGTGGTGGATACTTAGAGATGACAAACATCCCTCCACAGGTTTGATACTCTTTATTTTGTTTATACTTCGGACTTCCTCAAAAGGGAATAAATGTAATATCCATACTGATTCCAAAAGTATCTGAAGCTCAGTTTCCACCGTTTTTACCTTTCAAGAAAACTTGCATGCCCGGATTTATAAATCTATATTAGTGTATCAAATTACTTAGACCCGTAATCACATTTTTATTCTCACACCAGATAAATTGGACTGAAAATATTAAAAAGATGAATTTCTTACTAGATTTTGTATTTAATGATGCAGACAGTTGATGAAATATACAAGGTTGCATCGATATCACTCAGTCCCAATGTTCCTGGGCAGATATTTGTAAGTTGAATTTGAATTTGAGTTTTATATCTGCAATGTTAATATATCTCAACAAATTAATCAATTTTGCGCTTGTGATAGATGGGATGTATGGTCAGCCCCCCGAAACCTGGTGATATCTCATATGAGCAGTTTCTTAGAGAGAGGTAAGACTCTATATTTACCCATATCTCTACCGAGTGAAGATTATATGTTATTCTGGAATGTTTCATGGAGGTTGCAAAATTTCCTTTTTATGGAAAAATTCAAAGCTAAAATGACTTGTTTACCCATTTTGGGGTATCTATTTTTTTCGTTGTTGGAGGGTGTTTTAGTCATTTAATTGGTAATAAATGCAGCAAGGGTATTATGGAATCACTAAGGAAGAGAGCACACATGATGACAGACGGGTTCAACAGTTGCAAAAATGTTGTGTGTAATTTCACAGAAGGTAAAAAACATCTTCTAACTGGACTACCGTCTACCAATTATATTTTTCCTGATTATCCGTTTTCTGATCTTTTTGTTATGCGAAATATGGAATCAGGTGCCATGTATTCATTCCCGCAAATTAAATTACCTCCAAAAGCAATTGAAGCTGCAAAAAGAGCTGGAAAAGTTCCTGATGTTTTCTACTGTCTCAAGCTTCTAGAAGCCACTGGCATTTCAACTGTCCCTGGTTCAGGTTTCGGCCAAAAGGAAGGGTAAGTCACATTTACATTTCTCGAATTTACCCCCTCTTATCTTTAAACCATTAGCCCAGAGGTGAAAAGAATGGGTGGGTTGGACGTTTTGGATGATCGGTCAAGATGAGTTTGTGTTGAAACGGGTTGACCTGCAAACTATCTTTAT